>OY288260.1:7835095-8383770 GCA_958450325.1 Agrostemma githago
GGGGGAGGGGGATGGAGAGGGAGAGGGAGAAAAGGGGAAGGAGAGAGGGAGGGAGAGAGGGAGATAGAGGGAAAGAGATGGGGGGAGAGAGAGAGAGAGAGAGAGAGAGGGGGGGGAAAAGAACGGGAGAGAAAGAGGGGGAGAGATAGGGAGGGAAATGGGGAAAGAGAGGGAGAGAGAGGAAAGAGAGAGGGCGAGAGAAAGGGAGAGAGGAGGGGGGGGGGGAGAGGGGGAGAAAGTATAATTGAAGGAGGCCCTACTTTATAAGTATAAAGTAATAGTAGCGGGGTTTCCCTGATGATCAGCGCAAGCAGGTTTATCTTGCCTAGTGTGGACATGACATAGGTCCACCCCGACGCGGCCACGCGCGGGTTTGGGGAGGCGAATGAATCTCCATGAGATGGTCAAATGGAAATTTAAATCGAAGTTGGAGTCGCCACCGAATTTTATGGTTATTCGGAACCGTTCGAGCCCACTCTATGTCGTAGTGGGCCGTATACAAAATACGGCCTATTTCCGATGTGAGAGTTTATTGGGCTCGTCCCTTTGCATATCGATATAGATGCCGACTTGAGCGGTTAATCGTATATTGAATGACTCTCGTTGCCAATGGTTTCGGACATTCGGAAACCACGGTTCTGAGTAAGGGGTGAGGGTACGTGTTGGGAAGTTCACTAAGAACACCCAACCCCGCCCGCACATTAGCGGCCTCTACTAGGATATCGAATGATAATTTAATACGTGCGTTAGTAATACGATGAATGATATGCAAACATTGTTTTCCTAATCATGCGAGGAATTGAATGGGTTGCTAAGTCGGTTTTAATGCATGAAAATTTTAACGTCAAAGTTGAATTTTAGCATGTGAGATTCGTTTTAGTATAATAAAACAAAAGATGAAAATAATGAATTTGCTACAAAAGATGAACAAACGAGTTAGTATCGATTTGTAAATAATAATATAGCAAATAAAATAAACATACGAGATCGAGAAAAATAAATATTAATCGAAATCTGAAAAATATCGTTAAAAAAAACGTTGTTTTGTATAAAAAAACGAGAAAGGTGCGCCGTGGCAGCCGGCCGCGCGGCTCGCCCGGGATGTCGGCGAGTCGCGTGTCGGTCTGTTTTTGAAGACGATTTCGAAGACTCGATGCTTTTATTAAATCGCGTACAAATATTGTATGATTTGTACTCGATCTAATATTTTCGATATTCGTTATATTCGATAATTGACTACGAAATCAATATCAAACATTCAGAATATTTTTAGAAAAGATGTAAATTTTGAAATCGTTTTGTAAACGAATAAGATAAAACGAACGAAAAAGCCAAAAAAAACGACTTGGGTTTCAGGCCCGTGCGCGAGTCGCCAGGTCATGGCGCGAGTCGCGTGCAGGTCTGTCCAGTTTTTTATTTTTTGTTCGAAATTGCTAATTTTGATAAATCGCGTACAAAATATAAATCAATTTATACTCGATTTCATGTTTTCGATATTCGTCGTACCCGATATTCGATTATGGGATCGATATCGAGTATTCGGAATGATTTAAAAAAAGGTTTTGTAAAAATAATAAAAGTTTGAACGAAAAAGATGTAACGATTTTATATCGTCGAGGTTTGATTTAATTCCTCTTGATACGATATTCAACTATAGAGTTGATATCGCATCTTAAGAATGTTTGTTAATTTGAAAATAGTTTTTTTTGATATTATCGATATTAGAAAAATAAAAAAACGCGACGAATGACCCGTAATAAAAAGGACTGACACGACCCGTAAAAAAAAACGATGCGGACCCATAATAAAACGGACGCGGAGAGAGGAGAGAGAAGAGAGAAAAGTCGGGTTTTATACACCCTCAACCTACATGTTTTAGTTTACTCGGATCGGGGCTCGTCGGGACGTGGCTTGGGCAAAAGAGCGTCGAGTGGATGTCGGTGAGTTGGTGGCGGCTCGGTTTGGACGTGGCGTGTGAAGGGTGTCGGGTATCGGACCGGTTTCCTTCGGGTTTGTAGTGTCGGTTTCTCGATGTGTGTGTGTGTGTTTTAACAGATGTCTGTGTGTAATTTTTTGATGCTAATTGATTGTGTAAAAGTGTGTGTGCAAGGGGCTATTTATAGGGAATTCCCGACCTTGGCTAGGAGAGTTTGAACTACCGTTAGAGATAGGATATATAGGAAGCTGTAAGGCATGAGAATTCCGCTTTCTTGTCAAGGAAGAAAGGGAACACGGCTGGTTTGTGCTGCCTGGCCGAGTATTTGCACTCGGTCGGGTGTCTGAATCGGTTTTCGGATAGGATTCCTACTTGAGATCGAATTCCATAAACAGATTTGTTTAATATTTTATGTAGCTGATTTTTCGTAGGATTAGAGTTCGAATCAGCCGTGTGAGGTGTCACGGCTGACTCACGTGCCTCGGAAATAATTTTGACGGGTTTTGACTCGGTCGTAAAAAGACGGTTTTACCCCTGGTGTCGGAATCGACCCAAATTAGTCCTATTTGACTCGAAACGACCCACTGGGCCTGATTTTGAGGTTAGTTTTGTGAGATATGTA
The DNA here is from genome assembly GCA_958450325.1 of Agrostemma githago. Lineage (NCBI taxonomy): Eukaryota > Viridiplantae > Streptophyta > Magnoliopsida > Caryophyllales > Caryophyllaceae > Agrostemma > Agrostemma githago. Next base: position 7,837,654 of record OY288260.1, read on the forward strand.
CTCTATAATGAGCCCAAGCCAAATGCCAATGATTCTGAGCCCGTTTCTGAGTATTTAAAGCACGTTTGCGTCCGATCATCATCGGGTGTTTGTCGGAAACTGCTATAGACACCTGGCAGTCAAAATGTGGGTGTCTACAGAGCCCCCACTCTGACTGAGGCTTGGACAGGGCGAAAGTCAGAGTAGCTACCAGGTCAGTCAAAGATTAAAACCTGGCAGACTTCCGGTCGGGTCGTTTAAGGTCCGTTAGACCTGCGTGGAGGGCCCGCCGGCCAAAGACTAGAAATGTACCTGAATTGATGATGATAACTCTGTGGGGAATCTGACTTGTCGTATAAGTCTATGTCGTTGGGGAGTTGATTGCACGGTTTTGCTTGAGTCGTCCTGTATAATGATTTATGCAAAGTTTGCACGTAACACATTTTTAGGAGAAATGACTCGTGCTGGGGAATAAAAATTTGAAGAAGATTTTTTTTTGAATATTTTTTTTGGATGGAAGAATTTTGAAGGATCAAAGTATTTTTGACTCTGAGAAGGAATAGGAATGCTCGGGATGTCTTAGCTAGATCCTAGGATTAAAGGCCTGTATGCTAAATCCCCTGGGATTAGGAATCCCAAAGTGAGGAGGAGAATCCGATTTCATGCTATAAATACCCTTTCCATGCTCACAATTTATTCATAATTCTCACAATCTCCTTTCTTCCTTCAAAGAAAAACAAGCTTCTGAAAAACTTAGTCTTCTTTTAGAAATTCATCATGGGTATTGATCGATTAGTCGGAATGTTGCAAGATTGGTCCCGAATTTTCAGAGATGCTGACAAGGTTATTTTGAACCAGAATGGCGTTACCCAGTTATCCACAATCCGTCAGATGCAAGTGGATCGTCACTTTTTGGATGCTTGCCTATCTTATTGGGATGATACTTATCATGTTTTTAGGTTTCCTCGAGGCGAAGTCTGTCCCATTCCTGAGGAAATAGCTGCTGTAGGAGGGTGGAATCCTATTCTTCGCCCTGCCGTCCCATTTTCAGTCTGTGATATAAGGAGAAAGTTACGAGAATTCTTAGGGCTTTCTCACATGGAGGTATCTCGTATGATAGAAGGAGACACAGTCTCCTTGATCGACCTGGCTGAGAAATTTATGAACCAAGACGACGTTCGGGTCAGGCCGGTATATAGCCGTAGGGCCTTCACTTTTTGTATGCTCCATGTCTATGCTTTTGAAGGCCATATGGATTGGTTATCTTGTATGGGCCATGCCAGACTTCTTGCCGTAGCGGATCAAATGGAGACAGAGCACAGCCCAGCTTGGCTGATTACTGGGGAGATTATCCAAGGCTTAGATAATCGTAGGAGGGATCCGTCGATCAGGCTGACCGGTAGCACCCGTCTTCTACAGGTAGGCTGATTTTTTCTCGATTTTTGCAATTTTTGATTTTTCCAATTCCCGATTTTTCCGGTCTTCGATTTTTCTCGCGATTTTCGCGTTTTTTTTCTCGATTTTCTCGGTTTTTGCGATTTTTTGCGATTTTGCGATTTTTTTATTTTTTTTATTTTTTTTTGAAAATCGACATTGACTTTTTTTTTTGCAACTTTGACTTTTCAGCTATGGCTTTTTGAGAGGTTATCGATCCTGGATCCTCCTCTAGACGTAAGCCGATATCATCCAAATCAGGTGATGACGAGAAGACGGGTTGTTGACTTTTCTCGCCTTACTACCCAAAAATTCTGGGACGAACTGATATCTTTCCACGGAGGCCCATTCCGTTGGACCGTACCTTGGTGGCCCATTTTCGTCTGGACCAGGTTAGAGTTGCGAGATAGGGCCCGTTATCAGCTAATCCTATCTTTTAGGCAGACGATTCATCTTTATCCCGATCGCATACTTAGGCAATATGGTCGGGCCCAAAGAATCCCGGAGATTGAAGCGGTCGTGAGTGAATCTACTCAGCTAACGGACGTAATGTGTGACACTTGGGCGCAAAGATGGTATACCCGGCACACTTGGCCCGTCTCTAAAGCTTCTCCCTCGATCTGGGTATCAGATTCTTATACGAGGTGGACCCAGGCAGATTCTGCTAAAGCCCGTGCTGCTTTAAAGACTGATGAAGCCTTTGACTTGCTACGCTGAGAACAAGCTAAGGATAATCGAGGTTTCTTCGATGATGGCGACACCCCGGCTATGATGGTACGACTGATGTCAGACCAGAAAGGGAAGATCAAGACTTTGACTAAAGGGTCCAGCACTAAAGGTACATGAGGGAAGATGATCCCCCAGACGGACTTAGAAAGGAGACCCGGTCCAAGACTGGCAGCTAAGGACCGACTTGGTCCTCGGGATAGACTTCCCGAGCACGTACGAGCTCGGATTGAACCGGTGCAGGAGAAACCAAAGTCGAAGAAGCGGGTTCGAGTAAAGGAAGTTCCACTTGTGATTAGGGAACGTTCGCCCTCACCTCGTCGGCCTCGGGATCCGCGCGACCCGAAAGATAAGGGGAAGGGAAAAATGTACGAGTAGTCTTCTAAATTTTATTATTTAAGTATTACTACTATTTTTGTGTGATTTTTTTTTGTGTGAGGCATTTTTTTTTAAATAATAAAAGACATATTAGTGAAAACCGTTCCTGTCTTTTCGTTATTGCAGTGGTTGTACCCCTTTTGAGGGGTTGCCTACGTATCCATGATTAGTGGAATCAAACCGACCGTAGTTCAGACATAGATTTTTGCAATTTTCGAAATACATCAAGACTATTAGTTCGAGATGTGCGACAGTAGGATCAGTAATCCTAACTCATTACCTTGCTTAATTTTTGAAAGTTTTTAGAAGAATTTTTTTATAAAAATTTAGCAAATGACATTGAGACAAGGTTAGGGGTAGTAGCGCTTCAACTGGTCCAAGTTGGTTGGGTTGACAAATTCGTTCTCATCCAAGTCTGTCAGCATTACTGCTCCTCCTGATAAAACCTTCTTCACTAAATACGGGCCGGCCCAATTGGGTTTGAATTTTCCCCTTGGGTCGACTGGGAGCAAAGCTCGAACAGATTTTAGGACTAGATCGCCCTCTTTGATATTTCTGGGCCTAACCCTTTTGTTGAAAGCCCGCTTTATCCTTTTTTGGTATATCTGGATGTTGTTAAGGGCTCGAGATCGTCGTTCGTCCAGAAGAATCAACGAATCGTATCGGGCTTGGGCCCAATCTGCTTCAAGCACCTGACTTTCGAGTAAAATCCTCAGGGATGGTACCTCAAGCTCGACCGGCTGAACCGCCTCCATCCCATACGTCAGATAGTATGGAGTTGCTCCGGTTGCAGTGCGGATTGAGGTCCGGTATCCCCATAAGGCGAAAGGGATTTTATCGGGCCAATCCCGGTAATTATCTGCCATCTTTTTAAGTATGGTGACAATTGTTTTATTTGCTGCCTCTACCGCTCCATTGGTTTGGGGACGGTAAGGCGAAGATGTATGCCTTTGAATCTTATATTTTGCTAGCAAAGTAGCGGTTTCGGCTTGGAAATGGGTCCCGCGATCACTAATGAATTCGTGCGGGATCCCGTATCGGCATATAATTTTATCTTGGATAAATTTTGCAACGTGTTTGGCGTTCAAGACACGATATGACTCGGCTTCGACCCATTTAGTGAAATAGTCAATAGCCACTAGAATAAAGCAGTGACCTCTCGTCCCGGAAGGGTTCACTTTCCCGATTATATCAATTCCCCGTGTTGAAAATGGCCATGGTGAGGTCATAGTATATAATAGGGATGACGGCATATGCTGGACGTTGCCGAAAATCTGACAGTTGTGACAGTGCTTGACATATAACTGACAGTCGGTTTCCATGCTATTCCAATAGTACCCGAGTCTGGCGATTTTTTGAGCTAGCATATGGGCATTCATATGCGGGCCGTTCTCACCATCGTGTACCTCGGCCATGACCTTTTCGGCCTGTGTTTTATCGATGCATAGGAGTAAAGCCCCATGTGCCGTCTTTTTGTACAACTATCCATCGTCCGTGCGGATGAATTGAGTGGCCCATCTTCGTAGGGCTTTCTTGGCCCGGTTTTCAGATCCCGGAGGATATTCTCCCGACGTTAAGTAGGTTAGAACAGCCTGATACCAAGGTTCTGGATCAGTTATTTCGATGTCTTGGATAGCGTTGATATATGCCGGCTTGGATCGTCTTTCGACGCAAATCGGCATGCTGGTCAGATGTTCCGGGATGTTCAATAAAGATGCTAATTTGGATAGCGCATCTGCGAACTGGTTTTCTTCCCGGGGTAGGTAAATGTACTCCACCTTTTGAAACTGCTTTTCGAGAACCCTTACTCGTGCTTGGTAAGCTACGAGATTTGCGTTCCGAGTTTTCCATTTCTGGAGTGCTTGATTAATGACTAATGATGAGTCACCGTGGACCCGGAGGTTCATCACTCCTAAATCAGCGGCGGCTTGCAACCCGTGAATGCATGCTTCGTATTCGGCTGCGTTATTAGTCACGTCGAAGTCTAGCTTGATGGATAACGGGGTGTGCTCCCCTTGTGGTGAGATTAGTAAAATCCCGACACCAAATCCTCGAAAATTGGATGCCCCATCAAAATATAGATCCCATGTCTCTGTGTCGGTATGGAATATATCTTCGTCAGGGAAGGCCCAAGTATCGGTATGTCCCTCTTCAGATATCGGACCATCGGCTAGGAAGTCGGCTACTACCCGGCCCTTGATGGCTTTTAATGGTACGAATTTGAGGTCGAACTCAGCTAGCATTAAAGTCCATTTAGATATTCTATCATTGAGGATGGGCTTTTCGAACAGATACTTGATTGGATCCATTCTTGATAGTATGTGCACTTCGTGGCTAAGCATGTAATGTCGGAGCTTTTTAGTGGCCCAAACTAGAGCTAGACACGTCTTTTTGAGCATCGTGTATTTGCATTCGTACTCTAGGAACTTTTTACTGACGTAGTAAATGGCTCGTTCTTCTGAGTCGATTGTCTGGGCTAGCATAGCCCCCATGGCTGTCTCGGTCGTTGTCAAGTATAACGACAAAAGCAGACTGTGCTGAGGTGGCATTAATACCGGCGGAGATGACAGAATCTCTTTGATCTTATCGAAAGCTGTTTGACATTTGTCGTCCCATAGTACCCGTTCTCCTATCTTCAGTTTTTTGAAAATGGGCTCACATACCATGGTTAGCTTCGAAATAAACCTGCTGATATATTGGACTTTCTCGAGAAACCCCCTAATCTCCTTTTCGGTTTTAGGTGGCCGCATCTCGGTAATGGCCTTGATTTTGGCTGGGTCAACCTCGATGTCGCGTTGGCTGACGATATGGCCCAGTAATTTGCTCGATGTTACCCCGAAACTGCATTTTTGAGGGTTTAACCTCATGTTGTATTTGCGTAGTCGGGTGAAGAACTTCCTAAGGGCCGGAATATGCCCGCTTCGTTCTTTGGACTTAACGATCATATCGTCCACGTAGACCTCTACTTCCTTATGCATCATGTCATGTAGTAAGGTAGTGGCGGTCCGTTGATAAGTGGCACCGGCGTTGATAAGCCCAAATGGCATAACAGTGTAACAGTAAGTCCCCCAAGGTGTAGTGAAGGTGGTCTTACTCATGTCTTCTTTTACCATTTTGATCTGATTGTATCCGGCGTACCCGTCCATAAAGGATAGAAGGGCATGGTCGGCCGTGTTGTCCACCAGTATGTCGATGTGTGGCAACGGGAAATCATCTTTCGGGCTGGCCTTATTAAGGTCCCAAAAATCTACACAAACTCGTACCTTTCTGTCTTTCTTGGGTACTGGTACGATATTTGCGACCCAGTCTGGATATTCAGACACTTGGATAAAGCCCGCTTTGAATTATTTGTCAACTTATTCTTTGACTTTGAGAGACCATTCGGGCCTCATTCTTCGGAGTTTTTGCTTTACCGGCTTACACCCGTCTTTGATGGGTATATGGTGTTCGGCTATCTCTCGGTCTATTCCCGGCATGTCCTTGTAGGACCATGCGAAGACGTCTTTGAATTCATGGAGGAGATCTGTGAATTGTTGCTTCTCCTCGGGGTCTAGGGATAAACCTAACTTAAGCATCTGAGGCTCTAAAGGGGTTCCTATATTGATGGAATCGGTTTCTTCGATCACCGGATCTCGGGACTCCCTTTTTTCGAGTTGCTCGACTAGATGCTGAGGTAGCGGTACCTGTTCGTCGGGTTTCTCAATGTCATTGCAAATAAAGTTTTTGAAAATGTTTTGAAAATAAGACTAGTCGTAAGCAGAACGGTTATCGTTATTATTGATAGAGAGCTTTGAAAATAGCTCAAAGAGAGCAGCCATCTGATCGCTGGTCAGAGGCGGTACGGGGAGTGCTCTCGGGACAGATTCCGAGACTCCCGGAAGTACAGCTAAAGGAAAAGGGGTTACAGACTCGACCCTAGTACTGGACCTTCTAGACCTAGACTCAGATTCCGACTCTGACTCGGACTCGGATTCGAATTCGGACTCGTCGCCCTGCATGTCTCCTTCACCAGTAGTGAGCTTGTAGAGTCGACCCTCGCTGTCGGTCCACTTGATCGTCTTCCTCCAAGCCCTCTTTCCAGTGTCAGCACCTACTTCAGAGATCAGTTTGGTTGGATCGAACTTGCTGCTATGGAGGATCAGGTTGACTAATTCCTCCTTAGGGGTCGGGATTATCGTGCTGTCCCCGAACAAGAGCCCCAGCATGGGCTCGGCTTGGTTCGAATCCTCCTTTGATTCGGCCTGAATGGGAGCAAAGATATCATCTGGGATGAAATTGACCTCAGGATAGGTTATAGTGGGTTGATAGAGACCCGTATGGACAGCTCCGAATACCGGAGTGACAAAGTGATCGCTCAGTCTTGGGCTGTAAGGGTCCAAGTAGGTACCCTTGAGAATATTGCAGGCCTTTTGGATGCCGGCCCGGACCACATTTTCCGGGGTTAAGGCGTACCCTAAACCGAATTTCGCGTCCTCATTGCTTAAGACGTCGATGACTTTGCCAGCTGGGAGGCCGGGCCTTGAAGTAGCCCCTGGCAGGTAGCCCAAGTTTTGCAACATTCTGTCGATGCTGGTTGTGAAGTAGGGCCTAAAGAGATGCTCTTCATCGATCATTCCCACGAAATTGAATCCTCGCGGGTCGATTGAACCAGCCGTGTTGCAGCTTGACACGGCTATTGGGGTAGCTTCGAGGGTGATGACCCCGTCTTGTAAAGGTAGCTTGACCTTTCTGTGAAGAGTGGAGGATACGGCTTTAACCGCATGGATCCAAGGCCTTCCGAGTAGCAGATTGAAAGATGAAGTGACATCGATCACTTGGAACTCGAGCTCTTTTTCAATTGGGCCTGTTATGATGGTCAGTTTGACGGCCCCGGCAACGGATTTCGGGCTTCCGTCGAAAGCTTGGATAGTTTGTGCAGTAGGAAGATAGTCAGTCTCGGTAATGCCGAGAGCCTTTGCAGTCCTTAAGGGAAGGACGTTCACAGCCGACCCATCATCGATTAGGGTCATGGGTAGATACTTGCCTCGACAAATCACCATGATATATAGGGCCAGGTTGTGGGTGGCCCCAAATGGTGGCATATCAGATTCAGAGAAGGTGATAAGTGGGCCTTCTCCTTTGGACTTGCCCTTGAGGTGAGGCAGGATGGTGGCTACCATTTCAGTGGGGGTAACCGACGAGTCTACCTTGATTTCATCGAGAGCCTTAGTAAGTGCTGCCCGATGTTCTTGAGAACTAACCAGAAGCTGCCATATGGTAAGGTCGGTTCGGACCCTCTTTAGTTGCTTGACTAGGACCGTGTCGGTGTCTGGTTCTTCAAGTATAGAGTCCGTCTTGGCGGGCTCAGTGACGGATCCCGGGGTTGAAGGTCCGGCTGTGATGACATGAGTACCGACCAGGGCTTTGGTTTTGGCCTTCCGGATCTCTTCGGCCGTGATGGGGACAGTATCCCCCTTAGCCAGGTAAACATCGTCTTCATCGTCATTCCATATCCCGTTGATTTGGGGAATTAAAGGGGAAATAAGATGAGTACAATCAATTATTTCTCCCGTAAAAATGGCGTGAGTAGCAAGAGGGTTGTTTTTGTTACTGGGCTTATCGCTGGGTAATGGTATCTTCCCACTCTCGATCAGGTCTTGAATGAGATGCTTTAGCTTCCAGCATTTTTCAGTGTCATGCCCGTTGCCTTGGTGATAGCGGCAATAGGCCTGAGCGTTGTAGCTTTTGGACCGCTTCTCGACAGGAACCTCCGGCATTGGGCCTATAGGTTGGATCAGACCTTTGGAAGATAGCCTTTGTAAGGCGTCGGCATAAGTAGTCCCTATGTCCGTGAATACTCGGGCTGGAGTATTCTTTTTGGCCGAGGTGTCTAACAGATTAACCTCGTCGAAGATGCTTCGGGCAGCATTTGTAGTTGCGGGCTTGCCAAAAGATGAACTGGCTCCTTGATAACCCTTTGTAGAGGCCTTAGTAAGGCTCTCTAACCTTAAATCGTCTTCGATTCTAGTACCCATCTCGGTTAAGGTGGCGAAATTGGGTATGATAGCGTACCGGAGATGGATCCGGTAAGATGGGAGGAGGTTTTTCACAAAGGCCTCCACTAGTACCTTTTCGCTGGGCTTGTCGACCAGCTTGACACTTTCGGCCCTCCACCTTTGGAGGTATTTGGTGAAACCCTCCTTTGGCTCTTGGGCCATGACCTCCAGAGTACGCATGGTCGTCTGGATTTCCGCATCGTCCGCATAGTTTCGGGCGAACTCCGTTGCGACATCGTCCCAAGTTTTGTATTTCTTGGCGTCGAGCTTATAAAACCAAGCTTTTGGGTGCTTCTCTAGCGAGGAGGCAAACAGATGCTTGAACATGTCCGACTTGACTTCTTTTAGGGCCATAAACTCTTTGAAGGCCCGGATATGTAATACCGGGTCTTCGGTTCCGTCGAACATCGGGAGGCCTGTCAAGTTGAGATTGGCAGGCAGTTGGTCGGTCAGGGGAGAATAGGTTCGAGCATTCTCCGTATGGATTAAGTTGTGGGTCGACAAGTGGACCTGCTCTTGCAGTTTGAGGACTGCGCTAGTCAATTGGGCTAAAGGCCCATGAGCTTCATCTTCACCCTTTGGCTTGTCCTGTTCTATGGCACTAACCCGGGTGACAATGGCGATCTGGTCGCCCCTGATTTGGTGGAGCTGTTCTTGGATCTTGGCCAACGCGGTGTTCAGTTGATCGATAGCGTCCTTAGTCATGGTTCGGGTGTGAGGTGGCCTGTCTGTGAGAATACCACGTAATCAGCAACCAACCCAAATCGTAGAACTAAAGTACATCCCGAGCAAGGAAAAAGGGAAACTAGAGAGGAAACGACTCGGAAAAGACATCTAGACGGATGACTTGTGAGAGGTGGGCCTCCTTTAGGATCCAGCTGTGTGGGCTGGGCCCTGTTTGAAAGGAGGTTCACGTGAGACATTCCCCAGACTTTTAGACTCGATTGTGTAGACGGGCCAACCCTTGTAGGAGTATGTCCTACGTAGGTGGGCCTTGCCTTAGTATAATAAGGCGGACTGGGATAGGGAAGAAAACCGTGATATAAGATCGACGGAGTTTCGACGCTAGAGACCTCGACGACTTACGACACGACCCGACACTGCTAAATACGAGAAGTCCTAAGAAGAGGAAGGTTTTGAAAAATTGAATTTTTGAAAGGCCCGAAAGAATCGGGGAGAACCGGCCCTTTTTCGAAAAAGAAAACGGAAAGGCGGACCGGGGACGGTTTTGAAAAGTTTCGAAAATATTTTCGAGTTTTGAAATGGGCATAATACCGGCTAAAAATAGGCTATTTTGAGTAAAATCGTGGATCCTAAATTCGGTATACGTCCCGGGTTTGGAAATTGGATATTTTGAAAAGGATGCTATTTTAAAAATGACGGTTTTTGAAAAAAAGACTTGTAAATCAGGTAGCACGTAGTCATGGAAACAGTATAACGACGCCATGTATGCTCTAATTCTAAGTCTCGGTCAGTCTGAAAGGGTCTATACCAGTGTACACAGCCTATCGAGAATCGGGGCGGACTTCCTAAGTCGAGTTGAGCTTAGAACATGCCGTAAAACCCATACGAATCGGCTAATGGACACCTTTGACATATCCAATTTGGACTACATCGACAGTATAGTGGGACGTCGGTCACCAGTACCGGCCCGAGAAAATATGGGGTTATGCATGAACCGTAAAACTAAACGCGTATTGTACTAGTCAAACGATTTCTATTCGAGTCTCACCCTGAGGATGCTGAAGGTCAGTAACGTATCAGCTGATCCCCAGCGGAGTCGCCAAATTGTGGACATGACATAGGTCCACCCCGACGCGGCCACGCGCAGGTTTGGGGAGGCGAATGAATCTCCATGAGATGGTCAAATGGAAATTTAAATCGAAGTTGGAGTCGCCACCGAATTTTATGGTTATTCGGAACCGTTCGAGCCCACTCTATGTCGTAGTGGGCCGTATAAAAAATACGGCCCATTTCCGATGTGAGAGTTTATTGGGCTCGTCCCTTTGCATATCGATATAGATGCCGACTTGAGCGGTTAATCGTATATTGAATGACTCTCGTTGCCAATGGTTTCGGACATCCGGAAACCACGGTTCTGAGTAAGGGGTGAGGGTACGTGTTGGGAAGTTCACTAAGAACACCCAACCCCGCCCGCACATTAGCGGCCTCTACTAGGATATCGAATGATGTTTTAATACGTGCGTTAGTAATACGATGAATGATATGCAAACATTGTTTTCCTAATCATGCGAGGAATTGAATGGGTTGTTAAGTCGGTTTTAATGCATGAAAATTTTAACGTCAAAGTTGAATTTTAGCATGTGAGATTCGTTTTAGTATAATAAAACAAAAGATGAAAATAATGAATTTGCTACAAAAGATGAACAAACGAGTTAGTATCGATTTTTAAATAATAATATAGCAAATAAAATAAACATACGAGATCGAGAAAAATAAATATTAATCGAAATCTGAAAAATATCGTTAAAAAAATGCTGTTTTGTATAAAAAACGAGAAAGGTGCGCCGTGGCAGCCGGCCGCACGGCTCGCCCGGGATGCCGGCGAGTCGCGTGTCGGTCTGTTTTTGAAGACGATTTTCGAAGACTCGATGCTTTTATTAAATCGCGTACAAATATTGTATAATTTGTACTCGATCTAATATTTTCGATATTCGTTATATTCGATAATTGACTACGAAATCAATATCAAACATTCAGAATATTTTTAGAAAAGATGTAAATTTTGAAATCGTTTTGTAAAAGAATAAGATAAAACGAACGAAAAAACCAAAAAAAACGACTCGGGTTTCAGGCCCGTGCGCGAGTCGCCTGGGCATAGCGCGACTCGCGTGCGGGCCAGTCCGTTTTTTTATTTTTTGTTCGAAATTGCTAATTTTGATGAATCACGTACAAAATATAAATCAATTTATACTCGATTTCATGTTTTCGATATTCGTCGTACCCGATATTCGATTATGGGATCGATATCGAGTATTCGAAATGAATTAAAAAAAGGTTTTGTAAAAATAATAAAAGTTTGAACGAAAAAGATGTAACGATTTTATATCGTCGAGGTTTGATTTAATTCCTCTTGATACGATATTCAACTATAGAGTTGATATCGCATCTTAAGAATGTTTGTTAATTTGAAAATAGTTTTTTTGATATTATCGATATTAGAAAAATAAAAAAACGCGAAGAATGACCCGTAAAAAAAAGGACCGACGCGACCCGTAAAAAAAAAAACGACGCGGACCCATAATAAAATGGACGCGGAGAGAGGAGAGAGAAGAGAGAAAAGTCGGGTTTTTACACCCTCAACCTACATGTTTTAGTTTACTCGGATCGGGGCTCGTCGGGACGTGGCTTGGGCACAAGAGCGTCGAGTGGATGTCGGTGAGTTGGTGGTGGCTCGGTTTGGACGTGGCGTGTGAAGGGTGTCGGGTATCGGACCGGTTTCCTTCGGGTTTGTAGTGTCGGTTTCTCGATGTGTGTGTGTGCTTTAACAGATGTCTGTGTGTAATTTTTTGATGCTAATTGATTGTGTAAAAGTGTGTGTGCAAGGGGCTATTTATAGGGAATTCCCGACCTTGGCTAGGAGAGTTTGAACTACCGTTAGAGATAGGAAATATAGGAAGCTGTAAGGCATGAGAATTCCACTTTCTTGTCAAGGAAGAAAGGGAACACGGCTGGTTTGTGCTGCCTGGCCGAGTATTTGCACTCGGTCGGGTGTCTGAATCGGTTTTCGGATAGGATTCCTACTTGAGATCGAATTCCATCCTTAAACGGATTTGTTTAATATTTTATGTAGCTGATTTTCGTAGGATTAGAGTTCGAATCAGCCGTGTGAGGTGTCACGACTTACTCACGTGCCTCGGAAATAATTTTGACGGGTTTTGACTCGATCGTAAAAAGACGGTTTTACCCCTGGTGTCGGAATCGACCCAAATTAGTCCTATTTGACTCGAAACGACCCACTGGGCCTGATTTTGAGGTTGGTTTTGTGAGATATGTACTCTATAATGAGCCGAAGCCAAATGTCAATGATTCTGAGCCCGTTTCTGAGTATTTAAAGCACGTTTGCGTCCGATCATCATCGGGTGTTTGTCAGAAACTGCTATAGACACCTGGCAGTCAAAATGTGGGTGTCCACACCTAGAAATGGGACTACCGTTCTGCTAATGTGCAAAGCTACATTTCTTGTTATAGGCTTATGTACGTTTCCAATGGTCGTTGACGACTCTTTTATCAGGTAGCGTAGGGAGAGAAGAGGAGCTTTTGGGAGGGAGAAATGGGGAGAGAGGGGGAGAGGGGGAGCTTTCTACTGTTTTCTGACTTTGCAAGATTTGATCTTTTGTTGACCTTTTGGGAGAGAGGGGTAGGGAGAGAAGAGAAGAAAGAGATAGAGGAGAGAGAGGGGGGGAAAGAGAGAGAGGGAAATAGAGAGGGAGAGAGATAGACGGAGGGGGAGATATGGGGAGGGGGAGGGGGAGAGAAAGAGAGAGGGGGGGAGGGAGACAGAGAAGGAGAGGGAGAGAGGGGAAGGGGGAGAGAGAGAGGGGGGGAGGGTGGGGGAGGGGGAGAGAAAGGGAGAGGAGAGAGAAGGAGAGGGCGAGAGGGAGAAAAGGGGAGAGGGAGAGAAAGGGAGAGGGAGAAAGGGGGAGGGGGAGGGAGAGAGAGAGGGGGGGGAGGGAGAGGGAGCAAAGGGGAAGGAGAGAGGGGAGGGAGAGGGAGCAAAGGGGAAGGAGAGAGGGGAGGGAGAGGGGGAGATAGAGGGAAAGAGAGGGGGAGAGAGAGAGGGAGAGAGGGGGAGGGGGATGGGGAGGGAGAGGGAGAGGGAGAAAAGGGGAAGGAGAGAGGGAGGGAGAGGGGGAGATAGAGGGAAAGAGAGGGGAGAGAGAGAGAGAGAGAGAGAGAGAGAGAGAGAGAGAGGAAAAGAACGGGAGAGAAAGAGGGGGGAGATAGGGAGGGAAATGGGGAAAGAGAGGGAGAGAGAGAAAAGAGAGAGGGCGAGAGAAAAGGAGAGGGGGGAGAAAGTATAATTGAAGGAGGCCCTACTTTATAAGTATAAAGTAATAGTAGCGGGGTTTCCCTGATGATTAGCGCAAGCAGGTTTACCTTGCCTAGAAATGGGACTACCGTTCTGCTAATGTGCAAAGCTACATTTCTTGTTATAGGTATATGTACGTTTCCTCTGGTCGTTGACGACTCTTTTCAGGTAGCGTAGGGAGAGAAGGGGAGTTTTTGGGAGGAAGAGAAGGGGAGAAATGGGGAGAGGGGGGGCTTTCTGTTGTTTTCTGACTTTGCAAGATTTGATCTTTTGTTGACCTTTTTGGGAGAGAAGGGGAGGGAGAGAAGGGAAGAGAGAGATAGAGGAGAGAGAGAGAGAGAGAGGGAAAGAGAGAGGGAAATAGAGAGGGAGAGAGATAGACGAAGGGGGAGATAGGGGAAGGGGGAGGGGGAGAGAAAGAGAGAGAGAGGGAGAGAGAGAGAGGGGGGGAGGGAGACAGAGAAGGAGAGGGAGAGAGGGGAAGGGGGAGAGAGAGAGAGAGAGTGAGAGAGAGAGAGAGAGAGAGGGGGGGGAGGGGGAGGGGGAGAGAAAAGGAGAGGAGAGAGAAGGAGAGGGCGAGAGGGAGAAAAGGGGTGAAGGAGAGAAAGGGAGAGGGAGAAAGGGGGAGGGGGAGGGAGAGAGAGGGGGGAGGAGGAGGGAGAGGGAGAAAAGGGGAAGGAGAGAGGGAGGGAGAGGGGGAGAGAGAGGGAAAGAGAGAGAGAGAGAGAGAGAGAGAGAGAGAGAGAGAGGGGGGGAGAGAGAGAGAGAGAGAGGGGGAGAGAGAGGGGGAGAGAGAGGGGGAGAGAAAGAGAGAGGGATGGAGAGGGAGAGATGGGGAGGGGGAGGGGGGGAGGGGGAGGGGGGAGAGGGAGGGAGAGGGGGAGATAGAGGGAAAGAGAGGGGGAGAGAGAGAGGAAAAGAAAGGGAGAGAAAGAGGGGGGAGGGGGAGATGGGGAAAGAGAGGGAGAGAAAGAGGGAGGGAGGGGGAGATAGGGAGGGAGATGGGGAAAGAGAGGGAGAGAAAGAGGGGGGGAGGGGGAGATAGGGAGGGAGATGGGGAAAGAGAGGGAGAGAAAGAGGGGGGGAGGGGGAGATAGGGAGGGAGATGGGGAAAGAGAGGGAGAGAGAGGAAAGAGAGAGGGCGAGAGAAAGGGAGAGAGGGGGGAGGGAGAGGGGGAGAAAGTATAATTGAAGGAGGCCCTACTTTATAAGTATAAAGTAATAGTAGCGGGGTTTCCCTGATGATTAGCGCAAACAGGTTTACCTGGCCTAGAAATGGGACTATCGTTCTGCTAATGTGCAAAGCTACATTTCTTGTTATAGGCTTATGTACGTTTCCTCTGGTCGTTGACGACTCTTTTATCAGGTAGCGTAGCATGGTTAGATACATCTGCAGTGGCTGGCTGTTCAACAATGAGGCGGCCGACAGACAGGCAGCTAAATCAGAGTCAGTAAGACAGAAGAAACAACGGTTAGCTTTTATCTACAATCACTTCCACGAAGTAAAGACATCCGCTACACAAATGGCGGCCACCAAAGAAGTACTGTGCAGTGCAGACTTTATGGAGTAGATCTTCACAAATCTGACAACTCACACCGACAAGGCTAATGTTGCCGTTGTTTGCAAAAGGTGGGCGCCGCTGTTTCTGATTCGGCCAAATGCGCCAAGACTAGATGTAGACTACAATAGAAGCTTGTGGACGGAGAATCGTAATGGTGTGGCAACACTTTACAGAGGTAACATACCAATTTCAAAGTGGTGTCGATGCTGTGAGACAACCAACGTCTATGCTAGGACAGTACTCCATGGTTTACAATCAGCATCACTGCACAGGCCACACCTGCAGGTTATTCAAACTAATCCCAGAATTTATAGCTGATACTCCCTCCGTACTTTTTTTCCCGCCCCATTGCATTATTATTTGTGAGAGTATTTTAATGGAATAGGGCGACAAATAATGTCCGCAGGGAGTACTTTATATTACCCTACTATGTTACTCTAATACGTTGGTCAACATACGCCTTGACTTCTAAGTCGAAGTTATCGCACAATACAACGGCGCTCCCCATAAAAGGAGAAACTCAAGACGTACAGATTGCTCAAAATTAATGAAATTGACCACTCACACATTAGTCTACAGCTTACTGTGCCACGATCACGTTATGGCTCCTTGGAATCCATGGTGATTATTAGCAATCATTTTCGAGATCAAACCTTCACCCTCATGGAAGGTTTGCATGCTTAGTCCGGTTAATGCCATGCAAACGTACAGTTCTGTGGACATGACATAGGTCCACCCCGACGCGGCCACGCGCGGGTTTGGGGAGGCGAATGAATCTTCATATGAGATGGTCAAATTGAAATTTAAATCGAAGTTGGAGTCGCCATCGAATTTTATGGTTATTCGGAACTGTTCAAGCCCACTCTATATCGTAGTGGGCCGTATACAAAATACGGCCCAGTTTCGATGTCAGAGTTTATTGGGCTCGTCCCTTTGCATATCGATACCGATGCCGACTTGAGCGGTTAATCGTATATTGAATGACTCTCGTTGCCAATGGATTCGGACATCCGGAAACCACGGTTCTGAGTAAGGGGTGAGGGTACGTGTTGGGAAGTTCACTAAGAACACCCAACCCCGCCCGCACATTAGCGGCCTCTACTAGGATATCGAATGATTTTTTAATACGCGTGTTAGTAATCCGATGAATGATATGCAAACATTGTTTTCCTAAGCATGCGAGGAATGGAATGGGTTGCTAAGTCGGTTTAATGCATGAAAAATTTAACGTCAAAGTTGAATTTAGCATGTGAGATTCGTTTTAGTATAATAAAACAAATAATGAAAAAGATGGATTTGCTACAAAAGATGAACAAACGAGTTAGTATCGAATTGTGAAAAATAATATAGCAAATATAATAAATATACGAGATCGAGAAAATATTAATTGAAATCTGAAAAATATCGTTAAAAGGACGCTGTTTTATATAAAAAACGAAGTTCGAAAAATAATAAAAAAAGAAGAAACGAGCCGCGTTTTCAGTCGGCCGCGCGGCTCGCCCGGGACGCACGCGACTCGCGTCCCGGTCTGTTTTCGAGACCGACTTTTGAAAGTTCGATGCTTTTATTAAATCGCGTACAAATATCGCATAATTTGTACTCGACCTAATATTTTCGATATTCGTTATATTCGATAGTTGACTACGAAATCAATATCAAATACTCGGAATAGTGTTAGAAAAGATATAAATTTTGAAATCGTTTCGTAGACAAATAAAATAAAACGAACGAAAAAGTTGAAAAAAAGGACTCGGGTTCCAGGCCCGTGCGCGAGTCGCCTGGGTGTGGCGCGACTCGCGTGCGGGTCTGTCCGATTTTTTTATTTTTTGTTCGGAATTGCTAATTTCGATAAATCGCGTACAAAATATGAATTAACTTATACTCGATTCTATGTTTTTGATATTCGTCGTATCCGATATTCGATTATGAAATCGATATCGAATATTCGGAATAAATAAAAAAGTTTTGTAAAAAAATAGGTTTGAACGAAAAAGATGTAACGATTTTTAACGTCGTCGAGATTTAATATAATTCTTTTTGATACAATATTCGATTATAGAGAATCGATATCATATTTTTAAGAATATTCGATATATGAAAATAGTTTTTAATAGTATCGATATTAGAAAATAAAGTAAAAAGCGACGAACGACCCGTAATAAGGACGACTAGAAGGAGAAGAGAAGAAGAAAGAGAAATCGGGTTTGGTACACCCTCAACCTACATGCTTCTGTTTAAACGGATCGGGGCTCGTCGGAACGTGGCTTGGGCACAAGAGCGTCGAGTGTATGTCGGTAAGTTGTGGTGGCTTGATTTGGACGTGAAGGGTGTCGGGTATCGGGCCAGTTCCTTCGGGTGTACTATCGGTGTATTTGTGTGGTATGAATGCTTGATGCATCGTGAATATGAATAATTATGAGTGATAATTCATGTATGTGTGTATCGATGATAATGAATGTAGATGTCTTTGATAATTGATGATGATGTTAAAAGTGTGTGTGCAAGGGGCTATTTATAGGGAGTTCCCGACCTTGGCTAGGAGAGTTTGAACTACCGTTTAAGATAGGAAACGTAAGAATTCGAAAGGAATGAGGATTCCGCTTTCTTGCGAAGGAAGAAAGGGAACCGGCTGGTAGAGGTCTGCTCGGCCGAGTGTTTGCACTCGGTCGGGTGTCTGAATCGGTTTTCGGATAGGATTCCTACTTGAGATCGAATTCCATCCTTAAACGGATTTGTTTAATATTTTGTGAAGCTCATTTTTCGTAGGATTGGAGTATGAATCAGCCGTGTGAGGTGTCACGGCTGACTCACGTGTCTCGGGAAAATCTTTGACCGGGTTTTGACTCGGTCGCTAAAAGACGGTTTTACCCTTGGTGTCAGAATCGACCCAAACTAGTCTTATTTGACTCGAAACGACCCACTGGGCCTGATTTTGAGGTTGGTTTTGTGAGATATGTACTCTATAATGAGCCCAAGCCAAATGCCAATGATTTTGAGCCCGTTTCTGAGTATTTAAAGCACGTTTGCGTCCGATCATCATCGGGTGTTTGTCGGAAACTGCTATAGACACCTGGCGGTCAAAATGTGGGTGTCTACAGAGCCCCCACTCTGACTGAGGCTTGGACAAGGCGAAAGTCAGAGTAGCTACTAGGCCAATCAAAGATTAAGACCTGGCAGACTTCCGGTCGGGTCGTTTAAGGTCTATTAGACCTGCGTAAAGGGCCCGCCGGCCGGAGACTAGAAATGTACCTGAGCTGATGATGCTAACTCCGTGGGGAATCGGACTTGTCGTATAAGTCTTGGGTGCGCCTATATGTGGGCCCATCCCGTTAAATGCCGCTGGGGAGTTATGTGAATTGCGCGGTCTTGAATTGTACCGGTATAAGTTACATAAATTTTTGCATGCAACATGTAGGTGAAACAAATATGACTCGCGCTGGGGAATA
The DNA here is from genome assembly GCA_958450325.1 of Agrostemma githago. Taxonomy (NCBI): domain Eukaryota; kingdom Viridiplantae; phylum Streptophyta; class Magnoliopsida; order Caryophyllales; family Caryophyllaceae; genus Agrostemma; species Agrostemma githago. The sequence goes on from OY288260.1 coordinate 7,856,267, forward strand.
AAAAATGATTTTTGCTTAGTTTTAAAATCGAAGTCCTGAAAGCAGCTCACGTGCTAGGAAATAGGTTTTCAAAACTGAAATGGGTAGAAAAGAAATTTGCAATTTAAATAGACCGAAATTTGACCTTGTCGAAAAGGGTTTTCTCAAATGGCTAAGTTGTGCAAATTTTAAAATGAGAATTTGAAGAGAGAGACCTATCGACAGACTCGACGCTGGGCGTGACCGGACGAGTTGACGGACACGACTGGACTCTCGAGGGGTTGGACCGTGACTCGGTAGGGGGGTGGGCCACCTAACAAGACTCTTAAGTTGCGCTATTCCGTAGCCTAGACGAGTGGCAACATGGTCGAACATCGAAGTGGGATAGATATGCTATACGGGGTTGCAGTAGTCTGTAATGAGACTGTTGTAGTCTAGTGCTCTCCTGAATTTTTGATTTTAGGGTACATTTCCAAAGTGGGTATTGCCTCGAGTCCTGACAGATTCTTGTCTTCGACTGAGCCGAGTACTAGGACACACTATAGAAAGGAGGCTAGATTTTTTGAATTTTATCTGGATTTTGTGAGTGGATGGAGGCTTTCTGCCTAAGAGAAGCCACCAGGACGACAAAGCTAGCTATTAAGAACATGACGGTGTCGTGCGTGACCGGAATGATGGCGCTTTTTGAATGTGTGTCAATGTGGGTGGTTGTGCCTCTGTTGAAAGGCTGCCTACGTATTCACGTATAGTGAAATCAAACCAAGTCGTAGTTCAGTGTCGGAAGATATATTATGGTGCCTAGTCTAATAGGACTTTGTGTGTAACCAGCCATAGCAATGGTATAGGTTAGGTGCATTCCCAATGATGTCTTGATCAAAGGGCTAGAATGGTTAGGATATTGATCCTGTGACTGTGAGCATTCTCCGGGATAGCCCCCAGAGGTGGTGTGAACTTTTTTGGGCATGTTCTATGCCGACTGCAAGTTGAGTTCCCGTGTTTGGGGTTGGTAACTGGTTTGAATGAGAAGAATTGGGATGGGATTTTAACGAGTTCTGCTCTCGGGGATTTGATGAGTTTTGCTTTCGGGGATTTTAACGAGTTTTGCTCTCGGGGATTTTAACGAGTTTTGCTCTCGGGGATTTTAACGAGTTTTGCTCTCGGGATTGTGTATGATTAGGTAAGGGATTTGACGAGTTTTGCTCTCGGGTCTTTGACGAGTTTTGATCTCGGGTCTTTGTATGGTGATTGTGAATTTTGTTATGTAAAGGGGAAGCCGAGTAAAATGGCTCGAACTTTGATCGGGATATGTTTGATGATGCGGGATCTGGTTTCCATGTCTGGCCCTAATGGTTAGGGGTATCCTATGGAGCTTGAATCCTCAAAATCCCGGGCTGTCTTTAGCCTGGGTCTCGGGAAGGTCTTGAGGGTTGTAATGTGGGAAGGCTAAATGTGGTGTTAGTTGACCAGCTTGATTGTTTCTCCCTTATTGAATGGTATGAATATTGATCTTGAGTGGACCGGTGACCACGGTCATGGGCATTTGAATATTTTGTTGGTTGACCTCTTAGCCCCGGTCATGGGATCTTCATTTGTGTTGACCGTTCTGGTCGTGGATGCCCTTTTTTGATGATGGCCTGCTTTTTTGTTTTGGCCTTTTGCTTTTTTCCTCGGACTTTTTGATTTTTTTTTTGTCCAGTTTTTTGTCTTTTTTTTTTCTGTTGGTCAGACTAACACCGTAGGTAGGTATGGTTGATCTTGTCGGAGGGGTGTTTATTGTGGGAAATGGGCTTGCCTCCCGTCTTGAACCCAAACTAGGAGACTACCTAGATTCGTCATTGGATTCGATACCGCTCCTGCTAAGTGTAGTTTTGTGGCTTCCTATGTCAGACATGGAACAGGTAAAGGAAAACACGGGTCTCGATTTCCTGCAGTCATTATAGATGTGCCTGTAATAGTCACGTGCATGTGCTCACAGTGTATGATGTTGTTGATCATGTTCTCGGAAACACATAAGGAAAATATATATGAGGAATAGAAAAGCTGATTTTATTGAATTTTTGAAAAGGAGGACGGAATATAAATGACTCTGACTCTGATTTGGAAATGAGGATGTAGGGAATCCTAGACTCGGACTTAGACTTAGACTCGAATCAAATCCGGACTTTCGGATGCTCGGTTGGTTGTTTCTTTTTTGGAAAGGTCTCTGATTGGAGAAAAGGACTAGTGCCACGACTCGCCTAAACTCGACTTTGCGCAAATGCAAGAGAGAGAGTCAAACTAGACACAGCCCGGAGTGACGGGTCGACAAAGACTCTTGGACCGGGATACTCGAACGTTGACCTGGACGAGGTAACGACCCTGGCTTGAAGATGAGACTCAAGCTGCACGAGGGTGAGTCCGAAAATGGGGCGACCATGTTTGACTCGGGTTAGAGTCTCCTAAGACAAATGTGTAGGGTGCGATTCTCGGGGTGACTGTGATTAATCGTTCCGTCGGGGAATAGCCCCCAAGTGAGACTAAGGACTCAGATAGGACTCAAATGATGTGGCATCTAAGTGGCTCGAAAGTGGGGTACGTGAGACACGTGTAAGACATGACCCTTAGAGCAATCGTGATCGACCGCTCTGATGAAGGGTAGTCCCCAAGTGGGATCGAATATTTGGTTAAGACTCGAGTGTCGGACGAGTGACCCTTAGACGTAAGGGTCACAAACCTTTTGTTATAGGGCTATGCCTTGTAAAAGGTTGACTCGGAAAAGACAGACGGGCGACTCGTGAAAGGTGGGCCTCCTTTAGGATCCAGCTGTGTGGGCTGGGTCCTGTTCGAAAGGAGGTTCACGTGAGATATTCCCCAGACTTTGGACTCGATTGTGTAGACGGGCCAACCCTTGTAGGAGTATGTCCTACGTAGGTGGGCCTGGCCTTAGTCTAATAAGGCGGACTGGGATAGGGAGGAAACTCGTGATATAAGATCAACGGAGTTTCGACGCTAAAAGACTCGACGACTTACGACATGACCCGACACTGCTAAATACGGGAAGTCCTAAGAAGAGGAAGGTTTTGAAATTGAAGTTTTGAAAGCCCGAAGAAAAATTCGGAGAACCGGCCCTTTTTTCGAAAGAAAAACGGAAAAGGTGGACCGGGTTACGGGTTTGAAAGTTCGAAAATATTTTCGAGTTTTGAAATGGGCATAATACCGGCTAAAAATAGGCTATTTTGAGTAAAATCGTGGATCCTAAATTCGGTATACGTCCCGGGTTTTGAAATTGGATATTTTGAAAAGGATACAATTTTGAAAATGACGGTTTTTGAAAAAAAAAAGACTTGTAAATCAGGTAGCACGTAGTCATGGAAACAGTATAACGACGCCATGTATGCTCTAATTCTAAGTCTCGGTCAGTCTGAAAGGGTCTATACCAGTGTACACAGCCTATCGAGAATCGGGGCGGACTTCCTAAGTCGAGTTGAGCTTAGAACATACCGTAAAACCCATACGAATCGGCTAATGGACACCTTCGACATATCCAATTTGGACTACATCGATAGTATAGTGGGACGTCGGTCACCAGTACCGGCCCGAGAAAATATGGGGTTATGCATGAACCATAAAACTAAAACGCGTATTGTACTAGTCAAACGATTTCTATTCGAGTCTCACCCTGAGGATGCTAAAGGTCAGTAACGTATCAGCTAATCCCCAGCAGAGTCGCCAAATTGTGGACATGACATAGGTCCACCCCGACGCGGCCACGCGCGGGTTTGGGGAGGCGAATGAATCTCCATATGAGATGGTCAAATTTAAATTTAAATCGAAGTTGGAGTCGCCACCGAATTTTATGGTTATTCGGAACCGTTCGAGCCCACTCTATGTCGTAGTGGGCCGTATACAAAATACGGCCCAGTTCCGATGTCAGAGTTTATTGGGCTCGTCCCTTTGCATATCGATACCGATGCCGACTTGAGCGGTTAATCGTATATTGAATGACTCTCGTTGCCAATGGATTCAGACATCCGGAAACCACGGTTCTGAGTAAGGGGTGAGGGTACGTGTTGGGAAGTTCACTAAGAACACCCAACCCCGCCCGCACATTAGCGGCCTCTACTAGGATATCGAATGATTTTTTAATACGCGTGTTAGTAATCCGATGAATGATATGCAAACATTGTTTTCCTAAGCATGCGAGGAATGGAATGGGTTGCTAAGTCGGTTTAATGCATGAAAAATTTAACGTCAAAGTTGAATTTAGCATGTGAGATTCGTTTTAGTATAATAAAACAAATAATGAAAAAGATGGATTTGCTACAAAAGATGAACAAACGAGTTAGTATCGAATTGTGAAAAATAATATAGCAAATATAATAAATATACGAGATCGAGAAAATATTAATCGAAATCTGAAAAATATCGTTAAAAGGACGCTGTTTTGTATAAAAAACGAAGTTCGAAAAATAATAAAAAAGAAGAAACGAGCCGCGTTTTCAGTCGGCCGCGCGGCTCGCCCGGGACGCACGCGACTCGCGTCCCGGTCTGTTTTCGAGACCGACTTTTGAAAGTTCGATGCTTTTATTAAATCGCGTACAAATATCGCATAATTTGTACTCGACCTAATATTTTCGATATTCGTTATATTCGATAGTTGACTACGAAATCAATATCAAATACTCGGAATAGTGTTAGAAAAGATATAAATTTTGAAATCGTTTCGTAGACAAATAAAATAAAACGAACGAAAAAGTTGAAAAAAAGGACTTGGGTTCCAGGCCCGTGCGCGAGTCGCCTGGGTGTGGCGCGACTCGCGTGCGGGTCTGTCCGATTTTTTTATTTTTTGTTCGGAATTGCTAATTTCGATAAATCGCGTACAAAATATGAATTAACTTATACTCGATTCTATGTTTTCGATATTCGTCGTATCCGATATTCGATTATGAAATCGATATCGAATATTCGGAATAAATAAAAAAGTTTTGTAAAAAAATAGGTTTGAACGAAAAAGATGTAACGATTTTTAACGTCGTCGAAATTTAATATAATTCTTTTTGATACAATATTCGATTATAGAGAATCGATATCATATTTTTAAGAATATTCGATATATGAAAATAGTTTTTAATAGTATCGATATTAGAAAATAAAGTAAAAAGCGACGAACGACCCTTAATAAGGACGACTAGAAGGAGAAGAGAAGAAGAAAGAGAAATCGGGTTTGGTACACCCTCAACCTACATGCTTCTGTTTACTCGGATCGGGACTCGTCGGGACGTGGCTTGGGCACAAGAGCGTCGAGTGTATGTCGGTGAGTTGTAGTGGCTTGATTTGGACGTGAAGGGTGTCGGGTATCGGGCCGGTTCCTTCGGGTGTACTATCGGTATATTTGTGTGGTATGAATGCTTGATGTATCGTGAATATGAATAATTATGAGTGATAATTCATGTATGTGTGTATCGATGATAATAAATGTAGATGTCTTTGATAATTGATGATGATGTTAAAAGTGTGTGTGCAAGGGGCTATTTATAGGGAGTTCCCGACCTTGGCTAGGAGAGTTTGAACTACCGTTTAAGATAGGAAACGTAAGAATTCGAAAGGAATGAGGATTCCGCTTTCTTGTGAAGGAAGAAAGGGAACCGGCTGGTAGAGGGCTGCCCGGCCGAGTGTTTGCACTCGGTCGGGTGTCTGAATCGGTTTTCGGATAGGATTTCTACTTGAGATCGAATTCCATCCTTAAACGGATTTGTTTAATATTTTGTGAAGCTGATTTTTCGTAGGATTGGAGTATGAATCAGCCGTGTGAGGTGTCACGGCTGACTCACGTGTCTCGGGAAAATCTTTGACCGGGTTTTGACTCGGTCGCTAAAAGACGGTTTTACCCCTGATGTCGGAATCGACCCAAACTAGTCTTATTTGACTCGAAACGACCCACTGGGCCTGATTTTGAGGTTGGTTTTGTGAGATATGTACTCCATAATGAGCCCAAGCCAAATGCCAATGATTTTGAGCCCGTTTCTGAGTATTTAAAGCACGTTTGCGTCCGATCATCATCGGGTGTTTGTCGGAAACTGCTATAGACACCTGGCGGTCAAAATGTGGGTGTCTACAAGTTCATTGACTAATAACAAGTTAGTTAGGGCCTCCGAAATAACAAAAATATAAAACACCATAGATTCTCGTACACAAGTCAAAGGCAAATGACTGGATGTAATTAACTCACGTAGATTGGCATATGAACACAAACATATGGAGATCCAACGCGTTACGGACAGTTGCAGAAACCTAATTGAACACGTACGTTGGCACATGCGAAACAACTCCTGGCCTAATGCTCCCGTTAGAGCAAATGGACAGCATGCCTGACTGTAGCACCATTACAGTTTGCTAATCTCGGACGCTTTAGCTACACTTCCGACTGACAACGGTAGTTCGCGGAGCAATCATACAGCGATATTATAATCCTTAATCCAAATCTAAATTCCAAGATATATTGACAACCATAAACCAACAAAGCTGTAAACTTGTGCAGCCGACTACTCAAACACAAACTTAGGCAACGGCCACGCTGAAGTTCTGAAAAAAGGCAAAACACAAAAAACAAAAAAAAAAAGGGCCAGCACATCGCCTTTACGGTCTGTGACTAACCAAACGCGAGCATCGCGCGCGATCTTCAACTATATTGTCAACTATAACACTACCGTAGTTTGCTAATTACGGTCACTTCTCCACACCTTGCGACTGAAGACGGCCTTTCACAAAGCGCTCATACAACGGTTTTAAAATCCGTGAACCATATCTAACTTCCAAGATGTATTGCTAATCACAAGCAATACATATATAAAATTGTGCATCTGACTGCTCCCACAGAATCTCAGGCACCGACCACAAGTTAGCCAAATAATTCTGCATACCCAAAACAAATAACAACCACCGTCAAATCGCATAGACAGATCGTACCTAACCATACGCGCGCATCGCGCGCGGTCTTCAACTAGTATTAATAAACATAAATTCCGATAAAAAGCAATTACAATGAACACTCTCGTATGTCTTTTTAAATCGAACTTATAGTTTGAGTAACTTAGCACTGATCGAGTGGTGCCTTTTAGAATTATTGACCATGTTGGGTTCGAGTTTAGGTCACAATAATTATGTGAATGTAGCGGGAGACAATTCTTTATATATATGGGTCGATCGGGTTAAGTTTGTCTGTATACACTTTTTTATGTGTAATATAAAGTATTAATTAATGTTCGCCTGAATGTAGTATCTCTTATCATTAATTGAGACGAGTCTCGCCTTCCTACATTTAGAAATATCAATAAAAGTGCCACAACCCGTGAAAGTTTTCACGAGTATCACACTAGTTTATAATAATTGCAAGCAAGTTCTTTTAGTAAACTACTAGTATAGACCCCGTGCAATGCACGGTATTTATATTGTATTTATCTTTTGTACTAGAATATTTCATTTAAGATTTAAAATAAAAAAATTATTATTTTATTTTTACTATTTATCGACTGTATAATTTAGAAATAAGAAAATATTTTTTAAATCGCTAAACTAATCAAAATATTTGAGTAATGTTTTGAAATGCACGGAGTATTAAATAACGTGTAATTAATGAAAAATATTGTTTATACTCCCTTCGTTTCATTGAAAGCTTCAACTTTTCATTTTTCGTAAATTTCTTCACTTTCTTTTTTGCTATAACTCTTCACTCTTACCTAGGTGACCACCTACTTTACACCCTTTCTATTTTTAAATATTTTATTATTATCCTTAAAAAATGTGCCATTTTTTAAGTAGAAGCTTTCAGTGAAACAGAGGGAGTATTTTTTATATACTCGGTTTATATCATCTCACATCTCGAGATACTCACTTCTCTCTTTAACATACCATAAAATACATAAATATTTATCACAAATTGTATAATAATATACTTTTTTTAATGGTTAGCACGCCGTGATACGTTCTCCTTGGGTAAAAAAGCTATTCAGTTTTTCATTAGAATTTTTTTTTAAAAAAAGTAAAAATGAACCGTCTCAGATGTAAGACTTATATTATGTAATTTGCGAAACTTTTTTTTATAAGGATTTTAATAGTATATTCCGTATTTTGTAGTCTCCCCTACCAAAATAATCATTCTATATGATAATTATAATCCTCATATTTGAATAAATGAGAAGATCTTAGTGGTATCGAGTGAGTATATACTCCTTCCGTCCCGATGAATTGTTTGCCTTTGCTTTTGGCACAAAGAGGAAAAAGCCAATGATGAAGTGACATGTGAAGCCCATACAATCACACTCTGAATCATCGAAACTGAAATCGGGAATCATAAACCCGAAACCCTGTAGTGGAGATTGAAAGGAGTTTGGTGGATTAGTGGAGATGGGTTGGAGAATTGAAAGAAGTTTGGTAGATTAGGGGAGATGGGTTGGAGAATTGAAAGGAGTTTGGTGGATTCAGAGTAATAAATTATGATGGGAAAACAGAGGGGTGCATGGAAAAGGTAAACCTTGATTTTTTTTTTTTAAATAATTATATATATCACTCAATCTCAGCCATCTATCTCTATTTAATCTGACGGCTGAGATTAGAACTTAGGACCTTAAATATGTAATATGCCCTTGTATATATATATATATATATATATATATATATATATATATATATATATATATATATATATATATATATATATATATATATATATATATAATATTCTTAAAATAGAAAGGCAAAGAATTCATTAAGACGCCCCAATATGGAATAGACAAATAATTCATTGGACGGGGAGAGTATATCTTTGTAAAAGCTGAAGTAAATAGCTAATTTCAAAAATAAATTTTTTAGATAACTGATTTTTTCTCAAGGTTAATGACATCATATCTTAAAATTTATCTAATTATTTTCATAAAAAAAAGTTTTTTTTGTCAATTTCTTTAACATTAATGAAAATGAATAGTTTGCGAATTTATTAGTGATATATTCTTTTACTTCTCAATTTAAATTAGTGTATTTTTGAGGAAAATGTTAGTAACTGTTATTGTCTTAGAGTAGTATATAGAGAATTTTCGGTGAGTTTTTACTATGTATCAGGATTTGTAAAAGCAATCGGAATATATATTCTATTTTTATATAGTTACTAAATTTTATATCGATGTTAAGAATATGATTTTCGAATATGATCAGAAAGATATACAATAATAATCATAACTATTTTATATTCTATGTAAAATATTGTACGGGATAGTGCAATCTCCTATTAACAAAAATAATGCAACTAGTTGGTTAAAACGGAATACAATATGTTTATACTTTTTTTTTAAAATGTGATCATACATTCCATATTAAATATTGTATGTGATATCTTCCATTTAAAACATGTGATTTTCGTAATCAATGCAATCAATCAAATTTCCTTAATTACATACTTTATGTGGTGTATACCTTTATATGTGATGTAGTGATATTTAAATCAGTAAGATGTTAGAGTGTAGTTGGAGAGGGGAATGGTGACATACATGAGGTCAAGGGTTCGATTTGCATAAAGCTTATTTGGTCTATTTTTTTATTTAAGGGGGATTGGAGTTGCTCTACCTACATCTTGTGCACTCTTTCACTTACGTGGCATAATAATATGCATTCTAAGTTTTTGGAATCAGAGTTGCTAAAAATGAAAATTGATGATTATTCTACGTACACATATGACAACTCAATTAAATTAATGTACGGAGTAACATTTATGTAATATTATTATTTACATAAAATTTATGTCAAATTATTATTCATATAACATTATTATAAATATTAAATATATTGTTTTTTTTAGTATATTTGTTACGTTTTATTTTGTAGTTCCGCAAGCGTACAGATATTGTAGTATACGGGTCGATCTCCAGGAGGTGGATGATTAAGTACTAGCTAATTTCTGACTATGAGTTATCTGCGTCGAATAAATAATGGGTTGATTGTGTAACTACTTTTAACAAACTAGTACGGAAGGTAATAAATCGAGATGAAATCAATAAAGGGAAAGACCTAGGGCAGTGGTTCACCAATAACATGGATTATCGATGCAATCAAAATGTAGCACAGCTTTGTCGAATTACCGTCTTGGGTGAGACTAGTATTCCAATTTTAATCGATACTTTAACTTCTCTCTCGAGACATAAAAAGTCTACTTAGCATGTTATAAATCCTATTCTCATGGCACGAATAACAAAACTAGATGCATTAACAATCAATACTAACATGTCCCAATTATTCCAATTCACTATTCTGATGTGAAAATTCAAATCTTGTTTCGGTTCTCTAAATTAAAACCCGACTCTCGTCGTAATTAAATTGAGTAGAAATTAATCGACAAAGATACAAACATTTAGGTATGATTCATACAAAAACATCCAACTCTCATGTAATGATAATCTAGACTCAAAACTAGTAATTCAAACTAATCAATCAATTATTAAGCACAACCGAAATAAACTCAATTCAATAATTCAACAAAACGCGATTAAAATCAAAACATCAATGACCCATATTATCGGCCCGCGCGAGCCTTAGATAAAAGAGCTACTCACAACTCATAATCAAAATAAAAATCAACAAATAAAATAAGGAGTAAGGAATTAGAAAAAACTTACTCTTGATTAATGAACAAAAGATGAACGATCGTCTTCTTCAAAGTCTTGGAATAATTAAACTAGAAATGCATAAATCTAATAAAATTGCATAAGTATTGCGCATCTAGTCTAGGAATGATAAGATAGTTCTAATAAAAACAAGCATCCAATATAAATAGAATAGAATAGAGGAAGATCAAAAGTCACACGCGGGTAGATGTTCGCTAGTAGCGGCACTCTAGAAGCTTCACAATTTGCATGATTACTGAATATGCCTCTACTAGCGGTAGTTTTGCTCTTTGTCATCCACTACTAGCGGCTCCTGAAAATTCTTTATTCTCTCTTCCTTGATTTTCCTTTGATTTTCTTCTTTTCTTTTCTTCATGTGATCTTCGATGTAACCCGACATTTGACACATATAACACCAATATAATTCGGGCATAATACAAGAATTTCTCGGCTCTTCAAAATAGCTAGAACCGTCACCAAAAATCACATATTCACTCAAGTAGTGCATGCTAAGATCATCGGAAATGCTACGCGTGTTCAAAATCGACCCCCTCGGGGATTATCAGTACGAGCCCTGCCCCCCGCACTGTTGATTGTGGACGATCCATCGGTGAACACCAGCCATTACCCGATGGACGGGTCGTTCTCCTCTGAGTGGGAACACTCGACTAAGAAGTCAGGCAGAGCATGAGCCTTGATGGTGGTTTTGGACTGGTAGGTTATGCCGAGGACGCTAAGCTCTATAGCCTATTTCAGTAGTCTTCCTGACTTTTCAAATTTTTCTAGGACCTTCTCCAGCGGTTTGTCCGTGAGTACGATAACCGGGTGTGCGTCAAAATAGGCTCGGAGCTTCCGAGGCGCCACTACTACAGCATACGCTGCCTTCTCAACCATTGGGTAATTCTTCTCAGCCGGTCCGAGGGCGTGGCTGACAAAGTAGATGGGTTGTTGTGCTCCGGCGTCCTCCTTTAATATGATCGCACTTACCGTTGTGTTGGTAACGGGGATGTATAGGAATAACTTCTCACCCGTCACTGCCTCACCGGCCTAGCCAGGGTCGGCAGGTGCTTAAGGTGTTTCTTGAGCTATTCGAATGCTTCCTTCTGTTCGGACTCCCACTTGAATTATTTGTTCCCTTTCAGACCTTGAAGAACGGAGTTGTCTTGTCGGCCGACATGGCCTTGAACCGCGCGAGGGCGGCCATCAGCCACTGAATATCCGGAAGCGTTCTGGACTTTGGCAAGTCCTGGATGACCCTGACCTTCTCAGGGTTAGCGTCTATCTCTCGTGCAATGACAAAGAAACCGAGGAACTTTTCAGACCGGACTCCGAAAATACATTTTTTGGGGTTTAATTTCATTTGGTAGCTTCGGAGTAAAGGAAGGTTTCCCTTGAATCTTCAAGGTGTTGCTCATCTTCTTTACTTTTCACTATGACATCATCCATCTACGCCTCCAAGTTTCTACCCCGTTGCTCTTTGAAGACCTGGTCGACCAGGCGCTGGTATGTGGCGCCAGCGTTCTTCAAGTTGAACGACATTATTTTGTACGTGAACAGGAGGGTACAACGTGTAAAAGCCAAAAAATAAAAAAATAAAAAATTGAAAAGTAAAAAAGCGTGAAAGTGAAAGAGGTAAATACATCTGAAACGACAGAATTAACCTCCACACTAAAATCCCCAGATTCTCTCTCTCTCTCTTGTTCTTATTATGTCTGCTCGCTTTACAACGAAACAAGTCTGGAATCCGTCTCCACCTCCACTTCTTCCTCTGTTTCTTTGTGCTTTGACTTTGATCTCTGTGTGGGCAATTCGGGTCACTAAACCCTAACTTTCTTCGGATCCGAACCAATGAGGAAGATGGAAACCATTGAAGACCTGATTGAAGAAGCCAAGCTTCGTTTTCTATGGTGGGCGATTTGCATCTTTTCTATTACTTACTTCTTATCACGTAAGTTCCTCTTTTATTAATTCCATTCCATTTCTGCTGATCTTCTTCTTCTTCTTCTTCTTCTTCTTCTTCTTCTTCTGTGATTACTTTAGTATGAACTATCAAGTACAGTACTGCCCATCTCCAATCGCTGATTTCAAGTATGCTTCACCCACGATTCCTAGTTCTGGGCTCAACTATGTAATCAAGTCCAAATTTATAACTCCAAGTTTCAGAATTTTAACCCCTTACTTCTACCTCTGCCCACTGACTTGATACTTCAATGTGGCCAGAATGTTAGTTTGGGATACGCTTAGAAATGAAATTGGAATTGGGTGGAGCGGAGCCACATCAAAGTCACCAATTAGAAATATACTCCGTACATGCTTTCAATTTGGGAAAAATAATTGAGAACAAATAAATTACGACGAGATTTGCGCGAGAAAAAAAGGACAAAACAATGATAGGAATTGAATGACTATCATATGGTAGGATTCCGTGAGGGCCAAATTTGAACTTGGTTGTAATGGGTAAGAAATTCATCTCAATTTCAATTCCAAATTATAGGGTTTCCCAGACGCTTGAAATGTCTCACCATCCGTATTCAATTCCAATTTCTAGTTCCCAAATATACCTCTAAACTGGTGTGTCAAAGTTTGGATTGTTAAAGGAATGGCAGTCTTTCCCCGGAGAAAATTGAATCTGTGAGACATATTTGTCTGGAGCCTTGAAAATTGTGGATAAGTCCAATAAGATGGATGGCTTCGGTCCAGAATCCCGATAGATTTGAGATGGCGCATATGCTGATTTTTAGGAATTTGGCGGCATAAGGGATGTATGAAGAACTGTCAATTATGATGAGGGGGTGAATTTTACATCCTTTAGCACATTTTGCTTCTCTTCTGTTGCTTTCGATGATGTACTGGTGCAGTATTATGCTACTGCGCGTTATTGTAACTTATGCATAGGTTATTTAAATACAGCAGCGCCAAGGCCTTGTTGTTGAGCCTATGTTGCTCAACTATGTGTTTTTTTCTTTCCTCTTGAGTTCAACTGAAGGCTGATTATTTAAATTTCTACTATCTACTATGTAAAGTACTTGCTATCATTCTATTTCAAATCAACTTGTGATTTACTACTGCTCTTTTCCAAATTTGTGTAGACACTAGTAAATCAATGCTGATGAACATCCCCATAGCGGCATTGATCGCCTTATTTTTGCGATATCTTGCAAATGAGCTAGAGTTTCGATGGAAGGTTTCCCAGAACCGTAAACCTACGTACCTTTCGTATTTGGAGAAGAAGCAAATCTCAGTAAATGATCCACGTCTCTCTACAATTCCTCCTCCTCCAAAATGGAGAAGGAAGTTTGATTCACCTGTCATTGAGGCTGCAGTTGAGGAATTTGTTGATAAAATTATACAAGATTTTGTTTCAGACCTGTGGTATGGTGATATAACGCCTGACAAAGAAGCCCCTGACCTCATGCGTACCATTATCCTGGACGCCCTTGGAGAAGTGGCTGGAAGGGTAAAGGAAGTAAACCTTGTTGATCTATTAACCAGGTAGTCTCTTTACTGATTAGTAGTGTTTTTGTCTCTTTTGTAGTAAAGCTGAACTGTTATAGTATATTGGGAAATTCCCACTTGCACCCCTCTACTTTTTCATTTTCTTACTTGTACCCCCTTCTTTTTGGAGAAAAAACTTCGACTGACAATAAATCTTAGATACGAATTCGGAAAATGGTAAATCTTTTTTCCATATTGTACGTCTTAACGAGATTTTCAGTTTGAAAAAAAAAATCATTGTTTTCTGAATTCGTAATCGGGATTTATGATTGGTCAAAGTGTTTTGACGATATAAACTTTGACCGGCTAAAACTCCCGGGTAAAAGTTCGAAAAACGATAATTTTTTTTCAAACTGAAGATTTCGTAAAGACATACAATATGAAAAAAAGATTTACCATTTTCCGAAACCGTAACTGAGAGTTATTGTCAGTCAAAGTTTTTTCTCCAAGGAGGGGTACAAGTGAGAAAATGAAAAAGTAGAGGGGTGCAAGTGGGAATTTCCCTAGTACATTTGAGCAGCTGTTTTACAAGTAATAAACCATGTGTAATGTGTCAGGGATGTAGTTAATTTGATTGGTGATCATCTGGAGGTGTTTAGAAAAACACAAGCGTCTATTGGTGTGGATGTTATGGTCACTCTATCCTCTGAAGAGAGGGATGAAAGGCTAAAACATCATCTTATCGCTTCTAAAGCTCTCCATCCAGCATTGATATCTTCAGAGAGTGAGTACAAGGTCTGACTAGTGTTTCTTGTCTAATTTAGTGATATGTGCTTCTATTATTGTCGTTTCTTAAGACTCCCCATTGTTCTTCATAAGTAACTTGTCTCCTATATCTCACAGTTTCTTAAACATCTTGTGGCTGGATTACTTGGTGTAGTTCTGAAGCAGAGAGAAGCACAGAGCCCTCTTGTTCGCTGTATTGCTCGAGAGTTAGTAACTTGCTTAGTAATACAACCAATCATAAAACTTGTATCCCCAGAGTAAGTCTCTCATGTCATTCTGCATTAAATTACAGACTCTGTTTACTAGTACATCTAATTCGAGGTTGCGTCAAAGATCAACTTGCTGTGATGATAATCTAGTGGAAATCATAGATGAGTGTCATAGTATTCTACCTGAGATTCCTGTAATTATGTCATTTATATTCCTTACTGTAGGAGCTCCTGTTACTTATTTTCATAATCTATGGTAGTTTTGGCAAATTAGCACTCAGTTCCATCTACCGCTGGTGAATTTTCTTGCAGAAACTACTTAGGATCGGATACACCTTTTTGCGCAGTAGCATTCCGGAAAGTGTTCTAAATGTAGATACTTGTGCATGTCTGTTAGTAGTCAGATGCTTTCATAATAGCTTGTTAGTAGTGCCAACTGCCAAGTCCTTGTTAGCCTGAGATAGGAATATTGATAAGCTTATACCTGTGAGGTACTATGTCAATCATCGTGCAAAAAACTCTCATGAACTTTTATGATTAGTGTATGTGTATCCTTACTCATAAGGAAACCCTATTCTTATCTTTTCAGTTGTTGATCTCAATCTCTTATCATGCTACTGATTTATTTATTTTTGTGGCTGCAGAAATCATTTGCCAGTATTATTTACTCCGTATTTTTCTTGAGAGTTACCCTGTCATACTATTAGCTTGCTTTCTTTTTAGTTTCAAAATTTTGTTAAACCTCCTTTGAACAATAAATTGTCGAATGGTCTACGCAAACATACGACTGAATTAGAAATGTCAAAGCGACCCTTTATATGAAAGCTATAGGCCTATCACGTTGTACCTTTTTTGTTCTATGCATTTACTGTTTTGATTTTGCTGTGGTGTTAATGATGCCTTTTCTGGTAATCTTATTTAATTTGTCTGCTTATTACTTGTATATTATCCATTCTAAAAGGGAGCATTGACTTTGAAAGGTTTTTCCCTTCCCTCTCACTTTTGGGTGTTTTAGGTATGTCAATCAGTTGGTTGAGCTTGTTCTTCTTCAAATTAAAGATTTCTTAGCTGGATCAGACAGTGATGATCATTTTGCAAAGGTAGATCATGAGCACTCTGTTGCGGAGAGTAGCGTAGAAAATCATGAAGCCGCTATCGTCAGACACAAGAATATCAGGAATCAAGAAACTGACACGAATGACCAGAGGAATGTGGCCTTAAAGGTTTCACCAGCTACTTCTTGTAATCTACTCCATAGTGAGTCCATGCAGCCTAAAGTTGCTGACTGGGCTCGAGTGCTGGATGCTGCAACTCAGAGAAGAACCGAAGTCCTTACTCCTGAGAATCTTGAGAACATGTGGGCTATTGGAAGACATTATAAAGATAAAATCAATAAACCAGCAACAGGACGTGCTCATCTACAACAAGATAGGAGAATGATAGCGGAATCCAAGTTAAAGAGGTCCAGTAGTACTTCTGATTTGAAAGTTAAACTTGTAGAGAAAAAGACTTATACTGGTGAAGGGAAAGAGCTACGGATATCAGAGGACTTCTACAGTTCTGAATTTGGTAGGCAGAGTGGAGTGCATAGCTTGAATGATGTTCCGAAGACAGTGATCCATGCTCAAGGGTCATCATCTGCCAAACTCAGATGTCGGGTTAGTGCTCTCAGTGGTACTCCCTCCGCAATTACATCACGATCCTCTTTCTTTTTGACACGTTATTTTAGGTAGGCATAAAAAATAACTAAAAAAACAAATGGTAGATAATGATAAACAAACAAACCTGCACCCATAGGTTTCATTATTGGATTTCATCGCCAGGCAGAAGATAGGTTGGCTGTTGTTAAGTGGGAGAAAATCAAGGTCGTTGGGTGGGGTGGGGGTTAAGTAATGGAGGGAGACCATGGGGGAATGGTCCAAATAGAGGGAAATCAGGTGGGGAGGTTCCGGAAGTGGAGAGGTGTTGGGTGATAGTTCAAAGATGACTAAGCTGTAGTTGGATTGTAAGGGAGTTTGGTGCTGATGAGAGTGCTCGCTGCTCGGGAGCTGGGTGACCGTGATGAATTGGACTGTAAAGGGTTGTGGAGAGAGAACTTGATTGATGTTGGAGAGGAAAGAGAGGGGTTAGTTAACTACTTAGGTCTGGTGACTAATGAGTAGTAATAAGTTGAATGTGATTTGTGTTTAATAGTTTTTGCTATAAAAATTGAAATTGGAGTTAGTAACGACAGATTTTGTATTTGTTCAGGTCATAGGGGCTTACTTTGAAAAAGTTGGATCCAAGTCCTTTGCTGTGTATTCGATTGCCGTCTCTGATGCTCAAAATAATACGTGGTTTGTGAAAAGAAGGTAAGTGTATATCAAGCTCAGAGTGTAGCATGTATTTTGGTGTATATTATTATTATTTAGCTTATTCTTCATGTTAATAAATTATTAAGCTGGTTTCACATTTTAGGTTTGTTTGAGCTACTGCTTGCTATGTAATGTAGCTGCTGCAAAGTTATTCAGTCTGCTGGGGATAGGATAAGGTCATTGCTTCCTTCATTGATCACATTTTGAGCCATTGTGTGCAGGTATAGGAACTTTGAGAGATTGCATCGATTGCTGAAGGATATTCCCAATTATAACCTACATCTACCCCCTAAAAGGATATTTTCATCCAGCACTGAAGATGCTTTTGTGCATCAACGTTGTGTCCAGCTTGACAAATATCTGCAAGTGTGTTTTTGTCTTCTTTTTTTCAGTAGTTGGTCTTGTTCTACGGAGTATATCTTTTTGGATATTATTGTGACATATGTGACCTGAATAATTTCTCGCTAGGATCTGCTATCTATAGCAAATGTTGCAGAGCAGCATGAGGTTTGGGATTTTCTTAGTGCTTCTTCAAAGGTAAGCAGATGTCGGCTGCATATATCTTTTATTGCGAACTATTTAACCTGGAGCCAATTGCTTTAATATGTTTTTTTCCATGTTGAATTCAAGAGCTACTCGTTCGGAAAGTCGGCCTCCGTAATGAAAACCCTAGCAGGTATGCTTTAGTTTTTGTTTAATTATTAATAGAGTACTATCCTTTGGGTTGTCACATGATGGAAAACAGTGGAAGAGTATAAAAATGTTTCCATATGATTTGAGCATGGCTTATAGGCTTTTAGAAAAATTCTATCGCTTTACATGCTCCATAGATGTTTGCTTTGTCATATGAGGATTACATCAAGTAGTGCACAAGTTAGGAGACTAGATTGCTTGAAGGGTGGAGCCGCGAAGGAATACGAAGATTTTGTGGGCTAGGCTGTTTATTAGAGTCTCTCAACCCCAGTGAATCGTAAATTGGTCTGAGCATACTCTATCACAGTGCTAGCTTAATATCTACCCCCCTGTGTCTGTTTTCATCCCACTTCTCAAATTCCCCTCACATAATCTGAGAAGTGGGAAGCAAATTATTTTACAGAGTATAAATTAGACACAAATTAAAACTTAAAAGCATACTCCTTGTACGGTACAAGTTGTACCCCATATCAGATGAGGTGTTTTCATATCTAATTGGGCAACCTTGGGAGTAAGAGATCATTTTAGAAAATAATCAGGATGTGTAAGCATTCTAACTGGACCGTGATTTTTTTCCCTCTTATTAGATTTTTCACTTTTTTTTTTTGTTTATTTTGAAGTATATTTTTTCCCATTTTGAAGCCCTTGTTTGTTTAATCATCTCAATGTATTGCATTATTTTGGCCCTTAATATTTCGTAACTCTTACCTTTTGTGTACCTATTTTCAAAATTTTCACCTCTTCTGTTTTTTTAAAGACCAAAATCATACCTTTTCTGACCTTTATCTCCAAATCTCCCACCAAAAGGCTATTTTGCTAAAATGAATTCTTTTAGTCAGTGTCAATCATGAATTTCTTCACTTATATTACCACCCAGCTTTAAAATTGCCTCACATTTTTGTTCCCCCTCTTCAGACTTTTATTTTGTTTGCATGTCAAACTTCTGTTAACCGTTTTCCTCGATGTCTTATGTTTTTGCTTATTGTTTTTCCATCTCACATTGACAATTCCTTGTGCTGATTCATGTTATTCTTGCTTAATGACTTGGCTGTAAAATGCTATGCAGTCAATGTGGATGATGCCGTTGATGATATTGTGCGACAGTTTAAAGGGGTTTCAGATGGGTTAGTGCGCAAGGTTGTTGGCTCATCTTCCTTAAATTATGGCTCTTCTTCTTCTTCTTCTCATTATGGAGCCATCAGATCTTTACCACCCAGAAACTTATCCCTGAATGAGTTAGATCAAAATGTGCTTACTACACTGGATGCTTCAATGGAAACAAGTATGAGTGTTTCTGATAATGAGGGCAATGAAAGTCATGATCCAGTAGCTGATTCTGTTGTTAAAGATAATGGATGGCATTCAGATAACGAAATAAAATCAAAGAGTTTTCCAACAAGGGTGGTCAGACAAACTAGAGATTCTCTCCGCGCAAATTCTCAAAATTTTGAGCTTAAATCTGACTTGATTCTGCACGCTATTGATGATCCCATTGGGATACCTCCAGAGGTATCAATCTGCAATCTATCAGTCTATGTTTCTGATTCTAAGAAAAAGCTAGGGTGCCCCCTACCTCCTTACTTTCCCTGTTCGTATTATCTCTTGCTAATTTTATGGCATATTTTCGTGGGCCAAACCAAATTTTGTATAACTTCCAAGTATATATAATAAATTGAATAGAAGCAGTGTTCAATTCACTTATCCCCAATATTCAGCCTGTTTAGATTCTTATTGTCTCTTTCCATTTATTTGCAGTGGACACCACCTAATGTGAGTGTGCCTGTATTGAACTTGGTTGACAAGGTATTTCAGCTTACTAGACGAGGTTGGATAAGGTAAAGTTCATCTTTTGCATTCCCCTTTCAGAAATTTCCTGCAGTATTCTGTGTAGCTATTTTTTATGGAGGAGCTGAGATCTAACGAGTGTGAATTATGGCTCTTAAACATGAACTGTTAATTTCTAAAATCATCTGATTTGGAGTCAAATCTGCCTCTTTTGAATGTTATGTTTAGGTGCTTTTAACTTCTAGAACTTCATGTTTGAGATAGGTTGGTACTAGTCTCACGACAAAGTGGTGCAAAGGGATCGGTCCTGATTGCTTTTCCATATATATATATATATATATATATATATATATGTGTAGCCATCAACCTTATTACTCGTATTGTTTACTTATCAATAAACATGTTTTCATAATAAAATGTAATGTTAGGAGACTTCAATTGTGATACATAGTTTTTTAAATAACGAAAGGTATAGTAGATACCAACTAAATTAGTTGTTAAAGTCATGAGAAATGGTACTCATGGCCCGAGGTTCGAGCCTGGTCAACATCATTGCCCTTGTGGCTCCCTTTGCACCAAAAAGCAAAGGGTATATGATAGAATATTGTGTGGTGGCTTTTGAGGGGTCGTGAGAGTTTTGTTTTGAGGGAAGTGTTGCCGTCGAGGAAAAGAGTGGGTCAAGAAGGGGACATCGACACCAAGGGCTGTTTGTAGTGGTCAACGGTGATGGTTTGTGGTCGGCAGGTGGTGTTGATTAGTGATGGGAGAGAAAAAGATGGATATTAATGATTGTGGTTATTCCTTTCAAATCTAACTAACCAAAGACCAATATTTAGGGTACTCGCTTTCCTTCCCATCCCTTTTCCCCCAAGTAGCTTCAAGCAGTCAGATCCCTCAACCTTATTGTTTTGAAAAATGGGGTAAGAGTATGCTGCGAAGTTTGAACATTCCTGTTATAGTGTTATCAATGCTTTTTGAAGCCTTGGATTTTGTTCTATGTTCACTGAGGTTTTAAACATTGTTTCCCAGTTTGTATCAACCAAGAAAACCCCATCCCTGCTCTTGTGCTGGTGCAACTAGGAACTTGGATTTTTTTTCTCATTCTGTGTTGGTACCACCACAGGAGGCAAGTTTTTTGGATCTCAAAGCAGATATTGCAGGTAGTTATGGAAGATGCAGTTGATGACTGGCTGCTGAGGCAGATAAACTGGTTACGTAGAGAGGATGTTGTTGCTGATGGAATTCACTGGGTCAAAGATGTAAGCTTCTGGAGCCCTTCAATTATTTATCATCACAATATTTCCAAATGCTTCTAATCAAAAAACTTTCTTGCTACAAGCTTTGGTTCTTTGATCACTTACTGAATCGTGCATCTGTGCCACTATTGTCAACTGCCACTGCATCACCTTAGAAATTTAGGGTCCATGTATGCAACAACACTGACACAGGTTTTGTCCTAAAATGATCTGAGGCTAGGTAAACAACTAAACATCAATCGTTGTTTGAAACCATCAAAATGAGGTAAAACAATGGACAAAAAAGGAGATAAGTGAAAACATTACAGCCAAAAAAGTAGCACCATTGAAAGAGAAATCAGTTTAAATTGAAGAAAAATAAAGCTGAGCTCTATATGGTTGGAGTGGAGCTCTATAATCTTAGGCTAGCATTATCTGAATTTTTTGGAGCATGCCTAGATATATATGGTTGGAGTGGAGCTCTATAATCTTCAAGATCCAGGATTCTGGGGGTATATTATATTAGATTACGTCCTCACGACCTCTTAAAGCTAATTCTTGTGCTTCTGTGCTCTGGAATCTGTTGTTGACCTTTTGTTATCCTTCTATTTGTGTTGTATGTCTAACTCGTTGGCTAGATCTTGCAATTTTCCTTGGTTGTGTCATTATCACATAAATGTAATGCACAGAAAGAAATATAGAGTTAAACCTTTCTGTACGTATATGTTTTCCAGATTCTGTGGCCAGATGGTAAGTTCTTTCTTAAGCTAGCGATAAGTGAGGGTGGATCGGGAGAAATGGACTCCCAGTCTTTTCAAGCAACACCTCGTGCAGGAAGGGATAAGTACTCACAATCTGGTTCATTTGAAGAGGAGCTTGAAGCTATTCGAAGAGCTAGCTACGTGAAGAAGATGCTTTTCAGTCAGTTTTTTTTTTCTTTCTTTTGGTTTATTGCGGTAACTACAGGGCACTTCTCTTATTTCAGTCTATATTTGAGTAGGTGGAGCTCCTGCGCCTTTGGTCAGTTTAGTAGGGCAAAAGCAGTATAAGCGATGTGCACGGGATATATACTATTTTCTTCAGGTAACAGCATACGAATACATATATCCTCTTAACAAGGCATCCTGTACTGTTGAGTTAAAGATGCAGGGTCTAAGCGGTCTGTTTGTGATTTGCAGTCTTCAATATGTCTGAAACAAGTTGCGTATGCTGCCTTGGAGCTGTTGCTTGTGTCAGTGTTTCCTGAGCTGAAGGATTTGGTAACAGATACCCATAAGAAGATGCAGGGTCAGGCCGTTTGAAAATCGGTAAGCCTTTTGATGATGGGACGACGCTGCATCATTAATGCCAGGGTAATACAGAAGGGCCTCCTCGGCTGAGAGTGAGAAGAGAAGTAACAAATGGTTGAAGGAGGGATTCATCTTGATTTTCGGTTCTGTTTCTGGTACAAATGGTTATGGTGGTGTATGTAATCTGTAAAGATTTGTACAGCTTTTTTGTATAGTTCCTCTTCTTCTGCTCACTACTCGTTTTGAAGCCTAGTCAGTCAGTCAGCCAGTCAGTGAGTGAGATGTGTTTTTGCGTTCACATGTAAATGTGTACATACAGTACTAATTATCTAACTCCCATCTGATTTTGCCTGTTGCTCAATTTTCGATCATCAATCTCTCCCAAGTCCCACTTACATGTAAAACACAAATTTGACACTTTCTATTACAGTATAATTTTCATGATATCATTTTGAAAACTTGTTGTTCTTGATGTCCATCAGCTGAGAATTGGTACGTGCTCGCTCAAGACGAAGCTCGAGCACTTACAGCCAACGATTCTAAATTCTCATATGACAAACTTGAATGAATAGACAGATTGTTTTCGATTCATCAAACACACTTTGTTAATTCCTTTTAACTTTTGCTGAGTTATCATTCCCCAACTCTTTAATCATAGGCATGTTTATATTTCGAGCAGGAAGGAACAAGTGCACGGGTCCTAAACAGAAGATTCAATCTCGACCTGTATCTCTGATTAATTTGACATGAATGTTTACATACAAATCAATATCTTATACTCAAATGTTCTAGCCTAGCCGATCAAATTTGAATGACCAAATCTAATGGCCCCCTAGTTGCCAAAAAAAAAAAATCTAATGGACCCGTTTGATTGGAGCGAGGACCAATTACCTAACGGGCCTTTGTCACGCTTTAGGATTGACCAATCCACGAGAGGATAGTCGTATTAGAAGTAGGTACAAGCTAAAAAATTTTGGGTCGTGCCTTTTCCTAACGAACTTTTGCTCAATCCTAACAATATTTTACCGATTTGTCCTTGTCATTTCATTCAATTGATTTTCTTTTAAAAAAAATCTTAAATTCAACCATCCATCAACACCAACAACCACCCCTCAAAACACCAACAAACACCACCAAAACACAATTAAACCCATCAACACCAACAACCACCACCCAAAACACCAACAAACATCACCCAAAACACAATTAATTAAGTCTAATTTGATATAATTAAAAAAAAATTAAGATACCCATATTGTTTACTAGCAAGGCGCAATACTCGGTGCAATATCAGGGTATACGATTGATGCCCTAGAACCACCCGTAATGCACCCTAAATATCTAACCCTAATTTTAAAATTTAATTAAACCCTGAACAAAATATAAATCAATTAATTAAATAATTAATTAAAATAATACTCGTATTACTTCTTTATAATCGAATTCAAAAGAATTCGGTTGATTAAAGAAAGGGAAAATTGATACTTTATACCCTCAATAACTTTGTTTTTCAAATTTTGTACCTTACATAATTTATTTTCAAAACTTATACATACTTATTCAATTAACGTCGTAATCAATACCTAATCTTAATTCCGACAAAAAAATAACGAAATGAGTTTGAAAAGTCTCATTTACCCTTCAATCCACCCCTTTCATCCAATTTCATTTCCCCCAAACTCACTTTGTATCTATGAACTTCGTTGATAATTCGAGATTTTACCTATTTTTGTCCCATGCTTCGACTCTTATTTAGTCGATTTTGTAAACCGTTATTTTTTAGTCGTTTTGGGTTTATTTAGTTGATTAGTCAAGTTTAGTTTAGTTAGTGTAAACTTTTGTTATTTGTCGGAATTTGGGTGTTGCTTCGTTGTTTGGTCCTACAGGTATCGGGAAGGGTCGGGATGAGTCAAGAGAAATGAGTGAAGACGGAACAAAATGTCTCGATACAGATCGAAAAGTCTGGACTAAATCCACCTTCAACTCTCCTGTAACTCTACCCGCCTCCATTTCCAATTAAATTCCTCCACCATCAATCATCTAAATCAACACCCCCATTTATCTCATCTTCATAATCACCATTGTCATCCTCCTCATCCCCCATCTTCATTAATCAAACTCATTGCACCATTCATCATCAATCTCAGTCATTAGCTCCATTTTCGCACCTCCTTGACTCCCTTGCTCTTGCCCAGATTCCGACCACCATTCGACCACCCTCCACCGTATCAGGCGCAGCAGCAGCAAAATCCGTCGATCTCCGGCCAGATTCAGGCAACTTACGCGAAGAAGACAAAAAATTGAAAAAAAAATCATGAGAGGGTGAAAAAAAATTGAAGAGAAAATCACCTTGAAGATGAAGATGAAGATGTTGAATGACTTATTAATGGGGGTGAGGGGTATAATTGGAAGTAAAAATAAAGAAATTGGAACTAAATGATTCTGGGGGACGGTTTCCGTTAATTTTTTGACGGAAATAAGATTAGGTATTGAATACGAGATTAATAGAATAAGTAGGTATAAGTTTTGAAAAAAAAGTATGTAAGGTATAAAGTTTGAAAAACAAAGTTATTGAGGGTATAAAGGTTCAATTTTCCCTAAGGTTGCGTTTGGGTACTCGGAATTGATTTGAATATAAAGAATTCAATTTCTGTATTTGAATTTTTAGAATTCAAATCCAAATCCAAATCCAAAATGGTGTTTGGGTACCCTTGGATTTGGATTTCGGGCGGGTGGAGTCGGGTCAAGGTCACCAATTTTTATTTTTTTAAAAATTTTCATTAGAAAAATGTAAATGTTCAATTACGAGAAAAAAATAAAGAAAAACAAATACTACGACAAGATTATGCGAAAAAACAAAGAAACGACAAGTGACGGAGCCATTTTGATAATCGGGATTTGTTGCCAATCCTACCATCAAACAAACCAACTAACCTAAACTAGAATAGCAAGGGCAAGTCGGGTCGAATCCTCAGAGAGATCGGGAATGAGTACTAGTTCGGTCTAGGATTACAAATTAGCTACGCGAATCAATTATCAAGGGTGGAATTAGACTAATAGAGCTAACTAAGAAATGCAAAAGTAAAATAAAAATCAAACAAATAATAAGAATGATGATCTAATAATAATTAAAGGCCTAGGGTCCGACTTAACCACCGACATATCATAATCATGCGTAAGAAATACCGACAATGGGTTGCTAGGGATATTAGGATGAGTGGAACGCCTCTAAGGGTTGGCTACCTCCCTCCCGGGTTCGTAGTCCAACTAAGTAAAATCCGATCACTTTCCTCCCGGGCTCGTGAGTCGGATTCCTAGGTCAATCGAGTGAGTCCACTCCCGTGGTACCCAATCCAAGGTCCTAGGTCACTAAGTACACGTCTTAATCCCGTTCCTTTTTCTCCCCTCTCCCAAGGTGAAGAGTCTAGACCGATAGTTAGGTTACCCTACCTAATTCTCACTCCCGTGTTCAACTAGGCGGGGCAAGGCAAGTCAAGGGGCGAGTTTTACTACCTAGACCTAACCGACTCCCGTCGGTGGACAAGGGTCAAGGGTTCAAACATAACCCAAAAACGAGTCAATTCCCGAATCCCAAACTATCCTCCTCCGTATATCCCAAACAAACCAAATACGGGACTCAAACCCACAATATAAATATAACGGGTTAAATCGGTCCCTAGAAAAGACACTACTCACTAAACATAATTATACTAATGAAAATACTAATACTAATTACTTTAAGCCTAATACTAAGCATAAAGAAATAAAAATGAGAAAACTTTAATTAATTCTAACATAAACTATATACAAACAAACAAGACAATTATAAAATAACATTACAACACACAATTAACTATAAAGATTATAACTTTGAACTACTTACTAACTAAATATATACCATAAACATAAAACTAAAGATAAAAAAATAGTAAAAGAAAAGAGATAAGAATTATACCCAAGAAAATGGAATTAAAGAACTCGGAAGTTGAATAACGGAATGATTAGATAAACTAATTAAAATTAAGAAAAAGAAATGAAAAATAAAAAAAAATGAAGTTGGCTGTTGCTGCTGCGTGTCTACTACTCCCTAAACCCTTATCCTTTTTTCTAATCTCAGCCTAACAGCCTGCTTCTACAATGAGGGTTTATCTCTTTTAAATATCCCAAATACAAGTGAAATGGATAAAATGCCCCCAACTTAAATGATACCAAAAAAGTGAAAAGGAGGACTCTATTGTCATTTGCCTTCAAAATTAGAATCCAATTTAATCAGCCAAAATCAAATCGACGGAGGCGCGCTGCTCGCCGGAGATCAACCGTCGACGGTGGTCTGATCGACGGAGTCAGTCCATGGTGGCCTATCGGAATAGCTGCTGCGATGGAAACGGGGCTGTCGACGCCGGCCATGACGGTTTCTGAGCAGAGGAGGTGAGTCGCCGGAGGTGGGGCCTGGTTCACGGGAGCTCGACGGGTGTGGTGATGATAGTGGTTGAGGTCGAGGGGAAGGAGGAGTATGACGGCAGGGGAGGAGTCGCGCGAGGTGGTGCTCTGGCTGAGATTGACGGAGTGACGGAGATTGGTGTATTGGTATAGAGGTGTTGATGCGTGGATGCCGGAGTTCGATTGTGGATGTCGGAAGTGAATTAGAAGGGTGATGATTGAATAGATGGACGATGATGATGATGGTGGAGGGAGTATGTGGATTGGGTCAAGGTCAAGCTTTGGCCTTGATTTGATTTAGTATTTGGGTAATTGAAAATGGGTTAGCATGGGTATTGGGTTAGTTTTGTAAAATGGGCCAATGAAGTGGGTTTGTGAATTGTGATGCTTTGGTCTTGACTTGTTTTGACCCGTCTTTCACCATCTTGACCCGTCTTGACTTGTTTTGGTTTTAGCCGGCTCGATCCTTCCGGTATCTACAATATCAAATAATCGAAGCAGTACCGAAAATCCCGACAAATAATATGATTTGACAATAATTAAACTAAACTCGATTAATAACCTAAATAAACGTAAAACGACTAAATAATACCTAGACGGTTTATAAAATCGACTAAATAAGAGTCGAAACGTGGGACAAAAATAGGTAAAATCATGAGTTATCAAAATGACTACCCATATACTAGAAATTTGAGAAAAACAAATTTGAACTAGGTTGGATTTGATCAAAATTTCAAATCCAAATCCCAAGGTTTCCAAACGCTTAAAATATTTCAAATCCGGAATTCAAATCCAAATTCAAGTTCACAAACATGCCATTAAAGAAATTGAGAAGTTAAAGAGACAAGGAAGAAGGGAGAGAAAATTATAAATTAGGTTAAATTATGGAGAGGGTAAAATTAGAAAAGTGGGGCTATTTTCGTTAGGATTGATTAAAGATTCGTTAGGAAAAAATAATTTCGAAAAAATAATATCTAAAGTAGGGCGGAGCACAAATCAGATATCCAAATATTTTTAAAACTAATACTCCCTCCGATTTTGTCCCACTTTCTTTTTAGACTATCATTACTTTCTCATTTCTCTTTCTTCCTAATTTTTTTTTTTTTAACCACTCATTTTCTAATAATAGGAACTCGGAGGAAGTATACTTTTTATACTCCCTCTGTTTCATTGATATCTTCCATATTTTCCTTTTTCAACTATTTCTTTGATTTCTTCCACCTTCCTTTTTTTCTATCACACTTCTCTCCTATCTAAATGTGCCACTTTTAAGGTGGAAGAAATCATAAAAATGGAGGGAGTATGATTCTTCTCCGATCCAAATGAAGAAACAAGAAATATGAATGCATTTTGTATCGAATATTGAAAATTGAGAGCGGATATCAAATCAAATTGAATCTTTGGTGAACCCTAATTGAAATTGAAATTGAGTTGAAAATTTAGGAGGGAAAATAAAACATATGGCGCCCAACACACTCATACCGCCCTCTGTATATACGGAGTACTACTTACTGTCTCACCCTTTCTCCTTCCACTTCCACTTCCACTTCCACTACTCTCTGTGTTGAGTAGGTACTGTAGTTGTGTGCGAAAATGGTGATGACCCTTAGAAAAAGAGCGCCTCCACCTCCTACAACCCCTCCTCCTTCCGACTCTGACTCCGACACCGTTTCCCGCTCCAAAAAACCCAAACCCAAACCCGATTCCAAGACCCGCCACTCCGATTCCGAGTCGGAGGATGAGAATGGGTACGAGAAATGCAGGGAGCAGCGTATGAGAGAGAACAAGGAGAGGATGGAGAAACTGGGTATCTTTGCACTTTCATCCCAATTCAATGGCGTCAAGCGCAACTCCAAGAAACCTCCTATCAAAAACAAGGCTTACGCCTCCTTTTTTCCCCGCCATCGCACTCGCTCCCTCGATTCCCGTAGATCTGATCGGTATTTACTTCCCCCTTTACTTGATTTTGTTTTGCTTTTAACAAGGTATGCTACATATTAATTGATTTCATCCCAATTTTATTTAATGGATTGTTCTATGATATGCTGATGTATACACCCTAATTAATGGTGGAACTAGGTTTCGCAATTATGAGGTAATCTACTAATGCCACAAGGTAATCCAGTAATAATAAAAAAATCGGAAATTTTAATTCCTTCATTTGCTGAGGTAGGGAACAATGGTTAATAATTGACCCATTAATTAAAGTGAAATGGGAACGATGAATTTGGGATGGAAGAATATTGAAACTTTTTAAAATGGGTTTTACTTGAACGATAAATGTGTAACTTTTATTATTGATGGGAGTAATAATTGATCATGGGAACGCTAAATTTGGGATGGAGGAGTATCGAAACTTGTTCAAACGGGTCACTTGAGGGAAGTATCCAAATAAGTGATCATAGGCCTTTTCAAAGGGTTCGGTGGGTGCTTACGAATCCTCCATTTTTTTTTCCCCAAAATGAGTACAATCTGCTACAATCAATGAGCACATTAATTATGTTCGCGTAGTGGTTATGGATGGGATTCTTAGGTGGTAGTCATGTATCCTAGAAATCGCCTTTGTTTGTGAATTATGTCTTATGTGGTGAAATGTGTAATGTTTGTTTTTGATGGGATGATTGTGTAGGCTGAGGAATGTTAGAGGAAAGATTATCGAGGATGGGAGATCACTAAGAGAAATGGGAATTAGCATTCCAGATGGGTGGAAATCCGAGGTTTATACTGAAGAAGATGAGAAGCTGTTGGGGAGCTGCGACACTGAATGGACTTTGAATGTCGATGGGTATGGCGAGGATGGGGAGCGCTTGTATGACCCTGTCAGTGGAACTTCTTGTCACCAATGCAGGTCATTCTTCTCAGAACAACATCTTCTTCACAATATATAGAGTAGATGTTAATGCATCCGTAAATGCTGTATCGTTGTGTTGATTGCTTTGGTTTTGCAGGCAAAAAACTATCAGGAAACACACCTACTGTGGCAAATGTAGATCACCACAGGGCCAACTTTGTGGAGACTGCTTGTACACAAGGTCATTATATTTGCCTTAATTCTTTGTATGTTGTGTCAATCGCTGTGTTCAATGTGATTTGCTGACTTATGATGTTCTTCAGGCTTGTGAATGGTTGTTTGCTTCCTGAGTGATAGTGCTTTGTTTACATCAACACAAATTCTTGTTTGTGACGGGTCAAATATGTGGATAAAGACAAAGCATTTGCTATTCCTTATGCATTTTTATTTTGTCAGATTTTGTCTTTATCTAGCCATGTCCGTTCTATTTGACCCGTTATAACTCTGGGATGGATCTATTTGTTACAAGGGAGGCCAACTATTACATCTCAATGCCAAAGAAATATGGAAGTTTCTTACTACTTATCATCCAGTGAGATAATCACTCAAATGCTACCTCTACAGGTACGGAGAGAATGTGCTTGAAGCTTCTCAAAATCCTGCTTGGAAGTGCCCGGCTTGTCGAGGAATATGTAACTGTAGTCGATGCCGCAGAGCCAAGGGATGGCCACCTGTTACCTTACCTTATGAAAAGGTTTTTTTAAGACATGCTTGGTACACTTGCAGTTTTGTTGCGGTGCGAATCTGTATTGAGGCCTGTTTGACATTGTATTGCAGGTTGCTGAATCGGGTTTCAAGTCAGTGGCACACTATCTCATTCTCAACCGAGGTGCTGCAGCTCTGACAAAAGAGCCCAAAGAGGGGGCTGATTTGATTGATTTAACTCAGGGTGATACACAAGCACCCGTACAGAATGAAGGGTCTGATGATGAATGGGCGGAGTCTGATGAAGATGACGATGATGACGATGATGATGAAGATGATGATGACTCGAAAATTTGCAGGCAAAATATGGCTCAATCTGTTGATGAACAACAAGGTGATGAACCTGACCCATCTACTGAAGCTGCAGGCACTGGACTCACTGCTGACAGTAATCAAGGTTTCAATGAGCCAGCGGTTGGCGGCTATCACTAGATAGATACAGTACTCATATTCAGGATGACCAGCAAAAATCAGCCAAATTTTCATTTGGTATTTTGTGTGACAATGTTTGACTTTGATTAGCAGCGACAACGAGTGGGATGATTGATGTCTTCTCGGTATAGTTTTTGTGAGGGAAGCTTTAGTTTACTAGGAAGATCTTATGTCATGCCTGTAAATCTAGGTTAGGTCATGTTAGTGACCCGTATCACCTATAACTCCTATTAGCCCTTTTGTAGCTGTATATATGTTGCTGATGAGTGTCAAAACTATGGATCTCTGTTTCTAATCAAAAGAGATGAAATTTGGTTGAGCCCTTTGCTCTTTGATACCTCACTTGCAGTGTCGCATGCATTCAACAACTGGTTATACAATTGTCGTCTAAGCATTATTGAAATAGAAGAAATTAAATGTTGTTACATCTGCAACTGCAAGACTGTAGGTACAAAATCCTTTGATAACAAATGACAGGTTTATAAAAGACCTGCGATAAGTGAATCCTGAAGGCGAGCAAAAAGAGAGTACAGGGAAAAGTGCCTCATATTTTTCACCTCGTACCACGAGTTGAGAACCTCCTGATTCCTATCTGTGCCAGAGAAGGCTAACTGAAGACTAATGGTACAGTCAACAGGGCCGCCATGGCTGTCGCACTGAGAGGTTGGTACTGCACACTCTTGGTTTTTCGTGCATACATGCGTTTGCCTGTTGCATGAATCACACCCAAACGTTTTCCAGTACAAGTTCTGTAGAGTACCCTTTTCGAATTCCAACACCTGCGTCCAGATCAGATTAAAAGAGACGATACTATTTGTAAAAAACGTAAATCAGAAGAGATGGATGGATGGTTACAATAGTAAAAGCAGTGACTGTGTTAGTTTGATCTGCAACGAAGATGGGTAAGGATCTCGCTGCATATTTCCGTCCAGCAAAGGCCACCATATATCCGCCTGACGTCTCCTACAAAAGAAAACAAGTGATGATCATCATATATGATATACCAACATTTGTCTTACCATGGCGGTGGCCATATCATATGATATGTACAGGCTTGAAGGTGGGGCTGATAGTGAGGACAGAGATCTCATCGACATTAGGCCTGAAGATGGCGAGCTGTGCTTTGTTAGCGAGCTGGAGACGTGAGTCGCATGGGGAGAGCTGAACCTGAGACTGATCAGGGGCATAGAAAGATTCTTTGGATGTAAAAGCGAGGCCGAATGTGAAACCGTCCCATCTTTGGACCTTGGCATCTGAGCATGGATCATACACCGGGTTTGTATCTATTGCCTCTCCATTCAACATCGTCATCGTCATCGTCATTACCATCACCATCACCGTGGCCGTCCTTCCGCTTTTTCCCATTCTCTTTTGATTGTTCTATGATCCTGGATTTCCTTGGTTTAATCACTGTTACCCATCATGTTGTTTTTGCGTGTTTCCAAAAAAAGAAGGATGAATCTTAACAAGATTATGGGAGAGGAGGAAAAGGGGGAACAAGATGAGAAAATCTCCTGAATTTGTATTAGAGATGTGTGTCTTCTGTTCATCTTTTCTTGCGTCAAAACGGTTATTTTGGGAGGGAGCCTAGGTGGATCATGTCCTAACGTAAATTCAATTCAATATACTATTAACCAACTTAGAATCCAAGCAACCAAATAGGAGTACTACCTACGTTATTTTGTACAGTCGATAATTGGTGCATTTTCAAACAGCAAAATCAAATAAATTCTTCTATCGATCCGTGTCTTCTAAGTTTATGTGTACACAAAAATGTTTTGTATAATAAGGTGAGCTTAATCTTCTTTTGCTTTCAGGTTTTTGGTTCATGTTGTCCTCGAAAAAGAAAGCATTTTATACACAATAGTGTAAAACCGAATCGAATTCAGACTTTGGGAAGTTTGGAGTGATATTGAGAGATTTTGGTGGTGAGATCTGTCATGAGCAGCAAGTTGAAGGTTGAAACTACCCAAAAAGCCATGATGTTAAGGTAAACGTATCGTCTACTTCAAAACTAGGGGCGTCACCGTTAATCCGTGATCCATGAATCTTCAAGCTACTCTCAAGATCAACTGTTGGGTTACGAGTGTCGAGATCTTACAGGACAAACAGAGCTCTCAGAGGCAAACATTTACAACGTAATTTGAAAAAAAAGCATTCGGAAGAAGTGGTAACGCAAGTTTTTTTTTCCTGTATCAACTAAATGAGGCTAATATTCAACCGCTGCCAATATTTATAACCTTCAATTGTATATCTATCATAGCTCTAAGTTGCCAAAGCCCACCTAGTACAAAGACAGCACGCTGCTCTTCGCAGTCCCTGGTATCTTAATTGCGCCTGAATAGGGTGCGATACTTGACAGAAACATTTAATACAAGAACATCTGATACTGTATTACGGAGTACCCAGTAAATCTGCTTGCTGTCCCACCATTCGGGATCTGGAGATCAATCCAAAAACAATCTACGGCATGCAACTTCCTCCTATACGACCACTGATCCAGGCGGGCATTAATTGGAAACAAAATCTTCACCTATTCATCATCTTCAGAGTCTGCAGCAACAGATACATGTATACATGTGTTCAGATAGGGAGATCAAGAATATAAAGGAGGTTAATTAAAACAGAGATGTGCTGTGTTCAGAAATTTGGGTGTGAGGCAGAAGGATCACCGGATCTGATGTCTTCACCAACTTTCCCTTTATTTTTCAGCTGCCGCATTATCATTGAATAAATGAGGATCCACCAGTACACATGGAAAACAAGCAGCATTATCAGCAGGGTGTTGAAGACATAGTACAACGATCTTGGATAGGGCTTGGAAAGATTCAAGTAATCGCCCATCAACCAGCTGTAAATGTCAGGTGGCAAGTGAGCAAGGATGACACTAGCTCTACTTTAAGCAAACCATTGCACTCAGATTACTGAGAACATACCTTGTGGCTCTTATAACCCAAAAGGGAAAGTATATTAGTCGCAGTATAAGCCATGAGACGGCAAAAAAACCAAACAATACACTTGCTGCAAGTTCTTTTTCAGCGTATTTGAATATTTTAGCAGCTTCCATGAATACATCACTTGCATCATGCAATGCCAAGACTATAGA
This sequence comes from Agrostemma githago, assembly GCA_958450325.1. Lineage (NCBI taxonomy): Eukaryota > Viridiplantae > Streptophyta > Magnoliopsida > Caryophyllales > Caryophyllaceae > Agrostemma > Agrostemma githago. The sequence goes on from OY288260.1 coordinate 7,890,194, forward strand.
TCCAATTCTGAAAAACCTGTAATAGTCACAGAGAAAGAAATTCTATCACGCAAAATGTTTGCTACAAGATTTCGACCCGTATAGCGGTCCAATATCTAACATAACAATGGTAAGAGAGCAGACATAAAATAGATACAAAGTAGGAGGAAGGTTTTTTTTATTTATCTTGAACGATTTTTATTTTTTTGGTTGGTAAATGAAGTAGCTTTAGGTAAGGATAATTTTGTTAAGATATCAATTGTTTGTGTGGATCAGTAAGTAGATTGATAACATCAGTAAACAACAAAGAGGGGTTCAATAGATACGTACATCCAATCAACCTATATGTGTGGCAATGTTTCAGGAAGTATACATGCTTAACAGAAGCAAGTAAATGAGCATGCAGATGGCTAAACCTATTAAACTAGCCAGATTATAACGCAAGCATCATATAATTTTTTTTAATAAAAAAAATAGTACATAGAAGGGATGACACTAGCTCTACTTAAAGCAAACCAGTGTTTATGAAGCGTAGTCTCTCCCATATAAATTGCAACGATCTTGCCCCCAGTACAAGAAATGCCTAGTTGCAAATTGAGGTCACTGTAGCCTTATGGAGTACGGAGTATATACTATTTTTCCGTCAATTTTTTTTTAGCATGCCTCAAACTACAAACACCGCAAACGGATTCATCCATAGTTTTTTTTTTTGGGTCAAGAGAAGAGCGCCCAGTGCACTACATCGCAAGTGAGAATCGAACCCCCAACCTCATGGTCGGAGTAAGCACGGAAGTCGTGTTGATTAAGATGATTACAAAAAGTAGTAACGCTTCTTAAGGAAAAAAAGGGCCATAGCCCATAAGCCCATAATAGATTATTTTCCAACCTTTTAGACTTTTTTATTTTTTAAGTGCCATTCATTCAAATGGTAATCCCCAAAGAACTCCGTATTCTTATTCATAGTATAAAACTCTAACCCCACTAACAGCAAATTCAACAACTTCTGTTTGTGCTGCCGAACATTAAGACCAACTGCTGCCCCATCCCCTTTTGCAACACAATCAACTAGCAAATGATATGAGCAAAGGCAGATATTCTTGCCCATGCCAAATTACAAAACATTACCTTGGGGCCTTTAAAGTTCGATGACAAGGTAGATGACTCAAAATGGAGAGATGAATTGTATTTGCTAGTAGCGAAATTAACTTGACGAGACATTGCTTTGATCAATTACAAAGAGCGAAATAGCAAGTCTTTATCTCCAACAAGAAAGGGTATGGGTCCATGATATAATCTTAATGAGAAAAACGAGCCATATGGTAAGGTCTACATATATAGAAATGACATCACATAACAAAGTACTTCGTATAACACTGTGACTTGTGAGTAAGTCTCTCTTGAGAGACCATTTCACACTTGGTTAGTGTGAGATAAAGGAAAAACTACTCTACAATGTAACAAAAAAGAAAAATAAATCTATGTCTACCCCCTATGTGAAATTCTCATATAAACATTATCGCAAAATCATCGCTTAGGACGATTAGTGTAACACTGTACGTAACTACTCCGTATATAAGAGGTTCAAGAATTTAGTCAACTAATGTCAAGAAATGATACGATTTCAAGTAAAACTCTCATATTTTATCTTTGGCAGTTACATCAAAGAAGACACTGTATGACAGTAGCTACAGGAAAAACATGGTTATGTCAATACCTCGTTAGATACGAGTAGCCTATGAGGATAACAGTTATCACATGATGAGACATCATCACAGCGAAATCTTTTCTTCGGGTTTCCCATGTAAGAAGGGCAGCAATGCTGTAGATGTAGAAACCACACTGGCACATGTAGAAAAGTTTCAATGGAAGCCTGTATTTAACAATGAAAACAGGTCCATCACCTACTTGACAAAAGGCAGAAAGTAATTTTCAAGGAGTAGTTAAATATTGTTGTTCAGCCAATTTTCGATGAAGGAATAAAATACAGAAATGAATAATTTAGGCAACTAAAAAGTTTCAGATGCAGGGGAAATCTAACGCTGAATGTCCGACCAGGTATCCAGTTCATGAATTCTTTAAAAAAAAAACAAATCATAAACCTTCTCTCAAATGGCTTCTTTTATCAAATATTCAAGTCACTTTTATCCCAATACTAGAACACAACTTTATCTTATGATTCCAAGCCGGATTCATTTTGATGAGTGCAACCGTGCAACTTGCTTAATAAGACATGGTTACACGGCTTAGTACTTTAAATCCACTCAAGATATTAAGCAACAATAACAACATTACCCCTAGTGCCAAGGGGATCCTACAAATGATGGGATAGGGAGTTTGATGTACACAACTTCACAAAAGTTGTTTCCGAATGAACTATGATGAAAATTGAGTCAAGAAGTGCATCTAACGAAATCTAATTCACAAGAACAATACCACATCCATTTTATTAAAATTGCAGGCAACATCTGAGAAGATAGAGAAGAAGTTGAAAGAGGGAAAAGTAAAACTGACTTGAGCTCGTGAGTGGGCCATCCTCTAAAGTACTCGTGTATATCCGTAAACCATGGTTCACGATAAGTAATCCGAAGAACCCAGGCTTCAACAGTAGCATAGTAAGCTAGTTTCCACAACGACTCAGAGCACTTTGCAATTTTTGCTTGCGTGGCGTCATTAAATTTCAATGGAGCAGACGCTTTACTCAACAACCATATGGACAGCCTCTGCAATGAAGGTTCGTACAATCAGAAAAACACAATGCTAATCAAACTACTCATTATTTATCCGAGATAACACGGAATTCAGGAGGGCAATGGCGAGAGACTAGAGCCCCTTTTCCAATCCTAGTTTACCTAATTCCTTCAAATCCTCAATCTCCTTCTTAGATTACCTTATTCCATTCATAGTTGGCGATTGGATTAGCTAGTAGCTAGGTTCATAGAATTTGTGGCTGACTATATAGGAAATGATATGGATATCCCTAATTGATTAGAAACCCTAGAAAGCAGAAGAACAAAACTGCAGTTGTGGAATGAAAATGGAGATTACACAGGATGAGAATTGCAGAACATACACGAAAGAGGAATTTGTCGAGAAAGAATCGAGCAGCGAGGAAGAAGACAACAAAGTAAAGAGCAATGGTGATATCCCAGGTGTCTGAAGAAGCGGGGAAAGAATCCATGGAAACTCCACCAAGGAATATGAATATGAATTTTACATCAACATGAAAACTTTGGATGATTGAGGATTTCTGGAATCCCAATCCCAATCCCTAGATCCAGGTAGGTAAGCAAGCAAGCTCAATGGATAACGCCAATAAATTCTTCCAATTTCGATGGATGTGCAGATCTCTCTCTCCCTTTCTCTCTTTGTTGGTGAGACTTGCTTAGTACCTGAGATCTTCCATCCGCCTTTTTTTTTTGTTGCTTTAATGTTTTGTTTTGCCACTAATAGCTCCCCTAAATGGATGGCTTCCGCTTCCTCCATTTCAAATCCGAGTCGAGTTCGAGCTTAGCTTATGATAGGTCGGTTGCATTCCAAAATTTCATTCAGTGTCTTGTTAGTCGTTCCGACCGTATATTTGTGCTAAATTAAATTATTCATGCAGTCTTCCCAAAAAAACCCTACTTTTCCTCCTCAATCTGGGGCCTCCATCGATGATTAATCGATGGCAAGCCCCAAAAATGGTTTAAATCTCAATTACTAGTTATCAAATCTTATTCAATAAAAGTCTCTCTTTTATAAGAGTTGTTTTCGTCCATTTTTTTCAAGGTTTTTTGCTTTATTTAGAGATTTCAGTCCTTTACATTTGTATAAGGCTTAGATTTCAAGAATTATGTGCAAGATCATGAGAGCAGTGGAATCCCTACCTACGGCGATACAATTAAGGTCAAATCTCGGTCTACTATTTGTCAAAATAGAGGAAGTTCATCATCTTGGAGGTTATTTCATCAGATCTATAGATTCCTTCGCGAAAGGCTGTGTCAAGAAAAACAACGATATATAGAAGGCTATGCAGAAGCGCATTATTCTAATAGTGATCTTTGTCTCAATGATGTTCTTTATTTATTTTTCACAAATCTGTATTCAGTTCAATTTGATATCGTTTGTAGATGTCGGATGACTTATTATTAATGATATTGATCTTCACTTTAAAAAAAAATTATTCATGCAGTTTTCGGGGTATATACTAACCTCACATGTATTTGGTTTACTCTCAACTCGCTCATACGGTCATACTCCTGTATACTTTCAAATATTTTCCAAGAGATGGTCCACATTAGGATTACCAACTTCTAATTACTCATCTATCAATCTATATATATATATATATATATATATATATATATATATATATCAATTGAATGCATCCACTGCTGACATGGCAGCGTGGATGCATCCCTTCGCTGACATGGCGGTCTCACATGCATCTATATAAAATCAACCCATATTATATATAGAAAATGCTAATAATCATCCTAATAGATATATATCATCCCCTACGAGTATTTATACGAATACTCTGTATTTATATTATATGAGTACTCATACGAGTATAATTATATAATTATTTATATAAAATTTATGGTAAATTATTATTAATTTAACATCCTATTTAACATCTTAAAATTCTGTAATCTATATTACTAAAAAATATAATTGCTAATTGTTAATCATCCTACATATATACGTTTTCAACTTATTCTATTTTATGTAACATTCACGTCATTTATTTACTTTTATTATTCATAAAACACATACTTCAACATTTATGTTAAAGTATCACTATTATTTTAACATTTAAAATTTCACATTATTAGGAATATTAAATATATTTAAAGAAAACATAATATTAATATTTTGTTTGATAAATATTTAACATTAAATATATTAATATATTGAAGATTGTAAAAAAATAATATTTTAGAGCATCGAATATTTCTCTCTCTAAGATGCTATTTTACTCTATACGAAATAATACTCTATAAAAGATGTCATTTATAAATTATACTCTATACGAAATAATTATCATAAAAGATGCTATTCATATTGATTGTCAGAGTTACTAAAAAAAAATTGATGATTATCCTACGTACATAAATGATCAACTCAATTCAATTAATGTAACATTTATTTACATAAAATTTATGTAAAATTATTATTCATATAACATTATTTTAAATATTAAATATATTTAAAAAAATTCTGACATTTTCATAAATATATTTAAAATAATTCTTTGCTTTTTATTTTTAGAATACAAATAGTTGATATTGCGATATTAATTTTTAATATCGAAATTATCGTCGTGCAATCATCGTAATACAAATATAATATATATAGGTTGACGTCATTGAACAATAAATGAAAAATAATAAATTATACTGTATGTCTAATTAATCATGTATGTATTCAGTCTTAGAGTTTATATGTCTAAAAACATCAAAACTGATTGAAAGATATATTTAAGGGTAAGATTAGCAGCCGAACTATGTTTTAGTTGCATTTAAGGATCTGAACTCTTTAATTTTACGATTAAGGGTTGAAACAAGCACCGACAATGAAGCATAATATCAAAACATATGAAACGGGTCCAGCTGATCGGGACATACGGGTCAGATCAAATATGAGCTGGGTTATACGGTTCAAGGGGTTTAGGGTCAAAAATAGTTTCGAACGCATATATTTTTTACCAATTTTTTAAGTCCAGTAAAAAAAAAATTAATTTTAATAATAATAATAATAATAATAATAATTATTATTATTATTATTATTATTATTATTATTATTATTATTATTATTATTATTATGTTTGTACTTCAAAAATATTGATTCAATTTTTAAAATTATTTTTTTTATTAAATGATAGAGTAAAAAAAGGTTGTATTAAATTAAATATTTTGTAATTTAAAATACGTATTTATTTTTTAATTACAAATTCAAATATTATATTTAAATTTAAACATTTTATTAATTTTAATAAATTCTCATTGACCGAACAGGTTGAATGGGATGAGTCAGGTTTCGACACTAAATTAACGGGTCATATTGGGATCAAACGGGTTGCGGTTCGAAAAAATGGGTTCACGACCATAAAAAGAGGGTTGATTACAAACATCAAAACTGTATCTAAATATTTTAACTGATTTAAATAATTAATCAGGTACGTATTCGATCCTATAAAGCGTTTATATGTCTAAAAACAATAGAGCCGATTGAAAGATGTTTAAGGGTAAGATTAGTACCCGGACTATACTTTTAAATCCGTTTAAGGGTCTGAACTCTGATCTTTAACTTTACGGTTACGGGTTGAAAACTAACACCATCAGTTAAAGTTATTCAACCCCTCAAAAATAAAGCGAAAGCGTAATATGTATACCTGTCAAATGGGTCCAGCGAGTTGGATCCAAATATGGGTCAAATCAAATATAAGTTGGGTTATACGGGTCACGGTTCGGATTAGAGTAAAAAATAGTTTCGAACGCCTATATATTTTATTACTTTTTAAGTCCAACAAAAATATTTTTAATATTATTTTTTTTTATTTTAATATTATTATTGTACTCTTTAATAATGTTTATATTTAATTTAAAAAATAATAATATTAATTCAACTTTTAAAATTATTTTACAATTAAATGATAAAAAAAGTTGTACTACATTGAATATTTATAATAAAAAATATTTATTTTTAATTATAAATCCAAATATAATATTTAGGTATAAATATTTTATTTAATTTTAATAAATTCTCACTAACCGAACGGGTCGGGTAAGGTATCGACCCTAAATTAACGAGTTATTTTGGGTTCAGTCAAACAAGTTGTGGGTCTAAAAAACGGTATTATGACCCTAAAAGGGGGAGAGGTAGATTTCTTTTTTCTTTTAACTAATTTTTGAGATAGTATGACGATGTTCCTATCAATTTTTTTTAGTTTATCACACAATTTTTTTAGTTAGTCAGTGTGATAATGCATGTACATAGTTGTGGACATGACATAGGTCCACCCCGAGGCGGCCACGCGCGGGTTTGGGGAGGCGAATGAATCTCCATGAGATGGTCAAATGGAAATTTAAATCGAAGTTGGAGTCGCCACCGAATTTTATGGTTATTCGGAACCGTTTGAGCCCACTCTATGTCGTAGTGGGCTGTATACAAAATACGGCCCATTTCCGATGTCAGAGTTTATTGGGCTCGTCCCTTTGCATATCGATATAGATGCCGACTTGAGCGGTTAATCGTATATTGAATGACTCTCGTTGCCAATGGATTCGGACATCCGGAAACCACGGTTCTGAGTAAGGGGTGAGGGTACGTGTTGGGAAGTTCACTAAGAACACCCAACCCCGCCCGCACATTAGCGGCCTCTACTAGGATATCGAATGATGTTTTAATACGCGCGTTAGTAATACGATGAATGATATGCAAACATTGTTTTTCCTAAGCATGCGAGGAATTGAATGGGTTGCTAAGTCGATTTAATGCATGAAAAATTAACGTCAAAGTTGAATTTAGCATGTGAGATTCGTTTTAGTATAATAAAACAAAAGATGAAATAAAGATGAATTTGCTACAAAAGATGAACAAACGAGTTAGTATCGATTTGTAAATAATAATATAGCAAATAAAATAAATATACGAGATCGAGAAAATAAATATTAATCGAAATCTGAAAAATATTGTTAAAAACGATGTTTTGTATAAAAAACGAAGTTCGAAAAATAATAAAAAAACGATAAAGGCGCGTCGTGGCAGTCGGCCGCGCGGCTCGCCCGGGATGCCGGCGAGTCGCGTGTCGGGCTGATTTCGAAAGCAGTTTTTTGAAAATTCGATGCTTTTATTAAACCGCGTACGAATATTGCATAATTCGTACTCGACTTAATATTTTCGATATTCGTTATATTCGATAATTGACTACGAAATCAATATCAAAATACTTCGAATAGTTTTAGAAAAGATATAAATTTTGAAATCGTTTCGTAGAATAATAAAATAAAACGAACGAAAAAGCTAAAAAAAAGGACTCGGGTTTCAGGCCCGTGCGCGAGTCGCCTAGGTGGGGCGCGACTCGCGTGCGGGTCTATCCCGGTTTTGCTCGTTGTTCGAAAATTGTTAATTTTGATAAATCGCGTACAAATATGAATTAATTTATACTCGATTTATGTTTTCGATATTCGTCGTACCCGATATTCGATTATGAAATCGATATCGAATATTCGGAATGAATTAAAAAAAGGTTTTGTAAAAAAAAGTTTGAACGGAAAAAAAGATGTAACGATTTTTAATATCGTCGAGATTTTAATATAATTCTTTTTGATACAATATTCGATTATAGAAAATCGATATCATATTTTTAAGAATGTTGTTATATGAAAATAGTTTTTTAATAATATCGATATTAGAAAATAAAATAAAAAAACGACGAATGACCCGTAATAAAAAAACGAACGACGAGGAGGAGAAGGGAAGAAGAAGAGAAATCGGGTTTTGTTACACCCTCAACCTACATGCTTCTGTTTACTCGGATCGGGGCTCGTCGGGACGTGGCTTGGGCACAAGAGCGTCGAGTAGATGTCGGTGAGTTATGGTGGTTCGGTTTGGTCGTGAAGGGTGTCGGGTATAGGGCCGGATTTCCTTCGGGTTTTGGACGAGATATCGGTTCCTCGGTGCCTAGTTTTTATGCTTGTATGAATGTGTGTGTACGGATGTCGATTTCTATATTTGATGTTATGAGTGTATGAGAATAATGGATGTTGTAGATGCTAATTGATGATGAATGATAATTGATCGTTGTGCAAGGGGCTATTTATAGGGAATTCCCGACCTTGGCTAGGAGAGTTTGAACTACCGCTAGAGATAGGAAATATAGGAAGTTGTAAGGCATGAGAATTCCGCTTTCTTGTCAAGGAAGAAAGGGGACACGGCTGGTTTGTGCTGCCCGGCCGAGTAGTTGCACTCGGTTGGGTGTCTGAATCGGTTTTCGGATAGGATTCCTACTTGAGATCGAATTCTATCCTTAAACGGATTTGTTTAATATTTTGTGAAGCTGATTTTTTGTAGGATTGGAGTGTGAATCAGCCGTGTGAGGTGTCACGGCTGACTCACGTGTCTCGGGAAAATCTTTGACCGGGTTTTGACTCGGTCGCTAAAAGACGGTTTTACCCCTGGTGCCGAAATCGGCCCAAATTAGTCTTATTTGACTCGAAACGACCCACTGGGCCTGATTTTGAGGTTGGTTTTGTGAGATATGTACTCCATAATGAGCCCAAGCCAAATGCCAATGATTTTGAGCCCGTTTCTGAGTATTTAAAGCACGTTTGCGTCCGATCATCATCGGGTGTTTGTCGGAAACTGCTATAGACACCTGGCGGTCAAAATGTGGGTGTCTACAATAGTACCATGAATACTTTTCTTCTACTCGGTAATACTCATATCTTATTTGACTTCATATGTGATATATCTCATTCATCATTTTTAGTTTTAATTCAATTCATATATAACATAACTATAAACTGACCCGTGAATCTTCACGGGTGATAAAACTAGTATAATAATATAAAAAGCCAAACTAAAAAGTATAATATAAAAAGGCAAACTAAGAAGTCTCATTTCTAATAAGCTGACATGTGGCATCACTACAAGCCGACACGTGACATCACTACAACTCAATCTTTAAGCTACTAAATGAAGATGTTTGATTTTTTGTTTTAGAAAAAAAAATCCTTTGATAATAAGTGTAAATGAAGGTGTTTGATTCCTTTTATTCATCACTACGGAAGATTAACAAGTTGGTGACTTAGAAGTATCTTTGTACTTTTATCTATAAATATAATCAAAAGATAATATGTTTCTATAAAAATATTTTTTAACTTATTCTAATTATAAAATACCAAAATTTAGAATTTAGCATGTTGCTTTTAGAACGACGAGATTAATTACACAAATGACATTTATACCCTTCCCTCCTAATTAGTTTCTAATATATTTTTTAACTTAATAATAAAGACGATAACGATAATTAAACACATAACTAACGATGTTAACAATTTAAGCGGAAAAATATCAATTGATAACCAACGACGGTAATTAATGAGATTAACAATAGACACATAACTAACATTTTACAATTAAACGATCATGACGTAAACTATAATTAAACAATTATTTAACACTAAATTTAATCATTTGCATAAGTTTAAAAAATATTTAGACAAAATAACTAAACAAGTAATAACGATTTAAAGATCTAATTTACGTCTATTATAAATATTAATAAAACCCCAAAAATTGTCCCAGACCTCTTCGAGACTATAGAACACTTCAAGGCTAAAACAAAGGGGATATAAATTCTTCTCAACATAAAACAAACACGTCCCGTGCGTTTGCACGGGTGAAAAAACTAGTCAAGTTCTTAAAAACGGTGTATTTTGTTGATATGACTACTTTGAACTGTAATCAATCAATCTCATTATTGCTAGCCTTTTGTATTACTTGTATAATTTTCTTTCTAGTTATTTTTTGGATTTCCTTACGAGCTACTCTCTTATTTTTTTCGAATTCTACATGGTACCCTTCATTTTTTCATAAACCCCATTGGTACCCCGACACTTACTATGAGTATTTTGTTACTTCGTATTTAATACATTCTCAAAAGATTGAAAATCTGATAAATTTAAGGAGAAACATATATAATACACCCTTCGTTTGTACTAAAAGATTGTTCATTTCGTGAATATATGTGATGTGTTGTATTAAAATGAGACCATCGTTTGTGAACGGATGAATATTATTTAATTGTTGATGTGAATGCGGAAGCACGAACAAATAAATAACGTAGTTAAGGTTAATAATGTAACCTTAAAATTTATTGATGAACGAAAATAAATGATAAACATAAATGGATATTTAGTCCGTAGTTCTGAAACACCTCACATTGATTGAAGATGTCCTATTTATGGGTTTAAATGACTAGTGCTTAAAGGGATTGAAATTACTACTCATATTAACAAAAAAATGCACTTTCTTTTCTAATCATCAATGTAAAAGAACCCGCAGTTAAGCGTGCTTGACTGGAAAGTCTAAGGATGAGTGACCTCCTGTCTACGATATCTAAGATAACATGGAATCAAATACGACAAAATAATCTACTAATATCAACTAAGCAAACGCCTGATCTGGCTATTGGCCGAGGTCCAAAGTGAGGCTCGAATTCGGTTATTAGCTACGTTGTGGGCAATTTGGTATGTACGGAACCTTCGTACCTTTGAGGACAATCCACCCATTCCTAGTGTTCTCCTGAGCAGCATACTGGTGATGGTTGACGAATATAACAGATATGGGAGGGAGCGAAGGATTCCCTCGGTTGTCAACCAGGTTGCTTGTCCCATGAACTGGAGTCGACCAAGTACGAGGTTTGTGAAGATAAATACTGATGCCGCGGTGTATGTGTAACAGCCCTAATTTTTCGCGACCAAAATAGTAAAGTGAAATAGGAAAATTCAAAGCTGTTACTCCGCACTTAGCTCACAAAGCCAAGTGCAAGGCAAATAAAATAATATAAATCAACTGAAAAAGAAGTTTGATAAAAATAATTGAAACGAAGTAGATTTTCGATAATTAATTAAATGAAAACATTGCAGCGGAAGACTTAAGTCCTACAAAATTCAAAACGGTTTAAAACAACTTCAAACCAAAATTCAACATAAATATAAATAATTCAGGGGTAAATGTTAAATAATAAAATTCTTCCTCGCTCAGCATCCCGAACCAAATGCACCCATGCAGCATATTAAGTGTACCTATCAACTGTACCCAAAACACAAATAGGTACAGGTTCCAGCGGGGGAACGACCCAAAACAAAAGGACGTCAGCAAAGCTGAGTAAAAGTATAATATAATGAAAACGTACACAATAATTATAATTTGTAGTAAACTGAATCCAGAGTTAAAATTCACCGTCTCGAAACCAAACTACAATACTTTAAAAACATCGTAGTCGAAATCAAAACGAACCAAAATATATTTTTCGCCACCTGTGTGTAGGGGTGAGCAAAACAGAATATCCGATCCGGTTTTGTAAACCGTATCGGATATCCGGTTTTAAAAACTAAAATTTTTCCGATCCGTATCCGATCCGGTTTTTTCCGGATATCCGGTTTTTTCGGATATCCGATTTTCGGATATCCGGTATCCGGTTTTATATTTCTTTTTTTTTAACAATTTTTTCATTTATAAGTAAGAGTAATTAATTGATTTTTAAGCAACGTTACGTTTTATATAAATTGATATAATAAAAATGCATAAAAAAAACCTCAAAAAATGGTATATATGTCTTACAGTACCATTATTCTAACAAAATATTACGTTTCATTACATAATATCATAAATTTAGTAATAGTTTTGTTTTTTACCTTTGAAATAATTGGTGAGTTTTGAATTCTTTATTGTATAATTAATATTAGGATTATAATTTTCATAATTTTTATTGTTTTTAAAAAACCGGATCGGAAACCGGATATCCGGTTTCAATTTTCCCCGATACGTATCCGCTACGGTTTTAAGGAAAACCGTATCGTATATCCGGTTATTCGTATCGGATATCCGGAAATTCGTATAATTGAAAACGTATACCGTATCGTATACGTATAATAAAACCGTATCGTATATTTTTGCTCACCCCTACATGTGTGCCAAGGTCCTACCCTTGCACGGTCTAGAGGTACCACCTGTGCTTAGTTCGACTTATATAGTGCGCACCTCTCGCATTTGGACAGTCAGTAGGATGATGCTGCCAAAGGAGAAAGTCTAACTCCCTAGCAAGTGGGAGCCGGTTACCCCACTCAAATATAACTCGGGCCAAGAGTTCAGTTTCGGGACGAAGTCCCAGGAACGTCGTAAACGCACCTTAAACCAACTAGACCAACAGAGCTCCCAGAGTCTGTTATAATTTCCAAAATTTTTACCAAACAATAGCAATGTGTGACTCATGTCACAAGTTCAATATTCAAAATATTACGAGTATCATAAAATTCACCATTGACAAAATAATTTATAAAACCGCTTTAAAAAATATAATTTGAACCGAACATGCTCTTTACTCAAATATGAAAAAGGATAAAACGTCCTTACCTCTCAAGACGGTCAAAACTCAGCTAGTATTATACCAAGAATTCTTTCTCCTCAAACCACAAGCTACAAATAATATAAATGGTTCAATACTCCAATTGATATAAAAATGGGTCTAACCTATACGATACTTATATATGCTACCATAACCGCTCAACCTCGAGACACTAACTATTCACTCACTCGATACTGGTAAAAAGACGACAAGTAAATCCCAAAACCCAACCAATATGAAATATCACTCGATTTAAATTACTCGAACAACAGTAAATTAGAACTCATATGGTGAAGACATCAACAAGAAATCAACCATACTAGACTAGCAGCAATACACCTCCAATATTTCCCATTGCACAAATAGTACAAACCAGCTAATCTCTCACCAACACCTTAACTTTCACCATTAAGGAAAATACACCGACATTGCTCCCAACAACCCAAGCTCACACATATCTAAAAGTATAAAGGTGAAATCGCATGAACTGATTACTAGGTCCCAAATACTTAACAAATACAGCTCTTCCTTCCGTCACGAATCAACAACCAATGACAATATAATCACTCCCAAATAGTATTACACACCGGGTTTGAACCAGATTTAATGACTCATAAGACTTACTCAAAACTCAGTATATATGAAAACGAATAAAAAGATTTTTAATAAAATTGGTACTTACAGTTTATATAGTAGGCAAAAAGGGGAGGAACGACGATCGAAAAATACAGAGTAGAAAACAGAAGAAACAGAAGGAAAAGAGTAGTAGTGCGTGCGGCACAAATATCACAATGAAGGAATGAATCAAGGGGTGGGGTAGGGGTGTACGTAAATAGGGTTCAAAGGGAATTTATTATTATTATTATTATTATTATTATTATTATTATTATTATTATTATTATTATTATTAGTGTTTGACTCAAAGTCCAACCCTAAATCAAGCCGGTTTATAAATAAACTTCGACTTTTAAAATAGTCAAAGACCGATTTACTGTAAAAAGGCCCAAAATACTTTAAATTATATTACGACATTGCAAATATTTTTCCAACTTAAAACCCGATTTAAATAAAATAGAAAAGTAACACCTTATGAATGACTCAGAAAATAACGGGGTGTTACAGTATGCCAATGGAGATACTAGCTTGGGTGTTATAGGACGGGACTATCAGGGGAAAGTGATGCTTATTCCGAGTAAGAGGTGTGCTGCTGGGTGGGCTCCGTTAATTGCCGAGGCAAAAGCCTTAGAGTAGGGACTTGAATGGGCCAGTCGTCTTCAATTAGATCGAGTGGTGTGTGAAAGCGACTCCCGGATTGTGACGGATGCTCGCTATTAAGTGCGGTCTAGGGTCGAGAGAAACGTTTGGCTTGTTGGCCGATGATATTTTGTCTTTTAGTCCTTCTTTTGTTCAGTGCTTATGGTCCTATGTTAAGGGAGAGACTAAAACAAGGTTGCATATCATGTTGCCCAGTTATGCCCGAGAAGTGGGGAGGAATTTGTGTATGTTTCTTCTTTTCCGGATGCAATTCTTGCATTGGCGGAAATTGACGTAATATAGTTTACTCTCACTTTCCACCAAAAAAAGAAGAAGAAACAAATCTTCATGATTAAGTAACTATATCTACTTGTTTTTATTTTTCACATATTCTGGAGATCACGACATCTCTATTAATTTGATCACGGCATCTTCATTTGTTTTGTTACCTATTTGTCAAGATTGATGTAACATAAAATATATGGAGTATCAATCATGTCTCATTTATTTCTCTACTATTATAACTAGTATAGACCCCGTGCCATGATGCACGGTATTTTTAATAAATTTATTTTATTGCATATTTCATTTTAAATTTTCAATTCTTTTATTTTTGTAAATCTAACAATGTTACATGTAGCCGTGTAAATTATATATGAAAATATTTGACATTCGAAAAACAAATCAAGATAACTGGATAATATCTTGAAATATCATTAAATGCGTATTTTCTATGATTTAATTTGTGAAAAAAAATCACAAATAGTTTATTGATATATTCCTTATTTTGTATGCTTTCGTAGAAATTAAAGTAAAAAAAACTCATCTCAAAAATAAATCTACATTTCAGAGATATACTTCGTATGTTTTTTGTCACAAAGGTAATGACATTATATTAAATTTCGAAATTGATTTCGTCAAAAAAAATTGCCATTTTTTTTTGTATCAATGACAGTTAATAAATTGAAATTTATTTAATTTATGTAATGATTTTTTTAAAACTTTTTTGTAGTGTAGTTTGGAGGGAAAACTTTAGAGAGATTAGTCTTTTAGTATATTGGGAATTATTCGGAATTTTTGTCTATCTTGGAATTTAAATGTATACAGGATGGAATTTAATGTATGCAAAGAACTCTCGGAATATACAAAATAATACTGTCAAAGATACTATAATATTATTACTCTTTAAAAAGTATACTGCAAAGATACTCAAACATACACAATTATTCTTCTAAAGACTCCTTAATATTATTACTATTTGTAAACTTTAATAAAATTCATTTCAGAGATATACTTCGTATGTTTTTTGTCACAAAGGTAATGACATTATATTAAATTTCGAAATTGATTTCGTTAAAAGAAATTGCCATTTTTTGTATCAATGACAGTTAATAGATTGAAATTTATTTAATTTATGTAATGATTTTTTTAAAACTTTTTTGTAGTGTAGTTTGGAGGGAAAATTTTAGAAAGATTATTCTTTTAGTATATTGGGAGTTATTCGGAATTTTTGTCTATCTTGGAATTTAAATGTATACAGGATGTAATTTAATGTATGCAAAGAACTCTCGGAATATACAAAATAATACTGTCAAAGATACTATAATATTATTACTCTTTAAAAATTATACTGCAAAGATACTCAAACATACACAATTATTCTAATAAAGACTCCTTAATATTATTACTATTTGTAAACTTTAATAAAATTCAGAATTTATGGCATAATTATATGGTAAATTGCATGTAAATTGATATATAACATAATTATGTGGATTATGGTTGACATATTTATTAAGATTGATTAGATTAGATTGACACAAAATCTCAATAGAATTTGAAATTTATGGCATAATATATGAAAATAATGTAGATTGATATATTCATATATGGCATAATTATTATAACTATTACTTGATATATGGATCACGTTATTACTTGATATAATTAAATTATATGAATCACGTCAATCTACTTAAATTACTTAAATTAACAATGTTGAGATTGAATAATAAGATGGTACAATCTACTTAAATTACTTAAATTATATTCATTTATGGCACGGTACATATATTCTAATCAACGATATAATTGTATAAAAATTTGCATATTCTAATCAATCAACCAATCAAATATATTCTAATCAATCAACATTATATTTTTTACAAATATTCCGTCTCGAATATGATCAGAAAGATATATAATAATAATCATAACTATTTGGAGATCTACTAATCAACGGTATAATTATATAAGAATTTGCATATTCTAATCAATCAACCAATCAATTATATTCTAATCAATCAATCAATTCTATTTTCTACAAATATTCCGTCTCGAATATGATCAGAAAGATATACAATAATAATCATAACTACGGAGTATTTTATATTCTATGTAAAATATTGTACGGGATAGTGCAATCTCCTATTAACAAAAATAATGCAACTATTTGGTTAAAACGGAATACAATATGTTTATACTTTTTTTAAAAAAATTTGATCATACATTCCATATTAAATATTGTATGTGATATATTTCATTTAAAACATGTGATTTTCGTAATAGTGTAATCAATCAGATTTTCTTAATTACATACTTTCTGTGGTGTATAGCTTTATATGTGATGTAGTGATATTTAAATCAGTAAGATGTTAGAGTGTAGTTGGAGAGGAGGAGGGTCACACACATGAGGTCAAGGGTTCGATTCGCACTTAATTCATTTGGGGATGGACACCATGAGATTCCCCCCATATCTTCAAGATAGTCCATAATCTAGATAATCCCTTATTATATAAAGCTGAAGCAAATAACCTTCCCATATTGCGCCACGTAGGATGATGAAGTGGAACACATGTGGCAGCTGATGTGGCATTGCAAATAAGTAAGAATTCAACCCAAAAAAACGTTTCTGGCATTGTAACTGACATAAATATCTCAAAGATTTATCAACTGCCAATAACTTCCCTGTTGAGGAACCGCCAACTCCTTCCATGTACCAACTCCCCCACTCCAACTTCCCCACTTTATATCATCTCTCCCTTTCAACTTCCCATCAATTCCCCAGTAATGAAATATGTAGTTCCTCTTATCTTTTATGTATTACTCCGGATATAGTATTCCACAGATTTCTCTATTTTCTCTCTACTGCTTTCAGATTTTGGATTTTCTGTCACTCTGATTTAATTGCCAACCGAAAATCCTAAATCCCTCTTTGAGATAGAGATTAAACCCTAGAGTAGAAATCGAGGTCCGAGAATCCAACAATGGCAGAGCAGTTGGCGTCAATCTTCGGCACAAAGAAAGACAGTGAATTTGCATTTTCTTCAAAATAGGAGCATGTAGACATGACAATCCTTGCTCAAGGCTTCGTACTAAGCTCTGCGTCGTCCTGGGCATCAACGCCCTGATATGATCACTCATGGTGTTTATGCCCCGGATAATCCCATGGATCCTCGCGACATTCAACACCATTTCGAGGTTTCACATATTTTTTTCATCCCTCATTCTTTTTGTTTTTTTTTTTTCTAATTTTCTAAGTCATGTTTTGTGCGTGTAATTGATCGAGGGATTATGAAACTTAGTGATTTTTAGAGTTTTGAATTGTTTGTTCGTTAATTGTGTATGTAATTGATACGGAGTAGTAGTTAGGTGTTTATTATTGTTGGTTGATTTGCCCATTTGGCTGGCTCAATCAGTGAAATCTCGCCGATGTTTCTTATTGCTTCATTGTTAATAATGCACCAACATTGTGAAATGGATGCATTAATAGAATTATCATGGCTCTTTTAGATGGGTAGCTTCTTGCATAAAACCATTTTAATATGAATTCAAGTTAAAATAGGAACAACTGATTCAACTATTTTCACTCTAGGGTAAGGTGTTCAACTTTTTTGGCTATTGGGAATGGGGGTAATGTGTTAGTCATCACGTCTTTGTATCAACAAGTACCATGCTGATAATGAACTTCAATGAGATAGTAGCGGATCACTGCAAGTTACTACCAACTTTTTCATCCACTGTTCACTCCTACACTCCGCTAATTTCATCCTATCTCTCATCAATTTGATGGTTTCCCCCCTTTTAAAATGCCATGATGGTTCATTCTTTTATGTTATCTATTCATTCTATTGTGAATACTGTGTGTAATGTTTCTTACCTTTTTGTACTGTGAAAGCACAATTCGATTTATTTAGTCATTTTTTTTGGAGGCTAAAATGAAAAAGAAAAACCAAAACAACTTTAAGAACACGAAAACTTCAAGCATTCATGAAAAATAAAAACCGAAAAAATAATCGACACAATTAGATAGGAAGTACGGATAGAGTTGAGGGAGTTTGATGAAGAAGAGGTAGAGTGAAAGTAGCAGCAGTAGTAGTAGGTGAAAATAGAGAAAATGAATGCATGGATGATGATTGTTATGAGAAAAATGTGCTACTCCTTTTGTTATCACGGTAGTAGTAGAAGCAGAGAAAGAGAAGGGTTAGATCTTATCTGAAACGAAGAACAGAAGCTGTGTCGCGACTAGAACGTCACTGTCCTAAAGTTGATTTATGCCCCGTCTACTACACACGGCCTCAATGGCACCCAACTCCCAGGATTCCACAACTATTCCGTAACTTCAGTGTAGGTGAAGCACGGTTGAATACAGCCAAGAACGTTTGCCAACAACTTAACCGAAACAGAGAAATGTATAAGAAGTATGAAGTATGAGAAAGAATGCGTGAGTTGATTGTGTGACTGAAGTGAAAAGGGAGAGCAATATATATAGTGTGGCAAGTGTAAGATTTCAGTGTGCCACAGTAAATGCACACTGGAAACTTGCACAATCAGTACAGCAATCAGTCTCGAAAAGGCACAACAATCAGTCTCGGAAATGACAGAAGACTGACTGAGTTTGAAAAGGATGCTTCTGGAAAAAAACAATAATCCGACTACTAAAAATTACCCGCAAGCGGTGCGCCGCAGGCGCTCTACCGAGCCCGAGCCCGAGCCCGAGCCCGGCCCTGCTCGACTCGGCTCGGCGCGCGCGCGCGTGTGTGGTGTACATAGTCCTCTCTTGTACACATCTAGTAGAGCATTAAAGAGGGTCATATATGAACATGTTTTAGTAGTCATAAATGATCCATGTGGGATAGTTAATGACACTTAAATGAGCTTCTTTTGAAGCATTAACTCTAACACCTTTTATATTTCAAAATGATTCCAAGTTTTTCCTTTCATATTGTTTTCATATATGGAGTATAAATTTTCAAGCGTTGTGGGTAAAGTACGACCATGACTACTCCGTATTAAGCCTTCCGGAGCTGGTGAACAACTTTGTCAAGGAAGAGAACCAAGAAGAAGAATGGACGGAAGAAAGTCGGTTTTCTGAGATGTTGGGTGACATGTTGTTAAGTCACTTTAGGTTTGAGTCACTCGGGATGAGTCATTAAGGTTGGGTCATTTTCGTGTATGAGTCATTTGGGGTAATTCTTTTTCGGGTACAAGTCATCTGAGTCGGATCATTTTCAGGTATGAGTCATTTAGATCGGGTCACTATCCTTTTAAATATACTAATTCCACCAACATAAACATGAATTTTTGTGGTTTTAGAAAAATCATTGAAAAAAATCCGTTTGTTTTTACTATGATGTCTTCGCTAAAATCATTCGTACTCCATTGTTTGAACATCTTATACTATGTAACTAACAATAATTTGATCACTAATCACATTTTCGAAGGCATAAGATACTATTATGATTACGATATTCTCCTAAAATTAAAGTTGTCTTCTAGAATTCCAAAAAAAAAGTTGTCTTCTAGAAAATTATTGTTCAGAATGGGAAGTATTCGTGATATTCCTACACATTACTCTCTCCATATCATATCGTTCTTCCCCTTTTTTTGATATATGTGAGGGGTATGTATTTTGATGAAAGGGGAGGAACAATAAAATAAGTAGCATTCAATTTATAATTTTTTTATAATCGCTCTCTTTTTAGAAAAATTGGAGGAAAATAGAGCAATATATAGACATGGAATGGACATCAGACAAAAATATTTGGATGTATATACAAATTCTTATTAACTCGACGATAGTTCCCCGTTTTCTTATGCTTCGCTAAGACGATTATCAAAAATTAAGGCCAATCGTTGTCGCACGTTGATCTTTATCTATCCAAGTCTGTGTTCACACATGGTCAATTATATATTGCTTTATCGAGAATCACCAACAAGAGTGGATTGAAATTTCTTATTTTTACTAGCAATAATCGCACTTCTGACACTGTTACTAATGTGTGTATCTGTGGACATGACGTAGGTCCACCCCGACGCGGCCACGCGCGGGTTTGGGTAGGCGAATGAATCTCCATATGAGAATGGATCGAATTGAAATTTAGGTCTATGTGGAGTCGCCACCGAATTTTGTGGTTATTCAGAACCATTCGAGCCCACTCTATGTCGTAGTGGTCCGTATACAAAATACGGCCCATTTCCGATGTCAGAATTTATTGGGCTCGTCCCTTTGCATTGCGATACCGATACCGACATTATCGGATATCGTGTATGGAATGACTCTCGTGCGCCAACGGTTTCGGACATCCGGAAACCGAGGTTCTGAGTAAGGGGTGAGGGTACGTGTTGGGAAGCCCACAAAGGACACCCAACCCCGCCAGCACATTAGCGGCCTCTACTAAGAATTCGAATGACCTTCCAATACGCGCGTTAGTAAAACGGGAAAATGATATGCAAAGATTATTTTCCCTAAACATGTGAATGGAATTGAAAAGGGTTTCTATGTCAATTTAGTGCAATTAATTCTACGTCAAAGTGGAATTTTAGCATGTGGGTTCATTTAATACAATAAAACGAACAAGAATTAAATTGACAAAAGAAATAACAAACGCGTTAGTAACGATGTAATGATATAACGAATAATAACGGTTTGTGCGAAAATTGAATGAGATGAATGATGTACATGATGATGCATGGTTTTGAAAAGATAGTATACACGTGATTAATTACGCACGTGTTGACCTAAGTCGTAAAATACTATCGAGTTTGAAAATAGAAGAATGTACGACTCATTGTTTTAGTCGTCATGAGGTCACACGATCGAGTGGTCGAGGGACTCGATCGAGTGGACCTGCAGAAGATGATTCTGTTTTGCGTTTTAGACCGTACTCGGCCGAGTTATTGACCAACTCGGTCGAGTACGTAGCCACTCGATCGAGTCACTGTGAGACTCGACCGAGTGGTGGTCGTAAAAACATTCTGATCGATAAATTATGATGTCACTCGATCGAGTGGCCAAGGCACTCGGTCGAGTGGCACCTGTACGAACCGGGTTCGTTCGCAATTTAATTATTGATTTTGAAATTGCTTTTGATTTTTGATAATTCGACGATTTTACCGAATCGGACATAAATATTGCACAATTTATGTTCGACTTGGATTTTATAAACCGTGAATTTTGTCGAATCGAATATCAATATTGCGGAATTTATATTCGATTCTAATTTTGAATACTCGTTGTATCCCATATTCGATTATTTGAATCGATATGGGATATTAGAGTGAAATAGAAAAAATAGATTAATTTTAGTCGTCTTAAATTAATTATCGTGATATGAACAAATCACGTTAATTAATTTATGTGACTTGATCGTTAGATTCGATATCCAATTATGGAATTGGTATCGAATCTAAAATCGACGCTTTACTTGAATAAAAAAAGGACTTGATTCCCTCAACTTCTCCGACATCGAAATAAATCCCTAGGGATTGTGATGTCGGATCCGTGTCAACGGGTTTCGACCCTTATTAAAATACGATGTTTGCTTTTGAAAATCGATGTGACTTGAATAATGATGAAAACGAAATAAAAGAAAGATTATTGTTTAAGATAACTTATTTCAATAATCAAACGATCGGGGTGACGGGATAAGCGACCGACGACGCGTGTGCAGTACACTTGTATATGCGGTTTTCCTTATCCCACCATCACTCACATTCGACACAAATCAATAAGTATTTTAAGTGCTTTGATATTAATACTATTATCGATATTACAATGCAATGAACAAAAAAAAAAGATGAAAAGGAAGATGAAGACGGCGTGAGGAAGAGAAGAAGGAGAGAAAGGGTTTTGACACCCTCAACCTACATGTTCTTGTCTCGGAACGGACTCGTAACCGTGGCTTTAACACAAGAGTCTTCGAGGTGAATGAAGGTTAAGTTATGGTGGCTCGAGATTGATTTCTAAAACTAGGTTTAGGGTTTGAATTTGATCTTGATTAGGGTTGAACTTGATGTTGATTAGGGTTTGATCTTGATTAGGGTTGAACTTGATGTTGATTAGGGTTTGATCTTGATTAGGGTTGAACTTGATGTTGATTAGGGTTTTGAAAGTGTATGTAGAAGTTGATTAGGGTTGTGTAGAGGTGTGTGAAAGATGTATTAGGGTTGTAAAGTTAGGGTTTTTGAGGTTGTAAAAAGATGGTTGCATGTGTGTTGCATGGGGTGTATATATAGGCAAGGGTAGGGCACCCGGTTTAGGGTTACTCGACCGAGTAGGAGGTCAACTCGGTCGAGTGGCCCGTTCAACCTGCAGCCGGGCTCGAAACAGGCCCACTCGATCGAGTGGGTAGGTCACTCGATCGAGTGGCCTAGTTGGGTCGCGTGAGTCCGTCTTTTGGACCTTGACTTTGGATGTTTGGTGGGTTTTGTGTTTGACTTGGACTTTTGATGATGTGAGGGGCTGTTTTGTGTGTCTCGGAAACGACTTTGACCGGGGTTGACCCAATCGCAAAAGGTCGGTTTTAGTTCCGGTGTCGGTTTGTTTGACTCGGAATGATCCACTGGACCTGGACTTGAGGTTGATTTTGTGAGATTTGTACTCCGTAAGTGTGTTAGCCAGCAATTAATGGATTTGAGCCCGTATCCGAGCGCGTAGAAGCATGTTAGCGTCCGATCATCATCAGGTGTTTTTTGGAAACTGCCATAGACACCTGGCAGTCAAAATGCGGGTGTCTACAGAGCCCCCACTCTGACTGAGGCTTGGACAAGGCGAAAGTCAGAGTAGCTACCAAGTCAATTAAGACCTGGTAGACTTCCGATCGGGTCGTTTATAGTCCGTTAGACTCGCGTGGAGGGCTCGCCAGCCATAAGATAGAGATCACACCTGCGCTGGATGATTGTACTCCGTGGGGAATTTGGACTTGTCGCGTAAGTCCTGGGTGTGCCTGTGTGTTGGCCCATCCCGTGCTATCCTGGAAAATGCTGATGGGGAGATTTGATGGCTTGCATGTCTTTGCTTGAGTCGTACCTGTATAAGTTACATAAAATGCATGCAACACGTAGGTAGTAAAATGACTCGTGCTGGGGAAAATGATTTTTTGAATTTTTGAAAATTTTTGAATTTTTGAATTTTTGAAATTGAAATCCTGAAAGCAGCTCACGGGCTAGGTTTTCAAAATGGAAAGGGGTAGAAAAGAAATTTGCAGTTTAAATAGACCGAAATTTGACCTTGTCGAAAAGGTTTTTTTTTCAAATGGCTAAATTTTGCAAATTTCAAAGTGGAATTTGAAGAGAGAGGCCTACCGACAGACTCGACTCTAGATGCGACCGGACGAGTTGACTGACACGACTGGACTCTTGAGGGGTTGGACCGTGACTCGGTAGGGGGGTTGGCTGCCGAACAAGACTCTTGAGTTGCGCTATTCCGTAGCCTAGGCGAGTGGCAACATGGGAACGATCTGTTATAGGGGGACTCCAGTAGTTTGGAATGAGACTGTTTTAGTCTGGTGCCCTTCTGGATTTCTGATTTTAGGGTACAGTCCAAAATGGGTATTGCTTCGAGTCCTGACAGATTCTCGTCTTCGACTGAGCCGAGTACTAGGACACACTGTAGAAATGAAGCTAGATTTTGAAAGTATTTGGATTATGTGAGTGGATGGAGAACTTCTGCCTAGGAGAAGCCCCCGGGACAACAAAGCTAGCTGTTGAGAACATGATGGTGTCGTGACCGGAATGATAATGCTTTTTGAATGTGTGTCAATGTGAGTGGTTGTGCCTCTGTTGAAAGGCTGCCTACGTATTCACGTGTAGTTAAATCAAACCAAGCCATAGTTCAGTGGATTGAAAGATATATTATGGTGCCTAAGCTAATAGGACTTTGTGTGTAACTAGCCATAACGATGGTGTAGGCTAGGTGCATTCCCAATGATGTCTTGATCAAAGGGCTAGAATGGTTAGGATATTAATCCTGTGACTGTGAGCGTTCTCCGGGGTAGCCCCCAGAGGTGGTGTGAACTATTTGGGCATGTTCTATGCCGACCGCAAGTTGAGTACCCGTGTTTGGGGTTGGTAACTGGTTTGGATGGGATTTTAACGAGTTTTGTTCTCGGGATTTTTAACGAGTTCTGCTCTCGGGGAATTTTAACGAGTTTTGTTCTCGGGATTTGATGTTTTTGGGAATGTGTTGTGTGCTAAATTTAGACCGTTTTTCCCTCCATTTAGACCCATTTTTCTCTCGTTTTGCGAGTCTTGAGTGCGATTATCGCCATATTTTGCGTACTTCTCGCATTAGCGTCCCTCTTGTGCGTTTTACGTGTTTTTGGTAGTTTTTCTATCATTTTGATAGGATTTGAGCACCGAAATCACGATTGAGCTTCCACGAGCACAAGAGAAGGGAAAACCGTCCAAAGAGCAAAACACACAACTTAAAGTTTAAAGCCATCCGATCGAACAAACGAAGAATGAGACAAGATTCGAGGCCAGAAAAATGACCGGGAAAAATTTCACCCGGTGAGACACCACCGGGCGAAATTTCACCCGACGGTGAAAATGTCGTTTATCTTATTTTTGGTGTTGTGTCATTGTTGTTTTAGTCCGGCCAACTAGACCGACCTTGACTAATTTCTATCAATATGGGGAAACTCGGGGTAGAAATTACCATGACTAGGAACTTACCCTCATTCACCGCGAAAGCGGGTTTTTAGGTGGGTTTACCAATATTGTGACAAAAACTCGATCCCGACCTTCTTAGACCCCAAGTACCGAATCCCGACTTCTCCCTAACGTCTTTCCCTAAATTGATCACCTCTAAACCATCATCGTACTAATCCCTCTAGTATAGACTCGACCCCAAAAAATAAACCCCCCTTCTAAGACATCGAACACGACACTTTAAACTTCACAACACACACCATTCCCTGTGGACCGACCTCGACTTAACACGATTACTCTAGTAGTTTTTGTGTTATTCCGAGTCTATAAATATTGTTTGATCCCCCGTCCTTCGTTAACGACCGATCCGATTGGGAGGCGATTAAAATGGCGCCGTTGCCGGGGAACGGCTGATGCGTGTCGTTTCCGCAATCAAAATTAAATTTTTAAACCCTACTAACTCTACACTAGATAGGGTAAGTAGAGGTCGATCCCACAGAGACTGACGTTATTATCTTAGGAAATTTATTATTTAATAGTATAAATATATAAAAGGGTGGGGGGGTTTGTTGGTTTAAAAAATAATAATAAAAATAAAATAAAATAAAACATCACCATAAATAAATAATTAATCCTAACAATATTCGAGACATGCAACATATGATATAGTCGGATTAATCATCGATTCAATTAATTAGACTCAAATAGATCGGTAACTATTTAATCCCTTGTAAGCAAGTAAATTAACAGTTTTATTTTTCTTACTCGTTAAACTCCGTTAACCACGCAAGTTTAATCCTAACTAAATTATATCGACTCAACCATGTAAGCACGTATCAAGTCAATAAATTTAATCGCATTAAAAACACCAATCAATTGAATTATATAGAACCATAAAGCTGCAATTAAATATAACTCAATTATCATACAAAATTCTAGTATTTAAATTAGACCAGTAAGGTGCAACCTAATTTAAAACACTATTAATTTAACAATCGACTCATGTAAATAATCTAGGTGATCAGGCTAAATTAATAAACATGAAAACAACAGTCAAATCGTGAATTTCATACGAATATCAAAGTACTAATTAAACGTTAAAACAATAACGTAATCTCATAACTCAACAATAATCGGTACATCACATGTTCGAATAACTGAAAGATTAAACTAAATAATTAATTAAACAATAAATAAATTAAATAAGATAGATAGATAGATAGATAGATACAACCGTTAAGATAAATTAGGAGTTGAATTGATCGCGTCCCGAATTAAAATATGGTTGCATCCTAACTAACCTTGGCCGTAAAAGCCAAGGCCTTCGCCCTATTGCTATGTATGTGTTTTGTGACTCCTTGTTCTCTTTTTTTTCCCCTTACATGAAAGTCCTAATGCTTCTTTTATAGTGTTGATTTTGCTCTTGGTGAATTTAATTTTTCCTTAGTTAATTGATCTTCTTCTTTCCTTTTTTTGTCTTGAAATTTATTGCTCTTTTCTTGTTTTTTCCATAATGGGTTGATGGTTTCAAGCTTGATTTCGACCCATTAGATGATGAAATTTGATTTTGATATCTTCAACAAATTTGTTCATCTTGAACTTAGCTTTCCAATGCATTTTGATTCGCATTATTTCGACATCGTATGAGTGAGATATTGTTGTCTTAAGACAGACCTGCAATCATACATACGATTTTTGGTAGTCTTTTACATGTATACATATTAAATAATTAAAATATATATTAAAAATACCCAATTTAGCACCAAGAATAATATAAGACCGATAATATATCAAAAGTTACTAAAGTTATACCGTTTAGCTCAAATAATACAAAGACGACATAGAAAATATAATATTAAGGGGGTAAAAATACGCATAAATATCGACTTATCAAATTCCCCCACACTTAGTCCATTGTCGTCCTCGACGATGAGAACTCAAGAGCTAAAATTAAAAATCAAAAGATTAAACCCTCCATGATTTCAAACCAACCAAAGTAGGTACAACCGACGACAAATTAAAAATATTTTATAAGTCAGTAAGTTAGTAAAGTTAACGAAACAAATTACAAGTTAAATTAGCAAGTAATATATACATAAATTTCTCCTCCACTATAAACTATTCAATTAATTAATTTAACAACATATAATATTTTAAATCGCTTCTAAATCTAAATTAGAAATAAACTAAATATCCTTCCCACTTATTTAACTAACTTCAAAAAAATTGGGTAAGAATTGACTCAAGAAGACGGGTTTCAGCAGTTTAAGGTCTTAGGGGAAGGGGATCTACTTACGGTACATTCCTATTACCAGTTCAGTACGAGGATCGTTCTCCCGAGCACATAAGGCAAACTAGACACCTCATCTCACTTTTTTCGCTCTTATTCTTTTTTTTTCTTTTTTTTTCTTTTTCTTTGTATGATTTTTTTCTTCATTTTTTTTCAATCAATTTTTTTTCTATTTTTTTTTTCTATTTTTTTCCAAGATCGAGTGACCCATGTAGCGAGCTTTCAACCAATAACTCCCGCGCTTCCGGACAAGGCATTAGGTATTCTCCCAATCCCATTAGGACTAGGTTCCCCTCGGATTTACTAACTCGAGTCACAAGACCGACTCACTCACTCTTGAGGCATCTAATCTTTCTTATAGCCCTAATTAGGAGTCACCTACGAAAAGTAAATTAATTAAAACAAGACCGGCTTACCGCTCGTACCTCCAGAGTCAACAAAAAAAGATAGTTAAGGTAGCTAAAACAAATGGTATTCTTTATAATTTATTTGTAACTTAAATTTAAAATAGACTTAAAATACCATCTATTACTAAATTAATTAATCCAAGTCTAATCGGGAGGAAAAATAAATGCATACACAAAAACGAATTTTTAAGTTAGTAAAAGTTAAAGTTAGAGTTAATTTTTTTTTATGAAAGAAAAGTTAAATTAGAATTTGTCGTCGAATTACCTATTCTAGTTAGTCGAATAAAAACAAAGGGTTTTAAACAATAAGCACCATTTTTTTAAAATTTTCCAAAAAAAAATTCCAAAAGAATTAACTTTTCCATTTTTTTCCGTAAGAATTAACCACTACCCCACACTTAAACTCGACATCGTCCTCGATGTCAAAAATAGACATTGAGAACTTAAACATTAAGCATATAATAAGAGGGTGGAGGGACTTAGCGGATTCCAATTATTCGGTAGTTGGTGATATCATGTTACTTGGACGCCAAAAATATCATTGCTCCCTTGTTTTCCATGCTCCAAGCGAAATAATCAACCCGACACCAACTCAAAAGTCCTTTTACACTCTGCTAAATATAACAATGATCGAGGAAGTGTAGCACAAAGGAAACAAAACACACAT
The DNA here is from genome assembly GCA_958450325.1 of Agrostemma githago. NCBI lineage: Eukaryota > Viridiplantae > Streptophyta > Magnoliopsida > Caryophyllales > Caryophyllaceae > Agrostemma > Agrostemma githago. Next base: position 7,918,840 of record OY288260.1, read on the forward strand.
ATCATCGATAGGGAAAAAAAATAATAAAAAAAAAACTATAATAATCAAATTAATAAATTAAAGATTTTTTTTTTTGGGCAACCGACACTATTAACATCCCTTACAAAGGTTGCGAAACTCAGGGAGGCACTTAAGCCGACTCAACTAATAAAAGAAAAATATACTAGTAATAATAAGGTTAATAATAAAAAAAACGATAACGTCTAAGATAATAAACAATCAGTCCCCGGCAACGGCGCCAAAATTTGATGCGTGTCGTTTCCGCAATCAAAATTAAATTTATAAACCCTACTAACTCTACACTAGATAGGGTAAGCAGAGGTCGATCCCACAGAGACTGACGTTATTATCTTAGGAAATTTATTATTTAATAGTATAAATATATAAAGGGGGGGTGTGGGGGGGGGGGGGGGGGGTTGTTGGTTTAAAAAATAATAATAAAAATAAAATAAAATAAAACATCACCATAAATAAATAATTAATCCTAACAATATTCGAGACATGCAACATATGATATAGTCGGATTAATCATCGATTCAATTAATTAGACTCAAATAGATCGGTAACTATTTAATCCCTTGTAAGCAAGTAAATTAACAGTTTTTATCTTTCTTACTCGTTAAACTCCGTTAACCACGCAAGTTTAATCCTAACTAAATTATATCGACTCAACCATGTAAGCACGTATCAAGTCAATAAATTTAATCGCATTAAGAACACCAATCAATTGAATTATATAGAACCAGAAAGCTGCAATTAAATATAACTCAATTATCATACAAAATTCTAGTAGTTAAATTAGACCAGTAAGCTGCAACCTAATTTAAAACACTATTAATTTAACAATCGACTCATGTAAATAATATAGGTGATCAGGCTAAATTAATAAACATGAAAACAACAGTCAAATCGTTAATTTCATACGAATATCAAAATACTAATTAAACGTTAAAACAATAACGTAATCTCATAACTCAACAATAATCGGTACATCACATGTTCGAATAACTGAAAGATTAAACTAAATAATTAATTAAACAATAAATAAATTAAATAAGATAGATAGATAGATAGATAGATAGATAGATACAACCGTTAAGATAAATTAGGAGTTGAATTGATCGCGTCCCGTATTAAAATATGGTTGCATCCTAACTAACCTTGGCCGTAAAGGCCAAGGCCTTCGCCCTATTGCTATGTATGTGTTTTGTGACTCCTTGTTCTCTTTTTTTTTCCCCTTACATGAAAGTCCTAATGCTTCTTTTATAGTGTTGATTTTGCGCTTGGTGAATTTATTTTTTCCTTAATTAATTGATCTTCTTCTTTCCTTTTTTTGTCTTGAAATTTATTGCTCTTTTCTTGTTTTTTCCATAATGGGTTGATGGTTTCAAGCTTGATTTCGACCCATTAGATGATGAAATTTGATTTTGATATCTTCAACAAAGTTGTTCATCTTGAACTTAGCTTTCCAATGCATTTTGATTCGCATTATTCCGACATCGTATGAGTGAGATATTGTTGTCTTAAGACAGACCTGCAATCATACATACGATTTTTGGTAGTCTTTTACATGTATACATATTAAATAATTAAAATATATATTAAATACCCAATTTAGCACCAAGAATAATATAAGACCGATAATTTATCAAAAGTTACTAAAGTTATACCGTTTAGCTCAAATAATACAAAGACGACATAGAAAATATAATATTAAGGGGGTAAAAATACGCATAAATATCGACTTATCAACGGCTAGTTGATTGTGTTTTTAGTTGTTGTGTTTGATTCTTTTCCCTTCTCTCTTTTCCCTAGTACCGCGAGGTGCTAGGAGTCTCACCGTTTAATTGAGTTTTATGCCCAGGAACACGTCATCGCCCTTGTGGTTCGATCCAGAACCGGAAAGGACTTTTAGAGCATTGCGTTTTCGAGGAAATAACTCAACCACCATCATTCCACATCCTTCATTATCACCTCCTAACCTTAATCCCATCCTACCACATTCACCTTCTACACCTTCTACATCACATAACCCCCCTCCAAACAACCCTTCCATACCTTCCACTTCACAAAATTCACCACCACCACCATCACCGAGAACACCACCACCAATTCCTCCCCTCCAAATTCTCCAAATTCCCCAAACCCTTCAAATTCTCCAAATTCCCCAAACCCTCCAAATTCTCCAAATCCACCGTCACCACCAATCCAACCAATGGCGACTCTAGGTTCGCACTCTCAACTCACACATGAAGAAACACCTTCTCCCGTTGATTTCGGAGAGATTCCCAAGAACTACGAATTGAAAGCTTCTTTGACCAATGCGGTCCAACAAGATACATTTCACGGCTTTTCTCAAGAAGATGCTCAAGAGCACATCGCTTCATTCAAAGAAAAATTAGTAGGAGCACGTCTCAATGGGTTAACTTCATGCCAATTGCATCGTTTATTATTTCCGAAGACCTTGAGAGATGGAGCTTGTAGATGACTTCAAGGTCATCCCGCTAATACTTTTACAACATGGGCTCAACTATCTAATGCCTTCTTGAAGAAATATTTTCCGCCGTCAAAGACTAATCAATACCGCATGGAGATACAAACCTTTAAGCAAGATGAATTTGAAAGCCTAAGTGAGGCTTGGGAAAGATTTAGAGACTTGTTGCGCAAATGTCCACATCATGGAATACCCGATTGGCTAACCACCCAAACATTTTACAACACCCTTTCATCGAGAACCAAGGAAAACCTCAATTCGGCCGCCGGAGGAGACTTCTCTTCTCTCACCGATGAGGCATCTAAGAATCTTATTGAGAAGATGGCAAGGAGTGATTCAAGAATGGGTCAATCGAGGGATTCTAGAAAGAAAATTGAAGTGAACTCATCTACGAGTTCTAACGAATTAAAATTCCAAACGGAACTTGAAGAATTGAAAAGGAGAATGGATGCCATGAATTCTAAGCCCACTCCTAGAGGTATTTACCAAATTCAAGGGAGTGTTCCTCCAAGGCAACCATCACCTCCAAAGCTATTAACATGGGAAGTTCAATGCGATCGTTGTGGCAATCATGGTCACGACTCTAGCTCTTGCATTCCTAAAGAAGAAGTTTATATTGAAGAGCCAAATGAAGTCCAAGCTATACAAGTATATGGGCAAAGACCTCAATTTGATCCTTTTTCTAATACCTACAATGCCGGCACAAGATTTTATCCTAATTTCTCTTATGGAAATCAAAATGTTCAAAATCCGATGCCGCGCACCCAAGGGAGTCAAATAGGCCATTCAATCAAAGTCAACAAATGCCCTTTAACCAAGGTCCTCCAAAGATGCCCCCATATATGCCTCCTCATCAAAGGAGCAACTTCAATCAACAAGGTAGTCACTTTCATGTTCCTAACAACTACAACAATTACCAAAATCAACATGGTAATCACTTTAATCATGGATACAATCAAGGGTTCCAAGGAAATTCTCATGGTAACCAAGGTTACAATCAACAATCATTCAATCAACCCTCTCAACCTTATGGCCAATCAAGCAATTCTCAATTTGGTCAAGGAGGTCCCTCATGGGAGAACTATAATGATTTGCATAGAACCGTTGGCTAACTATGGAATGAACATCAAGATACTAAGGCAAGGCTAAAAGTTTGGGAATCACAAGAAGCAACAAAAGCCTTAGCCGCACCAATTCATCCACCCCATGGTTTGCCCGGTCAACCCCAAAATCCAAGAGATCCTTCTCACCAAGCAAATGCCGTAATTTTGAGAGGTGGCAAAGAACTTGAGGACCCATATAAGAACTTGAACTTGAACGCCAAGACTACCCCATCCAAGGTTAATCAACCAAGTGCACCACAAGAATCATCTCCCTCTTCCCCCAAACAAAACCGGGGAATACAAGCGGAGTTTGATATCCTCCAAAATGCGGAGAATGAATTAAGAGAACAAAGAAAGAAGAAAGAGCAAATGGAAGCCGAAGAAGCCAAAAGAAAAGAGGCGGAGCGATTAGCCGAAGAAGAAGAAGAATCTAATGTTCCACCGCCTCCCACTCCTATCCCTTCATTGCCTTTTCCCGAGCGAACTAAGCCACACAAAGAGAATGCTCAATTTAGCCGTTTCGTGGATATGTTGAAGAAAGTAGAGGTAGCTTTGCCTTTCACCGAGGTAATTTCTCAAATGCCCCTCTATTCTAAGTTTTTGAAAGATGTCTTGACTAAAAAGAGAACCATAGAGGACAAAGAATGTGTCTCTCTCACGGGTCATTGTAGTGCCATTCTTATGAACGAAATGCCAAAGAAACTAGATGATCCCGGTAGCTTTTCCATCCTTTGTCGAGTAGGAAATGTTGTTGTTAATCAAGCTTTATGCGACCTTGGGGCTAGTATTAGTTTGTTACCCTATTCTATTGCTAAGAGACTTAGTGTGGGGGAGATGAGACCCACTAGTATGTCGATTCAACTTGCGGATAGGTCCGTCAAGTACCCACTTGGGATACTTGAGGATGTACCCGTTCAAGTTGGCAAATTCTTCATCCCCTCCGACTTTGTTGTCATGGATATGCCCGAAGACACTATTACCCCCATTATCTTAGGTCGACGACCTTTTATGGCTACCGGAGGTACTATAGTTGATGTTAAGAATGGAAAGTTGTCATTTAACATAGGGAACGAGTCGGTAGAGTTTTCCCTTTCTCAAGCTCTTAAACAACCAATGATTGAACAAATGAATTCCATTGAAGTTATTGATAGTTTGGTTGAGTATAGCTTGATAGATGATGATAAGCAAGAAGAGGAACCATTTGACTCTCCACCTCTTGAAGAAGAATGTTTGCATGATGAAAAGGTAGAACCACTACCGGTAGGTAAGAGTATGGTATCTTCTCCTCCTAATCTTGAACTTAAACCACTCCCATCTTCCCTCAAATATGCTTTTCTTGAAGGAACTAATTATCCCGTTATCGTCAATGCTACCCTTGATGGACCTCAATTGGAAAAACTTTTAATTGTTTTGAGAAAGCACAAAAAGGCCATCGGGTATAGCATTGTCGACCTCCAAGGCATAAGCCCAAATGTTTGTATGCATAGGATCATCCTTGATGATGACCACCGTCCTTCGGTTGAGGGTCAATGTAGGTTGAACCCCACCATAAAAGAGGTTGTCATGAAGGAAGTCCTCAAGTTGTATGAGGCTAACATTATATACCCAATAACCGGAAGTAAATGGGTTAGCCCCGTACAAGTTGTGCCGAAGAAAAGAGGAATGACGGTTGTTAAAGGAGAAAAGGGTGAGTCGATTTCTACTAGGACTATTACCGGTTGGCGCATGTGTATAGACTATCGTAAATTGAACACGGCCACCATAAAAGACCATTTCCCCCTTCCCTTTATTGATCAAATGCTTGAAAGATTGGCGCATCATTCTTATTTTTGTTTCCTTGATGGTCATTCCGGATTTCTTCAAATTCCTATTCATCCCGATGACCAAGAGAAAACCACTTTTACTTGTCCCTATGGCACCTATGCTTATAGAAGGATGCCATTTGGATTGTGTAATGCGCCGGGAACGTTTCAAAGATGTATGATGGCTATTTTCTCCGATTTTATTGAAAAATCCATGGAAGTTTTTATGGATGATTTTAGTGTCCATGGTACATCTTTTGATTGTTGTCTTGAAAATCTTGATCAAGTGTTAGCTCGATGTGAAGAGTATAGTCTTGTTTTAAATTGGGAAAAGTGTCATTTTATGGTTGAACAAGGTGTTGTCCTAGGTCATATTGTTTCTAATAGAGGAGTTGAAGTCGATAAGGCGAAAGTCTCCGTGATTGAGAACTTGCCACCACCTACGAATGTCAAAGGGGTGAGGAGTTTTCTAGGTCACGCCGGTTTTTATAGACGATTTATTAAAGACTTTTCTAAGATTGCTAAGCCTTTGACTTCTTTGCTTATGAAAGATGCACCTTTTGTTTTTGATGACTCTTGTCTTGAGGCCTTTTGCAGGATAAAGACCGCTCTCACTACTACACCAATTATCAAAGCTTCCGATTGGAATCTTCCATTTGAGATCATGTGCGACGCATCCCATTTTGTCGTTGGTGCCGTTCTAGGACAACGGGTTGATAAGAAGCTACATGTGATTTATTATGCAAGCAAGACCCTAGATGATGCCCAATCGAGGTACACCAGAACCGAAAAAGAGATGCTTGCTGTTGTCTATGCCATGGAGAAATTTCAAAATTATGTTACCGGCTCCAAAGCCATTATTCACACCGATCATGCGGCGATTCGATACATCATGTCTAAAAAGGAGACAAAGTCCCGACTCTTTCGGTGGGTGCTCCTTTTGCAAGAATTCGACATTGAGATTAAAGACAAAGCTGGATCGGAGAACTTGGTAGCGGATCATCTTAGTAGACTAACGGTAAGTAAAGAGAGCAATGAAGAAGATGGCATTCCCATCAATGAAGCTATGAGAGATGAGGCCTTGATGGCCGTTGAAACCATTACACCTTGGTACGCCGATATTGTCAATTTCTTAGTGTCTCATTTTATTCCGGACGATTATTCCAAACAAGAGAGGAAGAAACTACGTTATGAAGCCCGACGCTATTATTGGGACGAGCCTTATTTATTTCGCCGATGTATAGATGGAATTTACGGACGATGTGTTACGGCCGAAGAAGGATATAATATTGTGAAGCACCTCCACTCGACATCTTATGGTGGACACTTGGCCAACCAAAAGACAATTGCCAAGGTTCTCCAAAGCGGGTTTTGGTGGCCTTCCATGTTCAAAGACATTCGAGCTTTCATTCTCACATGCGATGCATGCCAAAGAAGCGGCAATATAACAAGAAGAAATGAGATGCCCCTTCAACCTATCTTGGAGATTGAATTGTTCGATGTTTGGGGCATTGATTTCATGGGTCCGTTCACATCCTCTTTTGGTAACAAGTACATTCTAGTCGCGGTTGATTATGTCTCAAAATGGATCGAGGCCGTAGCTTCCCCCACCAATGACTCCAAGGTTGTAATCAAGCTTTTCAAGAACGTGATTTTCCCAAGATTCGGTATGCCTAGAGCCATAATTAGCGATGGAGGCTCTCATTTTAGGAAGGATACCTTTGAACACCTTCTTAGGAAGTATGGTATCACTCACAAGATGTCCTTAGCCTACCACCCTCAATCAAATGGGCAAGCCGAGATCTCCAACCGTCAAATCAAGGGAATTTTAGAGAAAGTTGTTAATACACACCGAAAGGATTGGTCATTGAAATTAAATGACGCCCTTTGGGCATTGAGGACGGCTTACAAAGCGCCGATTGGAACCACTCCTTATCGTCTTGTGTATGGTAAAGCTTGTCATTTACCGGTGGAGCTAGAACACAAAGCCAAATGGGCAATCAAAGAGCTAAACTTCAATGAGAGTGTCGTAGGAAATAATCGCCTTCTCCAACTACAAGAATTGGAAGAACTAAGACTTGAAGCCTACGAGAATTCGAAGATCTACAAAGAACGAACTCGCCAATGGCATGACTCTCGAATTCTTCGTAAAGACTTCTTCGTTGGTGATAAGGTATTACTTTTCAACTCTTGCTTTAAGCTCTTTCCCGGTAAGTTGAAATCAAAATGGTCGGGTCCACTTGAAGTGACCGGAGTGCAACCATATGGATCGATAGAGATATCAAGCCCGGAAACCGGGAAGTTTATGGTTAATGGGCAACGTTTGAAGATTTATCATTCTGGTCATATTCGTGAGACCTTTGCTACCATGAAGTTTGGTGAGCTCCCATCGGGGAGCGTTGTTTGACCCCCTCTCGAAGTTGATGTAGGTTTGGTGGTATCCTCAACAACCACCTTGTATATATGTATCATATTTCTTTGAGTTTATTAGTTTTGTTAGCTTGAGAAGATTGATTGAAATTGGATTTCACTATGGAGCTAAATTTGGATGAAGACCAAGCATTTGGAGAAGTTATGGAGCTTTAATCGAAGACCACAAGCATGTTTGTGGGAAATATTGATTATGTAATGTGAGTCGAGTCAATATTTGAATCTCTAGGTGATTATTGAAGAGCCATGAAATGGCAAGGCGGAAAAACGCAGCAAAGAAGACCGCCGGGCGAAACTTCGCCCGGTGAGACTCGACCGGGCGAAACTTCGCCTTACGGAAAAGTTGCCAGAATTGCCGAATTGGTGAAGATACCACCGGGCGAAATTTCGCCCGGTGAGATTTTGACCGGGTGAAATTTCACCCGGTGGAAAAAGACGGCAAAATCGATTTTCACGACGAAAAGTCGTCGGGTGAAATTTCACCCGATGATGCCCGACCGGGTGAAATTTCACCCGGCGGTGTGACTTGGCCAATCACCTACACCTTTTACTCACTACATTTTCATCTCCCTCCAACAATTTACCTCAACATAACTTTCCCTCCAATCATGCTTACACCAAATTTTTACCACCAACTTTAAAACTTTCACTTTCCCTCCTCAAACACCCTTATTTATACCACCTTTTTCACCTCACTCATTACTTCACCCTTTCAACCATCACAAAATCATTACACTACCTTCCATACACCATATTCAATCTTCATTCACAACTCCATTCCATACTTGGGTGAATATTTATTTTGGGTTTTTGAAGAAAGGAGAAGCAAAAGTTTTGGGATTTTTCTTGCAAATTATTATCATGGAGACAAGAGCTCAACGAGCCGCGCGTAAACAAGGTATGGCCTCGACTTCTAATCTTTCTAAGCATTCATCTTCTAGTAAGTCCGCTAGGCCTAAACTTTTACCGTGCCCTAATTCACCCCTTTCTCGTACCTTCTTTGAAAAAGACTTTCAAAGTACGAGATGGCCTTGTCCATTCACAATGAAAATTCTAGGAATTAAGGACGATATTAGAGAGTTATCGTCTAGAATTGGTATTAGTAAACTCCTTGATTTTGTGCCTTGCACAAACAAAGACTTAACTTGTGAGTTTTTAAGTACCTTTACAATCGATAACCCGACCACACCTAAAGAGTTCAAATTTAATTTGTTTGGTAGAAATCACTGTTTAAATATTTCCGACTTTAGCTTAGCTCTAGGTTTACCCTCATCGGGTACCGGACTAAGTAGACCCCTAAGTGATTCGCAAAGTAGTGCGACTAGGAGAGACTTATGGAGGCGCATAGCGCCGGGTCAACGAGATTTTGAACCCAATTCCAATTTTACCGCTGAAATCCGTAACCCAGTCATTCGTTATTTCGCTGAATTCCTTTCCCACTGTCTTTTGCCATCTATCGAAAATATCATTAACCTCAATGTGTGTGTCTTACAATTGATATGTGACTCTTTACTCGGTAACCCTTACCCCCTAGACCTACCTATTGTCGTGGCGTTACACTTTCATCAAATTATTATTGACCAACGCCCCTCTGTCGACTGTGGTGGTCTTGTGACCGTAATAGCTAGAAATTTGGGTTATTCGACCGACCATCTTAAACCACATGACCCCCGTGTCTGGCTTAACGAGGCTTATTTCCCTACTTGGATATTTAATGTGCCTGACCACCGTCTCGTTTCTCTTAGTCATGACCGTGCCTTAATTGTCCCCTGCAAAAACCGAACCAATATTTATAACCGTCACAATTGGGACCTACCTCCAGGTCCCTGTGAATTCCGACTGAACAACTCAGGGGATGTAGGAGTTTGGGAGTATGCCGGTGAAGGAACTCCCACGGCCTCCTTTGCGTCTAATGACTATTCGAACTAGCCCCCCCTACAAAAGTCGGTAGATAATGTGGTTTGTTTGTGTTGTGGGTATAAATATATGTGGTGTCGGTGAGTCATAATCATCTATCATTGTATGTCTTTGAACTAATCTTGTTCCTTATTCCTTGTTTCATCATTACAATCATTGTGATTATTTTATCTTGAACAAAATTGCAAGCTGTCCCACCGTCCCATTTAAAGATTTTTTGTGGCCGTCGCGGTTTTGGTATTGCTCCCGGTCTCTTGGCGACGTGATTACGCCATTGACCCCCCTTTGAAAAATCCAATTTTTTAAAATCAAATCTTTCTCAATTTTTCTTAATCCGGACTAGGTGACGTGACTACACCTACGCCCAATTTTTCACCCCTCTCATTTTATTTTATCTTCAATTTCTTAGCCACTTGGCTAGGGTCTAGGTGATGTGATTGCACCTAGACCCGCCACTATTTTATCGTTTTCTTTATTTTATTTTCTCTTTTCTCAAAATTTTTTGAAAAATCCAAAAATATTCAAAAAATTATAAAACCCAAAAACATTTTAAAAAATCATAAAAATCCAAAAAAAAAATTCTTATTTTTCTTTTTCGTCTTTTTCGTTCTTCCCTACTTGTCCATTGAGGACAATGTATAGTTTTAGTGTGGGGGAGGAGTTTACTATCTTTTATTTTTCAAAAATCTTTTCAAAAATCCGTAAAAATTTGAAAAACTCGAAAAATCAAAAACATTTTCTTTTCTTTTTCTTCTCTTTTCTCGTTTCTCGTTATGTTTCGTGTCCCGTGTATGGTCTTGTTCTCTACTCTTACAGGTAATCACCACCTTAATAGCGCGAATTGAAGAGATTATGAAAGCACCAGCTTGGTAACTTCCTTCCTTCTTTCTTCTTTAAATTTTGTAGAGGAGTTAGGTTGTTGCTATTGGAGGCTCTCGAAGTTGAGCATTTTGGTGTTGTGGTTGATTGTGCTTTAATGTTGATGGAGTATGGAGTACATGACTTTACTTGTGTTTTCTTTTATTTGCTTTTTCATTTTCGTGTGTTTTGTTTTGTTTTGCTTTTGTATAGCGTGTCTAGGATTAAAACTTTTCGAAAACCCGATTACAAACTTATTACAAGAGTTTACATTCCATTGTAGATAACCCATCGTAGATTTTGGACCTTAGTCTAGTAGAATGACTCTTAGGCAATGAATTTGTTGATCCCTTAGCTTTGAGTCCACCTTTTCTACTAGAGGTTTACTTCGGGGTTTGCGTTTGACCACCTTGACCACCCATGGAGGAGTTAGGCCTTGGTTCCCGCATCCCATTTTCTAGGTGACCTTGCTCGAATGACCATTGCACCTTTAGTCCAAATCTTTTCCATCTTTTGTGGGTTATCTGGAATGGCGCGCGTTCTCGATTGCCTATTTTTCCTCCACCTATACATCATCACAATAAGTTTACACAAAAATAACCTCCAAGCTTGGTTACAAACCACATCAAAATGCCAAAAATGGCAAACCAAAGCAAGAGAAAAAGGGCACAAAAATATGAAAAACAAAGAAAAGCAAAGGAGAAGAAAAGGAGCTTCAAATGAAAATCAAAATTATCAAAAATGTCTCCTTCAAAAAAAAAAAAAAAAAAAGCCCTTTGATCGATTCATTGTCGTGAAGTGCCAACTAGAGGACCGAGTCCCGAGGTCGGAAGATAGCGGTGATGAGTCGATCCACCCCAATAATTGTAAACACTCTACCTTTTTATTTGGGCTAATTTAGGAAATTCGAGTTTTGGATCGACCCCCTTGGCCTAGCCAAAGAGAGCGGGACTGCACTTACCTACAGTGTCGAACGAATCCATGGTTCACTTTTTCCACTCCATTATACGCCCCGTAGTACCCCTTTAGAAGATTAGGCGGACCTAGACCAAATTATCAACATCTATATTGCTTAATTGTCATAGTATTAGGCTTTGGTCCTTGTTTACGTGGGTGATTTATCTTGGAAGTCTATTGTTGTTTTAGGTAAGTAATCGGTGTCTTTCCCCGCCGTCTCGATGAGGGATTCGGTGTTTTATCTTTGCTTTGGATGCGTCTATTCTTTCGTGTTATATGTTTTTGTGTGTTTAGTCGCATCCACCATTTTGAGCAAGCCCCAACTTGCCTTGCATGGAAGTACTTTACCTCATAAGTATTTCGATGTGAGTTGAATGGACGGAGCGGGCCCGTTAATTGCCCCGTATCGGCTTAGCATAGTCTAGCTAGTAGTAGTAGTTTGTAATTTCTTTTTGGGTCTTTGCTCGAGGACGAGCAACGGTTTAGTGTGGGGGAATTGTTGTGTGCTAAATTTAGACCGTTTTTCCCTCCATTTAGACCCATTTTTCCCTCGTTTTGCGAGTCTTGAGTGCGATTATCGCCATATTTTGCGTACTTCTCGCATTAGCGTCCCTCTTGTGCGTTTTACGTGTTTTTGGTAGTTTTTCTATCATTTTGATAGGATTTGAGCACCGAAATCACGATTGAGCTTCCACGAGCATAAGAGAAGGGAAAACCGTCCAAAGAGCAAAGCACACAACTTAAAGTTTAAAGCCATCCGATCGAACAAACGAAGAATGAGACAAGATTCGAGGCCAGAAAAATGACCGGGCAAAATTTCACCCGGTGAGACACCACCGGGCGAAATTTCACCAGACGGTGAAAATGCCGTTTATCTTATTTTTGGTGTTGTGTCATTGTTGTTTTAGTCCGGCCAACTAGACCGACCTTGACTAATTTCTATCAATATGGGGAAACTCGGGGTAGAAATTACCATGACTAGGAACTTACCCTCATTCACCGCGAAAGCGGGTTTTTAGGTGGGTTTACCAATATTGTGACAAAAACTCGATCCCGACCTTCTTAGACCCCAAGTACCGAATCCCGACTTCTCCCTAACGCATTTCCCTAAATTGATCACCTCTAAACCATCATCGTACTAATCCCTCTAGTATAGACTCGACCCCAAAAACAAAACCCCCCTTCTAAGACATCGAACACGACACTTTAAACTTCACAACACACACCGTTCCCTGTGGACCGACCTCGACTTACCACGATTACTCTAGTAGTTTTTGTATTATTCTGAGTCTATAAATATCGTTTGATCCTCCGTCCTTCGTTAACGACCGATCCGATTGGGAGGCGATCAAAATGGCGCCGTTGTCGGGGAACGGCTGATGCGTGTCGTTTCCGCAATCAAAATTAAATTTTTAAACCCTACTAACTCCACAATAGATAGGGTAAGTAGAGGTCGATCCCACAGAGACTGACGTTATTATCTTAGGAAATTTATTATTTAATAGTATAAATATATAAAAGGGGGGTTTTTTGTTGGTTTAAAAAATAATAGTAAAAATAAAATAAAATAAAACATCACCATAAATAAATAATTAATCCTAACAATATTCGAGACATGCAACATATGATATAGTCGGGTTAATCATCGATTCAATTAATTAGACTCAAATAGATCGGTAACTATTTAATCCCTTGTAAGCAAGTAAATTAACAGTTTTATCTTTCTTACTCGTTAAACTCCGTTAACCACGCAAGTTTAATCCTAACTAAATTATATCGACTCAACCATGTAAGCACGTATCAAGTCAATAAATTTAATCGCATTAAGAACACCAATCAATTGAATTATATAGAACCAGAAAGCTGCAATTAAATATAACTCAATTATCATACAAAATTCTAGTATTTAAATTAGACCAGTAAGCTGCAACCTAATTTAAAACACTATTAATTTAACAATCGACTCATGTAAATAATCTAGGTGATCAGGCTAAATTAATAACGGTTTTTCTAACATGTGCCCAGTGGGCACACGTTAATAACCTAATTAAAGCAACATTAACCATGATATTATCTTGAGAAGTTAAAATATTAAGCTTTAGTTACCACACTTATACGATATTAATTTTAATCTTGCCTGAATTAACTTATTAACGTGTGCCCACTGAGCACACGTTAGAAAAACCGAATTAATAAACATGAAAACAACAGTCAAATCGTGAATTTCATACGAATATCAAAGTACTAATTAAACGTTAAAACAATAACGTAATCTCATAACTCAACAATAATCGGTACATCACATGTTCGAATAACTGAAAGATTAAACTAAATAATTAATTAAACAATAAATAAATTAAATAAGATAGATAGATAGATAGATAGATACAACCGTTAAGATAAATTAGGAGTTGAATTGATCGCGTCCCGTATTAAAATATGGTTGCATCCTAACTAACCTTGGCCGTAAAGGCCAAGGCCTTCGCCCTATTGCTATGTATGTGTTTTGTGACTCCTTGTTCTCTTTTTTTTCCCCTTACATGAAAGTCCTAATGCTTCTTTTATAGTGTTGATTTTGCTCTTGGTGAATTTATTTTTTCCTTAATTAATTGATCTTCTTCTTTTCTTTTTTTGTCTTGAAATTTATTGCTCTTTTCTTGTTTTTTCCATAATGGGTTGATGGTTTCAAGCTTGATTTCGACCCATTAGATGATAAAATTTGATTTTGATCTCTTCAACAAAGTTGTTCATCTTGAACTTAGCTTTCCAATGCATTTTGATTCGCATTATTCCGACATCGTATGAGTGATATATTGTTGTCTTAAGACGGACCTGCAATCATACATACGATTTTTGGTAGTCTTTTACATGTATACATATTAAATAATTAAAATATATATTAAATACCCAATTTAGCACCAAGAATAATATAAGACCGATAATATATCAAAAGTTACTAAAGTTATACCGTTTAGCTCAAATAATACAAAGACGACATAGAAAATATAATATTAAGGGGGTAAAAATACGCATAAATATCGACTTATCAAATTCCCCCACACTTAGTCCATTGTCGTCCTCGACAATGAGAACTCAAGAGCTAAAATTAAAAATCAAAAGATTAAACCCTCCATGATTTCAAACCAACCAAAGTAGGTACAACCGACGACAAATTAAAAATATTTTATAAGTCAATAAGTTAGTAAAGTTAACGAAACAAATTACAAGTTAGATTAGCAAGTAATATATACATAAATTTCTCCTCCACTATAAACTATTCAATTAATTAGTTTAACAACATATAATATTTTAAATCGCTTCTAAATATAAATTAGAAATAAACTAAATATCCTTCCCACTTATTTAACTAACTTCAAAAAAATTGGGTAAGAATTGACTCAAGAAGACGGGTTTCAGCAGTTTAAGGTCATTGTTGTTTTAGTCCGACCAACTAGACCGACCTTGACTAATTTCTATCAATATAGGGAAACTCGGGGTAGAAATTATCATGACTAGGGACTTACCCTCATTCGCCGCGAAAGCGGGATTTTAGGTGAGTTTATCAATATTGCGACAAAAACTCGATTCCGACCTTCTTAGACTCCAAGTACCGAATCCCAACTTCTCCCCAACGCCTTTTCCCTAGATTGACCACCCTTAGCTATTTCTCTAGATATTCCCTTATTAAGACTCGACCCCATGAAAAACCCCCTTTTAAGACATCGAACACGACACTTTAAGCTTCACAAACACACACCGTTCCTTGTGGACCGACCTCGACTTACCACGATTACTCTAGTAGTTTTTGTGTTATTCCGAGTCTATAAATATCGTTTGATCCCCCGTCCTTCGTTAACGACCGATCCGATTGGGAGGTGATCAGAATGTGGTGCTAGGAAATAAGTGGCTTTGATGACTCGAAATCTGGAGCTCGGTTCTGTGGAGCTAAGGCTTCGAGGGCTGGTTTGATAATGCGGGGTCTGGTTTTGATGACTCGAAATCTGGAGCTCGGTTCTGTGGAGCTAAGGCTTCGAGGGCTGGTTTGATAATGCGGGGTCTGGTTTCCATGTCTGGCCCTAATTGTTAGGGGTATCCTATGGAGCTTGAATCCTCAAAATTTCGGGCTGTCTCTGGCCTGGATCTCGGGAAGGTCTTGAGGGTTGCAATGTGGGAAGGCTGAGTGTGGTGTTAGCTGACCAGCTTGATTGTCACTCCCCTATTGGATGGCATGGATAATTTTGAATTTGACCGTACCCTGGTCAAAGGATTTTCACTTGAGTATTTGATTTTTGATTTTTTTGATTTTTTTGAGTCATGGGTAGGGATGTCATTGGGTAGGGGCGGGTGCGGGGGATAGGTACCCCGCACCCGCACCCGCGACTCAAAAGTAATACCCGCACCCGCCCCACTACCCACCGCGGGTACAAAAGTTCTCACCACCACCCGCTCTGCGGGTAAACTTAGAAGACCTATCCCCGCCCCGCTATCCACCCATCACTCGCCTTTACCCGCCAAATTTGCGGGTATCCGCGATACCCGCCAATAAAAATAAATAGCACTCCCATTAACTTTTTGATTAACTAATGACATACAAAATTGCAAAATAAATGTAATCAAAGTTAATAATAAATTAAAGTTAAAGTACAAACTTCATATTACAATTTTTTGTTTTTTCTCATAATATTATAGATTTAAGGCGGTACGAGGATAAAACGATGCGAGTAGGCGGTGCGAGGATAGAACGGTGCGGGTATGGGGCGGTGCGGATGTGGGGAGGGTAAAATGTAAAAACCACCCCCGCCCCATTACCCATTGCGGGTAACATTTTCATTCCTCTACCCGCCCCGCCACCCGCATAATCATCCCCCGCACCCGCCTCAAGCGGTGTGGGTGCGGTGCGGTATCCGCCTTTCACCCGCCCCACTGACATCCCTAGTCATGGGTATTTGATTTTTTGATTGACCTCGCGGTCATGAGGTTTTGATAATTTTGACCGTACCCTGGTCGTGGGGCTTTCACTTGAATTGACCGTTGACCACGGTCATGGGTATTCTGAATTTTTTGATGATGACCTGCTTTCTTGCTTTGGCCTTTTGCTTCTTCTTTTTTCCACGGACTTTCGATTTTTTTTTTTTGTGTCCAGTTTTCTTTTTTTTTTTGATGCCCTTCTTTTTGCTTTGGCCCCCTTTTTTGTTCTTTTTTTTTTTTTTTGACTTTTGATTTTTTTTTTTTTTTTGTCCGGTCAGACTAGCACCTTAGATAGGGATTGGTCAGTCTTATTGGAGGGGTGTTTTATTGTGGGAAATGGGCTTGCCTCCCGTCTTGAACCCAAACTAGGAGATTACCTAGATTTGTCATATGATTCGATATCGCTCCTGCTACGGGTAGTTATGTGGTTTTTCTATACCAGACACGGAATAGGTAAAAGGAAAACACGGGCTTGGTTTCCTGCAGTCATTATAGATGTGCCTATAATAGTCACGTGTGTGTGCTCACAGTGTATGATGGTGTTCATCATGTTCTCGGAAACACGTAAGGAAAGTATATATGAGAAAGAATATTGAAAGATGATTTTATTGAATTTTGAAAAAGAGGACAGAATACAGCTGACCCTGACTTTGACTTTGACTTTGACTTTGACTTTCGAATAGAACATCCTAGACTCAGACTCAGACTCGGACTTAAATCAAATCCGGACTCTTGGATGCATGAGAGGTAGACTGGATGCTTCGGTCATCGGGCCCTGTGTAGTCCATGAGGGGCTTTGCAAGTGACAATGTTTCAAAAACGAGAGTCTTCCCGGCATCGAGGAAGTCTTGAATGAGGTGTTTCAGCTTCCAGCAATGTTCTGTATCGTGTCCCCTCCCTCTGTGGAATTTGCAGTAATGCTCGGCGTTCCATGCTTTGGAACGTTTCTCCACAGGTGGGTCGGCTGTTGGGCCTATAGGTAGCACTAGGCCCTTCGGAATCAACCTCTGGAAAGCGACGGTGTAGGACATATCCAAGTGGGTAAATGTCCTTTCCTTTGACTGGTTCTTGATTTTTGGAGAGGTGACTTGAGGGTTACCTCTCTCGGCCTTGCCATCTTGAGGGTATCGGACAGTTTCATAAGAGTGATCATCCTTCAAATGACTCGGTTGGGTGATTGGCTGCCTTACCCGCTCCAGTTGTGTTAGACGGGATCGGGTTCTTACAAGGTCTTCTTCGATGGTGGTTACCCTGGAACTTAGGTTATCTAGGGCAGTATTGATTTTCGAGAAGATGTTGTTAATGGAGCAAGATAGCATAAGCATACTCCCCTGGATATCCCCTTTCTTGACGGCGTGGGATTTGTTGTGGTTTGGTAGTGTCTGGTTCATAGTTCCCTGATCGGAAGAAACGACAGGTGTTAGAACTCGCCTAAGCTCGGCTTTGCGCAAGAGAGAGAGTCAAACTAGACACGGCCCGGGGTGACGGGTCGACAAAGACTCTCGGACCGGGATACTTGAATGTTGACCTAGACGAGGTAACGACCATAAATTAGACTCGAGCTGCAGAAGGGTAAGTCCGAAAATGGGGCGACCATGTTTGACTTGGGTTAGACCCTCCTAAGACGAATGTGTAGGGTGCGATTCTCAGAGTGACTGTGATTAATCGCTCCGTCGGCGAATAGCCTCCAAGTGAGACTAAGGACTCAGATGGTGTGGCATCTAAGTGACTCAAAGGTGGATTATGTGAGACACGTGTAAGACATGACCCTTAGAGCAACCGTGATTGATCGCCCTGCTTAGGGGTAGCCCCCAAGTGGGATCGATAATTTTGTTAAGACTCGAGTGTCGGACGAGTGACCCTTAGACGTAAGGACCGTGAACCTTTTGTTATAGGGCTATGCCTTGTAAAAGGTTGATTCGGAAAAAGACACCTGGACGGGTGACTTGTGCAAGGTGGGCCTCCCTTAGAATTCGGCATGTGGGCCGAGTCCTGTTCGTAAGAAGGTCCACGTGAGATATTTCTCAAACTTTTGACTCGATTGTGTAGACGGGCCCTCCTTTGCAGGAGTATGTCCTACGTAGGTGGGCCTTGCCTTAGTCTAATAAGGCGGACTGGGGTAGGGAAGAAACTCGCGATGTAAGATCGACAGAGTTTCGACGCTAAGGACCTTGACGACTTAAGACACGACCCGACACTGCTAAATACGGGAAGTCCTAAGAAGAGGAAGGTTTTGAAAATTGATTGTTTTGAAAATTCCGAGATAACTCGGTGGAGAGGCCCGATTTTTCGAAAATATCGGAAAGTGCATCGGGCCTCGGTTTTGAAAGTTCGAAAGTATGTTTGAGTTTTGAATTGGGCAGCATACCGTCTAGAAAATAGGCTATTTTGAGTAAAAACATAAGTCCTAAATTCGGTATGTGTCCCGGGTTTTGAAATTGAATAGTTCGAAAAAGATGCAATCTTTGAAAAAAGACGGTTTTTGAAAATGACTCGGAAACCAAGTAGCACTTAGTCACACAAGAATTATAACGACGTCATGTATGCTCTATACTAAGTCTCGGTCGGTCTATAGAGGGTCTATACCAGTGTACATAGTCTAGACGTTGATCGGGACGGACTTCCTAAGTCGAGTTGATCTTAGAACATGCTGCGAAACCCACTCGAATCGAATATGGACACCTTTTGACATATCCATATTGGAGTACATCAACGGTATAGTGGGACGTCGGTCGCGAGTACCGGCCCGGGAAAATATGGGTTATGTATGAACCGTAAAACTAAAACGCGTATTGTATTCGTCAAACGATTTCTATTCGAGTCTCACCCTGAGGATGCCGATGGTAAGTCACACATCAGTTAATCCCCAGCGGAGTCGCCAAATTGTGGACATGACGTAGGTCCACCCCGACGCGGCCACGCGCGGGTTTGGGTAGGCGAATGAATCTCCATATGTGAATGGATCGAATTGAAATTTAGGTCTATGTGGAGTCGCCACCGAATTTTGTGGTTATTCGGAACCATTCGAGCCCACTCTATGTCGTAGTGGTCCGTATACAAAATACGGCTCATTTCCGATGTCAGAGTTTATTGGGCTCGTCCCTTTGCATTGCGATACCGATACCGACATTATCGGATATCGTGTATGGAATGACTCTCGTGCGCCAACGGTTTCGGACATCCGGAAACCGAGGTTCTGAGTAAGGGGTGAGGGTACGTGTTGGGAAGCCCACAAAGGACACCCAACCCCGCCCGCACATTAGCGGCCTCTACTAAGAATTCGAATGACCTTCCAATACGCGCGTTAGTAAAACGGGAAAATGATATGCAAAGATTATTTTCCCTAAACATGTGAATGGAATTAAAAAGGGTTTCTATGTCAATTTAATGCAATTAATTCTACGTCAAAGTGGAATTTTAGCATGTGGGTTCATTTAATACAATAAAACGAACAAGAATTAAATTGACAAAAGAAATAACAAACACGTTAGTAACGATGTAATGATATAACGAATAATAACGGTTTGTGCGAATATTGAATGAGATGAATGATGTACAAGATGATGCATGGTTTTGAAAAGATAGTATACACGTGATTAATTACGCACGTGTTGACCTAAGTCGTAAAATACTATCGAGTTTGAAAATAGAAGAATGTACGACTCATTGTTTTAGTCGTCATGAGGTCACGCGATCGAGTGGTCGAGGGACTCGATCGAGTGGACCTGCAGAAGATGATTCTGTTTTGCGTTTTAGACCGTACTCGGCCGAGTTATTGACCAACTCGGTCGAGTACGTAGCCACTCGATCAAGTCACTGTGAGACTCGACTGAGTGGTGGTCGTAAAAACATTCTGATCGATAAATTATGATGTCACTCGATCGAGTGGCCAAGGCACTCGGTCGAGTGGCACTTGTACGAACCGGGTTCGTTCGCAATTTAATTATTGATTTTGAAATTGCTTTTGATTTTTGATAATTCGACGATTTTACCGAATCGGACATAAATATTGCACAATTTATGTTCGACTTGGATTTTATAAACCGTGAATTTTGTCGAATCGAATATCAATATTGCGGAATTTATATTCGATTCTAATTTTGAATACTCGTTGTATCCCATATTCGATTATTTGAATCGATATGAGATATTAGAGTGAAATAGAAAAAATAGATTAATTTTAGTCGTCTTAAATTAATTATCGTGATATGAACAAATCACGTTAATTAATTTATGTGACTTGATCGTTAGATTCGATATCCAATTATGGAATTGGTATCGAATCTAAAATCGACGCTTTACTTGAATAAAAAAGGACTTGATTCCCTCAACTTCTCCGACATCGAAATAAATCCCTAGGGATTGTGATGTCGGATCCGTGTCAACGGGTTTCGACCCTTATTAAAATACGATGTTTGCTTTTGAAAATCGATGTGACTTGAATAATGATGAAAACGAAATAAAAGAAAGATTATTGTTTAAGTTAACTTATTTCAATAATCAAACGATCGGGGTGACGGGATAAGCGACCGACGACGTGTGTGCAGTACAGTTGTATATGCGGTTTTTCTTATCCCACCATCACTCACATTCAACACAAATCAATAAGTATTTTAAGTGCTTTGATATTAATACTATTATCGATATTACAATGCAATGAACAAAATAAAAAAACGAAAAAAAAAAAGATGAAAAGGAAGATGAAGACGGCGTGGGGAAGAGAAGAAGGAGAGAAAGGGTTTTGACACCCTCAACCTACATGTTCTTGTCTCGGAACGGACTCATAACCGTGGCTTTAACACAAGAGTATTCGAGGTGAATGAAGGTTAAGTTATGGTGGCTCGGGATTGATTCCTAAAACTAGGTTTATGGTTTGAATTTGATCTTGATTAGGGTTGAACTTGATGTTGATTAGGGTTTGATCTTGATTAGGGTTGAACTTGATGTTGATTAGGGTTTTGAAAGTGTATGTGGAAGTTGATTAGGGTTGTGTAGAGGTGTGTAAAAGATGTATTAGGGTTGTAAAGTTAGGGTTTTTGAGGTTGTAAAAAGATGGTTGCATGTGTGTTGCATGGGGTGTATATATAGGCAAGGGTAGGGCACCCGGTTTAGGGTTACTCGACCGAGTAGGAGGTCAACTCGGTCGAGTGGCCCGTTCAACCTGCAGCCGGGCTCGAAACAGGCCCACTCGATCGAGTGGGTAGGTCACTCGATCGAGTGGCCTAGTTGGGTCGCGTGAGTCCGTCTTTTGGACCTTGACTTTGGATGTTTGGTGGGTTTTGTGTTTGACTTGGACTTTTGATGATGTGAGGGGCTGTTTTGTGTGTCTCGGAAACGACTTTGACCGGGGTTGACCCAATCGCAAAAGGTCGGTTTTAGTTCCGGTGTCG
Source organism: Agrostemma githago (assembly GCA_958450325.1). Lineage (NCBI taxonomy): Eukaryota > Viridiplantae > Streptophyta > Magnoliopsida > Caryophyllales > Caryophyllaceae > Agrostemma > Agrostemma githago. The sequence continues at coordinate 7,940,759 of OY288260.1, forward strand.
GTTTCGGCCCAAATTAATCTTGTTTGACTCGGAATGATCCACTGGACCTGGACTTGAGGTTGATTTTGTGAGATTTGTACTCCGTAAGTGTGTTAGCCAGCAATTAATGGATTTGAGCCCGTATCCGAGCGCGTAGAAGCATGTTAGCGTCCGATCATCATCGGGTGTTTTTTGGAAACTGTCATAGACACCTGGCAGTCAAAATGCGGGTGTCTACAGTATCAAGAAGTTTTCCAATATTTGTAATCATATTTGTATATTTGCGTAAATATTGTTTTTTGTCATTTCTTACTGTAGTTTTACTTTTTCATGTATATGTCATTCTCAATCAAGAAAATTTGTAACTTTTTTTAAATACTTAACTTAATTTTAGTCTGTTGATTTCGGTTTGGATTGATGTAAACTTTTCGCTATTTAGTCATTGTCTTCGTCACGATGTGTTTAACGCCACCGTGCAATTTGCACGGGTTTAAAACTAGTGGAGTTATATATCCGAATGCGAGATTCTAGTCACATTCAATTAAATTGTAATTCCTTTCTCGTTTCCTTTCTCAAGATGAATTATTCATACGGAGTAACTCAAAAATCACCACTAGTGCACCTGGTACAACATATCATGGTCGAATACTTTTGTTGGCTCGTGGTGTGCCCACACGCAAGCAACAACGACATGTTTGAAACCGCTCAAGGATTGCCTACTAACACGTTTTTCTAGATGCGAAAAACAATGTGTTGTAATTTGAGTCACAATCAAAAACGACAAAGGCACGAAAGCAAATACAATTACCAAACACAAACAAATGAAGTAAAATAACAAATCTATTTTGGATTCGATTTCGCTTTTAAAACAGAAGATTAAGAAGTTTGTTTGCTCAGCCTAGACCTTGTAGTGGCGTCCCTCACGGTAAAAACAGATGATGAAATAGTTGAAGTTTGACCTTGACCACAGACCACACCGTGTCTTGTCTTATCCTTGATTGGTTGGCTGAGCAACCACCTTGGTGCCGCCATCATCTTCTTGTGAGCTCCCCACTTTCTCCTTCTCTTCCTTTTTAATATCTTTTTTCAATTCAGATCTCGAATATTAATTTCTTTACTCACATTGTTACATGAGTGATTTTAAATAAACTACAATTACTTTAATTAGGGTTTGCCGAAATTGGGGGGTTTTTTTACTTGGATTTCGAGTTTGTTTCTTATCTCTAGTGATTGACGTAATTCAACCTAAAAAACACCAATTTGATTAAAGGTTCTATCCTTTTGTTGTTGTTGCTGCTGCTGCTTCGAGATACCTAGATTCAGCTCTTCAATCCGGTGAGTATGCCTTAATTTCACATATCAGATTCGTCCATTAACGACGACATTAATGTATGGGACTATGGTAGTTACTTTCCGAAATCGTGCCATCTTCTTCGGTTCTTATTATCAATGTCTTGGACTCAAATTGACTGACTGACTATAGGGTGTCATAGTAAAGTAAAGTACTGATTAATGTCTTGTGCATTCTGTTTATGTTGGTATATACTGTACTTCATACGAGTATAATCTTGGACTGTGTTCTTCATTTGATCCTTTTAGCGTGTGCGACAGCTGTAGAGCCTATGTATAAGACTATGATTATTACTATAGTTTGAATAAATTGGGTTTTGATTTTATGTTGTTTGTTGGTAGGATGGATATGGGAAGTGAAGTTTGCGGGGCAGAAATGGAAGCTTACGAAAACAATTGGGGTCCTAATGATGAGGCGATTTGGGCGACAGAGGATGAATACAGAAACTGGAACCATGATTATAATCCAAACAAAAGACGCAGCTCCCAGAGTGCAGAAAGCCGGTCCAACGCGAAAGCAATTGGGCGCATGTTCTACAAAACCAAGCTGTGCTGCAAGTTTCGGGCAGGCATTTGCCCTTACATCTCTAACTGCAACTTTGCACATGGCCTGGAGGAGCTGCGCAAGCCGCCACCCAATTGGCAGGAGATTGTTGCAGCTCACGAGGAGGAGAGGGAGGAGCACCAGATACCCACAATCAGCACCACCGATTCTCGCAGTGAGTCCCAAAGGGCCTATAAGGGCAGACATTGCAAGAAGTTCTACACTGAAGAAGGCTGTCCCTACGGAGACAATTGCACTTTCCTTCATGATGAGCAATCTCGGTCTCGGGAGAGTGTTGCCATTAGTGTCACCCCTGCGCTTGCTGCTAATCCCTCTAACCTTAAGCCTTCCAATTGGAAGACTCGCATTTGTAACAAGTGGGAGACCACTGGCAGCTGCCCTTTTGGTACAAAGTGCCATTTTGCTCATGGCTGGGCAGGTATTCCTTTTCACTCCCTCGTTATTTATTACTCCCTCTATCCCTATTTTATTGTCCTCATTGATTGAACTTTAGATTTCACTCCTACATCGTGTAGATATAGAAAGAGGATAGAAAGAGTATTAAGAACTCCTGATTAGTAAGGCCTCAATGGGTTGTTTATTCTTTTCTGAATTCCTCCTTTTTACTCCGTATCTATTAAATAGTGTAAACAACCTATTGGCAGAGGCAGTATATATAGTATGTCATCTTCACCTACGGACACATAATGGGTACGATTATTACGGAGGTTTAGCAGAATTAGGGAATATAGAAGAGTTAGTTAAGAGTGTGTAATGCAAGGTTTTAGACAATGGAAAGCTTATATTACAAAGAAGGATATCTTTTACGAGGAGAGCTTTATAAGCGAGAAGGAAAATGCTTAGCATGATGTTATTTGAATATTTAATAGGTTTATCTATTTCTGAAAAGCTGAGCTCTAACTGTAACATTGTAACGAGAGTGATCATATGACTGATGGAGTATATGATTGCTGTGTGCCAGAATTGCACAACTTCACTGGAGGAGCGGAAGGGGAGTGTAGAGACTCTTCAGTGGCTTCAGAAACAAAAACATCGGGCATGGCCACTAAAACGGATGCTACATCAGGAGCATCCCTCGAGTATCATCATAATCATCATCATAATCATCATCATGGTGGAGGTGTAGTTGCTTCACAGAGACCTTCGATTGTGATCAAGGTGGGTGGACAAAGGGCACTTCCTAAATGGAAAGGACCCGACAAAATCAGTAGGATATATGGCGACTGGATTGACGATATTGAATAAATTGGTGTATTGCTTATTAGGACCCGTATGTAAAGTTTGTAATGGGCGGTAACTCTGTAAAGTTTGTTCTAATGGGGTCGTGACTTGCGATCAAGCTGGTTGGACAGAGTTTGTAAGTGTCTCCCTAGTATAATGACTCTTTTTTCAACATCAACGTCTGCATATTTTTGTTGTTGTTATGCCACTACGAATACTACTCAGTATCACGTCTAACACACTAAGGTTTGGTGAGTTGGCTAGTTGGTTGTCAAGATTAATACTACGAGTATACGAGTTGGCTAGTAATGTCCAAATTATTCTCTCTCGAAAATAGGATTATACACTTGGTTGTACTGCCTCATGTACAACTGGTTGTATAATCCTCTAATTGAATCTTTCCTCTATGAACAACATACCAGTCTGATAGGTTGACATTAGTCACTTCCCGCAAATTCTGACTTCTTACTTCTAACGGCCTCACGGTAATGAATCCCCTTTCCCCACTTATCCACCGGGTCATCACCAACAACCGCCACCACCAAGGCCGCCCACCCACCACCACACTTTCGGGATCAAGTCAAATATGTGTTGGAGACTTGGTTGGGTCAAAATAATTTTTGATGCCTTAATTTATCAATTAAAAAGAAAATCCATTTTTTAAAAAATTTATTGTATTGTAATAATTATTATAATTATCGTACTTGCAAATAAAAATTTGTAAAAAAAATATTATTTTTATTGGTATTTTATTATTAAAAATATAAAAGTTACACAAAATTTATATTTTATTAGTTTTATAATTTATTTTACTAGTGAAATACAGTCAGGGGCGGACCTAGGGAAGCCCGGGGGGTTTTAGTAAGATGACGTTGGATAAGGGGTTCGAACCAGGTCTGTTGAACATGTGGTCGATCATGTAACCAACTTTACAACCTCATACTTAATATCGTAACTTAATGAAAATTTCTACTCGTATATATTATACTTAAACTATTTCTCAAAACCTTCACTCTTTTACTTATAGATTATTCACGACACGTTGCAAATATAATGTAATTAGTTTATTTAATTTGATAATGATTTTAATAACTGTGTGATAAAAATATGATTTAAAACATATATATAAGCATTTTTTACAAGTCTCGTTGTTCATTATTATATAGAAAAAAATATCGTAAAAATAGTTTTAAAATATAAAAATGTCGGAAAAAAATAGTGCCCCTAACTGAAAAATCCTAGGTCCGCCACTGAATACAGTCCCATTGAAAATCAAATGCTGTTTCCTTAATTCCTTTCGTTGATTTCGTGTCCCTTCCCTTTAATTAACCAATGAGTAGATCTACTGAGAGACGGTCTTTCATTAACTTTATGGAGAGACTAAGTACAAATGGAAGTAATAGTGGTAACAAGCTAATAGAAATAGGTACGATTACAAAACAAAGTTGTCATTTAAGTATACGAATAGTACATAGAATGATACTGAAGAGTGAGAGACCGTTTCTCCCAAGATTTTGGGTTAACGAAATGACCCCAAATGAAGTGTTTGGAATTTACAAGTGACAAACTTACAAGTTACAACCCCTCACTTCTTCAAACACACACAGACACGGTGTCGGTATATATATACCTTCAGTTGCTGATGCTGATGCTGCAGGGTGAAAAACAAGAAGGTGAAGGAAGATGTATGGATAGTTGAATGAATATGCAAGGAGTTGATCAGCAGCAGCAGTTAGCTGCTCTCATCACCGCCGCCCTCGGCAAGGCCGCCGACTCCTCAAACGACGACGCCGATTCCGACGAGTCGATTCGCGTGGCGGCCATCAAGTCGCTACAGCGCTTCATCATCTACCCTCCCAACTCCATTCTCCTCTCTCACTCCCCCGGCTACCTCTTTCAAGCCCTCTCTCAGCTCATCTCTCACCCGTATGTTCTCTATTCCCCCCCCCCCTGCCTACTACTCTAGGGTTTCCATTCTTTTCATTTTTCATTTTTCAAATTGTTGCAGGTCGTATGTAGTGCGCGAGTCGGCGGCCACCACGTATGGGGCGCTGGCGGCTGTACTGTGCTCTATTCCCCCGCCTTCCACGGGGCTGTCCCTCGCTAACCGTTACATTGCCTGGGCTTTGCCCTTGCTCAACAATGTCACCGCCACTGATGGCTCCTTGCTACTTGCCCTCCATAGTCTTCGCGAGTTTCTTAGCGTTGGGGATGCTGGCGCCACTCTCAGATATGCTTTCTCCATTCTTAAAGCCTGTCGACAACTGCTTGAGGATGACCGCATTTCGCTTCATCTTTTGCCCCATCTCTTGCCTCTTTTTACTCTTCTCTCCTTGAAGTTTTACTCGTGTTTTAGACCGCATTTTGTTGATATTGTTGACCTGCTTCTTGGATGGGCAATGCTGCCTGATCTTCCTGATTCTGATAGGCGCCTTATTCTCGCTATCTTCCTCCATTTTCAGAATTACTGGCCGAATAATCTGCATTTCCCTTTAGGCTTGTTGTCTAAGTTTTTAGGTGATATGGATGTGCTGCTTAAAGATGAAACTCCTGCTACTTCGCACCATTTCAACAGACTTCTTGCCCTCTTTTCGTGCTTTTCTGCTGTCCTTCAGTCTACTGCTTCGGGTTTGCTAGAGATGCATCTCCTACACCAGATCATTGAGCCTTTGATTAACATAATCCCACAGTTGATGTGCTGTTTGTCTTTGTTAGGAAAGAAATTTGGGTGGTCCAAATGGATTCAAGATTGTTGGAGGTGTCTCACTCTCTTGGCTGAGATTTTAGGTGAAAGGTTTGCCGTCTTTTATCCACTTGCGTTCGATGTATTGATGCAGAGTTTACACGTTGATGACTCTGCCAAGCCTATCTTAGATGGGAGGCTTAGTTCATTTCAGATTCATGGGGTTTTGAAGACGAATCTTCAGTTGTTGTCCTTGCAAAAGCTAGGCCTTCTCCCTTCTTTTGTTCATAAGATTTTGCAATGGGATGCTCCCATCTCTCGACTGCGGTTACACCCCAACCACTTAGTGACGTCAAGTGCTGCTGCTACTTATGTTTTCTTGCTTCAGCACGAGAATGATGAAGTAGTCCAACACTCTATCGACTTGCTGTTTGATGAGCTAAGGATGTTGAGCGGCATCCTGCTTGGGGACCCAGGCAATCAAGATATGGATAATGACTCTGTTGGTACTGATACCTACTCAAAGCTGGAGCTGTCCGCGTTCATCAAATTTGATGTCAAAGTGTTGTTGAGCTGTGATTTTCTTAGAAAGGTGGATAGCTTGTTCACCCAATCTGACACTGCCAGTTTATTGCTCCAAAGATCAGAAAAAGTGGCATCATTTCTCATGACAACTTTGTGCCCTTTCAATTCGTCGATCAATAGGTTTTTAGATCTGCGAGTAACTATTCTTGATGCTCTAGGTAGGCTCACTTCAGTAGAACTATTGAGCAGGTGCTCCATTGAAATATTCCAGGGAGATTCTCGTGAGAAGGCAGATAAAATTTACATGGGTCCGAGCCTTGCTATTCACAAATGTTTAGGGATAATAATAAATCATTTAAACAAATACAGTAGTATCCCTTTGAAAGCCCTTGATGTTAATTCTCCCCTAGCAGTCAAAGTGAAAGCCCTCGACTGGATATCCAAGTTCTGTGAAGATATGACTCGAATATTTGAGAGATTGGGAGGGGATGTTGTTCCTTTCGATGATCCTGGATATTGTTCTGCTGTCTGGACTCTGGTAGCTTCTGTACTTGGTGCTGGATTTGACAGGGAACCAAGAGTGAGGTTTCAAGTGGCGGCTATCTTTGGTATTCTTTTACAAGCAAAACTTGTCCACCCCAAGCACTTCCATCAAATGGCAGAATTCGTCGTTGAAAAGCTTGGGGATTCAAATGCTAATGTAAGAAATGTATTTGTGAGGCATCTTTCCGATTTCCTTCCAGTTGCTGTTTATCTGTGCGGTCCATCAGATAGTGGTATGGTTACTGTGTCCAGGTCTAACTTTTGCAAGATAGGAAATCGCGTTGGCATGCTTTGGAGGAGTGTGTTTGCCCTGAAGCAACTGCCACAGCGCCTGCAACCACAGCAACTTGTTTCCATTTTGAGTTTCATCTCTCAACGATGGAAGGCGCCTCTTTCTTCATGGATTCATCGGCTTATTCTACACTGCAACAGTGTGAGGGACTTTAATCAGATCTCAGTGGAGGAAACAGCTTCCTGTGGTAGTAGTGGTCTATGGAAGGATGCAATACTTGAGGCTGATGTTCTTGAAAAAACCAGCTTAGTGAATAACTTAGCTGGTGTATGGTGGGCAATACATGAAGCTGCTAGATATTGCACAACTACCCGTCTAAGGACCAACCTTGGAGGACCAACTCAGACTTTTGCAGCTTTGGAGAGAATGCTTCTGGATGTTGCACACATGCTTCAACTAGTTACTGATCATAATGATGGAGGTTTGAGCATAATGGGCTCCAATGGTACTCGTTTATTGCCAATGAGATTGCTACTTGATTTTGTCGAAGCTTTGAAGAAGAATGTGTACAATGCTTACGAGGGTTCTTCTGTACTGCCATGCGCATCTCGTCAGAGTTCCTTGTTTTTCCGGGCAAATCGAAAGGTCTGCGAGGAGTGGTTTTCCCGTATATGTGAACCAATGATGAATGCCGGATTGTCGTTGGAGTGTCATGATGCTGTTATTCAGTATAGTTCTCTGCGCTTGCAGGAGCTCAAGAACACTGTGGTGTCCACCACGCGGGAAAAATCTCGAGCTCAGATGACTGAGAACCAACATAATACGAGGTCTAAAGCAGCTCGAGATGTTATGCGTATTGTGCGATGCATGGCTTTAGCTCTGTCTAAGAAACATGAATCTGCTGCTTTAATTGGCCTGCAAAAATGGGCACATTTGACCTTTTCTTATTTGCTTGAGGAAAGAGATCAGGCAACTGAGGACAGTCTGACATCAGGCCCTTTCTCGTGGATTAGTGGTCTTGTGCATCAAACAAATGGAGAATACGAAAAAGCTGCTGCAGTTTTTACTCTTTTGCTGCAAGGGGATGAATTCCTTAGTTCTGTGGGAGCCGATGGCATACAATTTACAATTGAACGTGTTATTGAGAGCTATGCTGCAATTTCTGACTGGAGGTCTCTTGATTCTTGGTTACTGGAGCTACAAAATTTACGGGCGAAGCATGCTGGAAAGAGTTACTCTGGTGCTTTGACCACAACAGGCAATGAAATAAATGCAATCCATGCATTGGCGCACTTTGACGAGGGTGATATTCAGGCAGCTTGGGCATCTCTTGATTTAACGCCTAAAAGTAGCTCTGAACTTACTCTTGATCCAAAATTGGCATTCCAAAGGAGTGAGCAGATGCTTTTGCAGGCATTGCTTTATAAAACTGACGGCAAACTGGATCTAGTGCAAGATGAATTGCAGAAGGCCAAGTCAATGCTAGATGAAACTTTGACCGTTCTCCCTCTAGATGGATTCCTTGAAGCAGCACCAGTTGGCATTCATTTGCACTGCATAAAAACACTTGAAGAGTATTGCAGTCTTAATAAACTACAGGAGAAACCTCAACTGGAGTCTATATTGAATTCATTTCTACAAGCAGTGCATCTGCCTATGAGTATTATCCGACAGAATTGTAATCCGTGGCTGAAGCTTTTTAGGGTCTATAGAACGATCCTACCTTTTTCCTCTGTTACTTTGGAACTCTGCAAGAATTTGATGGGTTTGGCTCGCAAGCAAGGAAATTTTGGATTGGCTAATCATTTCAAGAACCATTTGAGGGATCAAATTGATAGTTGCTTGGAGGCAAGCAACCACCAAATCCTAATGTCAAGTTTGACATATGAAGAAACCTTGCTGATGTATTCTGAGAACAATTTTATGGATGCATTTACGCATATGTGGTCATATGTGAAGTCATGCTTCCTGTCTTTCGAAGGCTTAGATTTTGTTATGCCTGATCATCGGTTGAAGGCTAAAGCATGTCTTAAATTGTCGAACTGGTTGAAGAGGGATTATGCTGATTTTAGTGTTGAAAATTTCGTCCTAGATGTTGTGACCACCTTTCAGCCTAGTGGAGGAAATGAATTCTCATCAGAAGAGAGCAAGCCAAACACACTTTTAGCTATCGAGGAAATAGTGGGAATCGCCACAAAACTGGCCACACGTCTATGCCCTACTATGGGGAAGTCTTGGATTTCATATGCATCTTGGTGCTTTTCTCAAGCTAGAGAGAGTCTTTCTCCTTCACATGGAACTGTCCTCCAGTCATGCTCTCTTTCTCCTATTCTCAGTACAGAACTACTGCCAAAGAGGTTCTGTTTGACTGAGGGTGAGGTATCAAGAGTGAGATCCATCATTTCCCAGTTTCTTTTTGCAGAAGCTGCAACTGCTGTAGTAGGTAAAGTAGTGAATGTAATTGAAGCTGCAGCTGCAGCACCTGGTGCGGAAAATTTTGGTTGTGAATCTCTGCCTGCGGTAGTATCTTCTCAGCTTCAGAGGACCTTGCTTGACGAAAATGTGCAAACAGAAGAAGACATTACATCATCTTTTCTCAATGATTTGGTTGAAATTTGGTGGTCATTGAGGAGGAGGAGAATATCTTTATTTGGGCACGCTGCTCATGGCTTTGTACAATACCTGTCATATTCATCTTCCCAATTGACTGGTTCTCCATCAATTAACCATGATTTTAGATCCTTTAGCCAAAAAAATGGCAGCTTGATTCTGCGGGCCACTCTTTACATTCTACGCATTCTTTTGAATTACGGTTTAGAATTGAAGGATACACTTGAACCCGCCCTTTCTGCTGTCCCACTGTCCCCGTGGCAGGTTGCATTCACTTTCTATGTTATTCGTTTGTTTCGCTTTGGTCTTGTGACGGACTTAAAAATAATCTTTTCTTTGGATGCTGTCTGGATTGTAACACAAGGGCTTTTGTAAGGATATTCATGGATTTTCAAAGCAACGACTAAGTCCAAGAGCTGTTCTGAAAATCTGTAGAAAAGTCTCTTGAAAAGCTAATAAGATGCTCCAAAAATACAAGATGTCATAACTCATAAGAACCCTAGTTTTCAGTGGAAATTGTTGAGACCAGTTCCATAACCATTAGTTTTTGTTTTAAAGCAATGCATTGACTATAATCTGTTGATGGTCCTTTGTAGGAAGTTATTCCCCAACTCTTTGCGCGCTTAGGCTCTCATCCAGAACCTCAAACTCGAAAGCAATTGGAAGGCTTAGTAATGATTCTAGCGAAGTCGACCCCATGGTCTGTGGTATATCCGATCCTTGTTGACGTGAATGCCTCTGATGATGGACCGTCAGAGGAACTTGATCATATTCTAAATTGCCTGGTAATCCTTAACCTTACTATATACATAATTGTTTTCCTGTATCTCTTTAAGGATGTGATCATCTGAATAACCTCTGTGGTCATTCTGTGTTGGGTATTACACTTATGGTTCATCTCTTCGGATTAATTTTTGATTGGCTTCCAGTGTCTTGGAAGAAACTAAATTCTGTGATGTTTTGAACATATTTCATATGGTTTGAGTACGTATAGTGTTTAATAAAAATGAACTTAATATCTAATTAAAGTGTTAATACGATGTAAGTCCTTGATTAAATTAGTATACTTGACATCATAATAGTTTTTATGATAATGAGAGTTGAGTATGATAGATTTTAGTCTCACAGGATCATCAAAATGGAACTATGATGATACGGTATGTGTATAACGGTACTCATAGGATGAGTGTTAATGGATCTCACTCATTAAGTTACCTATAGATAATCCATATGGAGATATGATTATTGAAGTGACCAAAAGTGAGATTTCCTAAATGGTTATTATATCCTATGTACTCTCAAGGGTGAAATTCTTAGGGAATAGTCGTATGTTCTTCCTTTCACTTGATATCATTATTGTAGTTAATAGACGACTTATTAGTTCTTTAATAGCGGACACCTAGTGTGTAAAAATGTTAGTTGAATGGTCATTGGGTATAATCAAGTACCTCTGCAATTAGTAGTGAGTCATGACGGAATCTAAACTCCAAGTAATGAGTTTGGGCTCTAAATTGTCATTAATCTTATGGTTACATAAAGACCTTGAACATGACATTTGAATGATTAAGAAAAGAGTTAAAGTTATTCCCGACCAATAATGATTGATATGTAATCTAGTGGTCATTTAGTGGGGTTTGAAAGTCAAACCATACTCTAGGGTGACTCGGAGTTGGAACGATGGAGGGAAATATTTGACGTTTAAGGTAAGTTAATTGATGAGATAATAAATTAAATAACCTAGATGAAGTATCTTCTATGGTCTGTGTGTTTTTAATATGGGAAAGACGTTTGTATGAGACACCAAAACGAATCACTTTGGTCCTTATAAACCACATGCTTGTTACGTTTAATGTTCTTGCAATATAAGGATATGTTCCTTAATTTCATTCTATAAGTATCATAGCTAATGTAGTGACTAGTAAAAGCCATACCATAGCTAGACTTTGGTGGGAAAATTTTTCTTCCGAGAAATAAGAAGTCTTTATTTTGAAGAGTACACACACAACACTAGAAATGGTCTTGCTCTCTCATACATACTAGATAAAGAGAAAAAGTGTTTATCTATATTCCGAAGTCATCCCATTTGAGAACATTAATTTATCTACACATAAAGTATGTGGTACGTTGCCCAATTCTTACAAGTTTTAAAAGCAATAGATCTCATAATGACCGTATATTTGTCTTCTGGGATACATGTGATGTACTACGGTCCTTTCAAATTCAATTTTCATCACGGAAACTCCCTAAGGGTACGTTTGGATGGAGGGCTTTAGAGGGGAGGGGGAGGGGGGAGTAAGGGATGAAATCTCAGCATCATTGGAAAGATTTGGAGGGAAATTGTATCCAAACACCCTCACCCCAATCCCTCTCTCCTCCCCTTCCCTTTCTTTTCCCTCCTTCCCCCTCCCCTCCCTTTCCCTCCTACTTTGCTTTCCAAACAAAGCCTAGGATTTATGCACTTAACGGTTAACAAAGTGGATGCCTTTTGTAGATAGCTTTTCATGTTCATACACTAAATTCAACTTTCATTACACTTGTGGCTAACAAATTCGACGCTATTTGTGGTTTTGTAGTCATGTTTTTTTAGGGTTTCAGGGAGTTAAGTGTACTATTTGACTATGAAGCATGTAGGCTCTACCTATTCGTGTAGCATTCGAGTGTTGGACACCAACACTCTTTAACACTAACAAATACGCATTTGAGAAATTAGATCAACATAATAGACCAGTCACTTTTTCAGGAGTAGGGATATTTGACAAACACTCTAATATGGAATCACATTATTGGAAGTCGTGGAACACAAACATGCATTACTTACTCCTGTCTCTTCTTCCAAACCTTAGTGATTAGGCATGATAACTAAACAAGGCGGTGGGCTGGTGGTGGCTTGGCATGGTTTGAGAAGAGTGGTGCTGAGAGAGGAAGGTGGTGATGGGTTGGGAATTGTGGCGATAGTTAGCTGTGCCTACCAATTGAAAACAAAGGATTAGTTTTTATGTAGTGTTATTAATTGTTTTCCTAAGAAACATGTGTAAAGCAAACGGGAAGTACCAAAAGATGTGGGGGGAGTATAATTATTATTGAAGATTCACCCTATGTTGCTGGGACTTGTTTAGAAGGCGTGTCCAAGTGTGGGACTCGGCTGTTTTTATGGAAATTCCATATATTTTAGCCTAAAATGAAGAGTCCAAATGTCATACCCATGTCTGAGTGTCAAGTGTTGGGTACGAGTCAAAGTAACATAGAGATTCCCTATTCGTCATTGTTTTAAATCATGGTATCAGTTGCGATTGCGGTCACAGTAACAGTGTCACGGAATTGCCCTCGGCTCGGCTATCGCGCTCTATGTCGCGGATATTGCGGTAATAATTGCTTTTGTAGCTATTTTATCATGTATGAACTACGGAGTATTTTATATAAAGGTAAAATTAAACAATTAATTTTTTCCAATGTTGGACAAATTTTTCGACTACTTTTTATCATAAAGTTTGGCGATATCAAGTTATAACTCCTTCATCTCGGCTTTATTGTGGGCCTTGTTGTCTGAGTGGCCCAATACATGTTATAAATTGGTCATCTCTACCGACAGTTTCCTATTTAAAATTTATGTGATACATCTCGCCATCTGAGGCCTTTGATATCGATACACCTGAGGCGATATGTTGCATATTGACCGAAATTTAAAACCATGCTACTCGTTGGCTTTGGATTATATATATGATGAATAAAGCAAGATAGCTCATTAGTTGTGTCTGTGCATCTTACAATTTTAATTAGCACTTGTCACACTTTGTATACAGTCCCTCTATGTTTTCAACAAAGGAAAAATGTTGCGTACATCTGACACCTCCTTCATAATGTTGTTTCACATATCTGGGTGTCAGATTCGGGTCTTTCTGTATCCTGATTCTTCATGCCCTTTCTGCTTATCTATTTGGAGCATAGATTGCTATGAAACCTTACTCCGTGGTTCTTCAGTGAAGCAATGCAATGTGGTTTTATGCCCCTGAAGAGGCATCTCTGTTTCTTAAATGCAGTCATCCTTGATACTGAGTTCCTGATGTGTAAATGAGGTTGATGTAGTGTAGTTTGTTTAACTGTTGACCTTTTTCTGGAACGCAGATGAAGCTTTATCCTAGACTGGTACAGGATGTTAAACTCATGATTAGTGAGCTGGAAAACGTTACTGTTCTTTGGGAGGAACTATGGCTCAGCACACTCCAAGATCTTCATGGAGGTAGGCTCAGCTTTCTGTTGTGCCGTTTTTCCTTTGCACTATTACTTCTGCAAATAATTTTGCGGATACTGACCAAAATATGTAATCTTTTTAAACTGATGGTGCAGCCTGTTCAGCAAAGTCACTTTCAGTTTCAGTGACATTAAATTACTGATTGTTAACCGACCAACTGTTCTATGATGGTCCACACGAGTCCAATCAGACTCTTTTGATTTGAACTCGGAAATTATTAGCTTTACTACTAAATAATGCCACATCCATCCCAAGTTTATTATCCTCACATGGCTTTGGTGATCAACCTTGACCACTAATCTCATCAAGCATTGTAGCGATTTATTAAAACGTCGACAAAAATCCTAATTTTTTTGTTTGATTTATCCAACTATTGTCATATTGTCATTTTAATAAGGTGTTAACTATTGTATGTTGAGAGGATATATAGGCTAAACTCGACATTGTTTGACGAGCAAATCTCTTGAACTAATGCTACATCATATTGTTGTATTAATAAGTTGTCAACTATTGTATGACATTTGGGATTATGGAGGCTTACATGCTGAATCAATCATAAAAAATATATTTTCCTCTACATATTGGACTCCTGTGTTTTGCAGATGTAACGAGGCGAATAAACTTGCTGAAAGAGGAAGCTGCAAGAATATCAGAGAATATTACTCTTAGTCACAGTGAAAAGGTCAAAATAAATGCAGCAAAGTATTCCGCCATGATGGCCCCAATTGTTGTGGCCTTGGAGCGCCGTCTGTCTCTCATATCTAGAAAAGCTGAGACACCTCATGAGAAGTGGTTTCAAGATGAGTACAAAGAGCTAATAAAATCTGCCATTCTAGCATTTAAAACTCCTCCACCATCTGCTTCATCACTTGTGGATGTTTGGCGACCTTTTGATAGCATTGCTGCATCCTTAGCTTCTTATCAGAGAAAATCAGCAGTTTCCTTACAAGAAGTTGCTCCACAATTGGCTCGCTTGGCATCTTCTGATGTTCCCATGCCTGGTCTTGAGACACAATTCATGCTGTCGGAATCGGAGCGAGACTTTGGTAGCACTTCACTGGGTATTGTCACAATTGCTTCTTTCTCTGAACAAGTAACTATCCTTTCGACCAAGACCAAACCTAAGAAACTTGTTATTCTTGGGTCTGACGGTAGGAAGTACACTTATCTTCTAAAAGGACGAGAAGATTTACGACTTGATGCTAGAATCATGCAACTTTTACAAGCTGTGAATAGTTTTCTTCATTCTTGTGCTGAAACTAGGAGTCGTTCAATTGGTATTCGATATTATTCTGTCACACCAATCAGCGGCCGGGCTGGTCTAATTCAGTGGGTTGATAATGTGGTAAGCATATATAGTACTTTTAAGGCTTGGCAGCAAAGAGATCAATTGGCTCAGCTCTTGGCTTCTGGGGGCAGTAATATCAAAAGCGCAATCCCTCCACCTGTTCCCAGGCCAAGTGATATGTTCTATGGCAAAATCATACCGGCACTGAAAGAGAAAGGCATAAAGAGAGTTATCTCAAGGAGGGATTGGCCTCATGAAGTCAAGCTTAAGGTGCTTCTGGATCTTATGAAGCAGACTCCAAGGCAACTTCTTCATCAAGAACTCTGGTGTGCAAGTGAGGATTTCAGAGCTTTCAGTTCAAAATTAAAGAGGTAAAACAACACAATAAGAAATTTTGTACTCCATTTAATTGCTGCCTGCTTCAAATAATGTTGATTTTCAAGGCTATTTTATTTTCCCTGTTCATATATGAATGTGCCAAGATTCTGTTGCTTTTCATAGGTATTCCGGTAGCTTAGCTGCAATGTCTATGCTGGGTCACATCCTTGGCCTCGGTGATAGACACTTGGACAACATTCTAATAGATTTTTTCAGTGGGGATATTGTACACATTGATTATAATGTGTGCTTTGACAAAGGTCAGAGGCTAAAAGTTCCCGAGATTGTACCATTCCGCCTTACACAGGTACTTGAAGCTGCTTTAGGGTTGACGGGGTTGGAAGGAGTCTTCAGGACAAATTGTGAAGCAGTACTTGGTGTCCTTAGACGGAATAAGGACGTACTTCTAATGTTATTGGAAGTTTTCGTATGGGATCCACTTGTGGAGTGGACACGTGGGGATTTTCACGACGATGCTGCAATTGGTGGTGAAGAAAGAAAGGGAATGGAATTAGCTGTTAGCTTAAGTTTATTTGCGTCTCGTGTGCAAGAGATACGCGTTCCTTTGCAGGTACTTCGTTACTTTGAAAACCTTTTTTGTCGTGTCTATTGAATGTTTTCTATATTAATAGAAAACTAGTCTGTTTATTATATTTGTTGCAATCTGAGTTACACCGTGGGGCGTTGAGGTTGTCTTGTTTCTCTAAACCTCTTCTATTTGTTACTTCGTAGTTTGTTACACTACTCCCTGTATGATATCTGAAATGCTATCATATGGAGTAATGTTTATCTTCATGTAAAGACCACTAGACCAGACCAATGAGGTCAGTAAACTCGTATTCAATATCCGCTAGTCCGATACGTAGAATGTTTAAGGCAAATTTGGAACACGTTATGAATTTTGTGATTTTGGTTGAATATCCTTAATACATTCAATCTGCTATAAGTTTTGCAATGTATACTCAAAATAAATTAGAGTGGATATCTTAGTGTGATTATTACGAGATCTTAAGAGTTTTCTTATTTGTTTGAGTGAAAGTCTGAAATTGCCCTGGGATTCTGGGAATGATATTGGCATACGTGACTAATTGTACTATTGGTATCTGATGTTTAATTTGAGCTGTGCTGTATTTCTGTGTCGAGTCTGATTTGAACCATGTATTTCGCACCGGGATTCGTACCATGTCGGGTCGACACGACAACGAGTATAGCCTGTGAAAGTTGGCATGTCGAAGCTACATAGACTATTAGGGGGTGTTTGGTTCGGGGAACTGGAATGAAATGGAATGAATGTAAGCAATTCTAGTGTTTGGTTGAGGTATTTTGGAATGGAGTTACATACCCAATGGATTCTAACTCCACCTCAATCCCTTGGAATTCCATACCCTCCTCTCCCCATGGGTTTCAAACTCAATTCCCTCCACTTATAAACTTTGATGAACCAACCATTTTTTGCATGGAATGGATTTAGAACCCCCATACGTTTATGGAATCATATTTCAATCCATTCCATTCTAAACAATTGAACCAAACAGCCGTAGTCACTTGTGCTTAGTTGTATGTAAGTTAATTAACGAGGTTCCCTAACGCTATGGCTAATTCAGACTTCCTCAGAAGCAGTAAGCATTTTCTCAACATCTTTTTTGCCTGTGAAGTTTGAGGCTTTAAGTTGCCTGTGCAGGGTTAGAACCATTATGAACTTAATCTCTGTGCTAGATAGAAATAAAGCGAGGGTAAAATGAGGAAAGATAATGCTAACCCTCATGCTAGCAAAACCACAGGCTACTAAATTTTTATTGTTTGCGCTTGCTGCAGGAGCATCATGACCTTTTATTAGCTACTGCTCCAGCTGTGGAATCTGCTTTTGAGGTATGATGATTTTACATTTTTGTCAATATATGATGTTATGATCCAAACATACACTTACTTGAACTTGAAAAATCTTCTGGCAGAGATTTCTGAATATTTTAAATCAGTATGAGCGTGTCTCTACCAATTATTTACGTGCTGATCAAGAGAGGTCTACTCTTGCACTCCATGAAACTTCTGCAAAATCAATTGTTGCTGAAGCTACATGTCTCTCCGAGAAAACTCGCACCTTGTATGAAGTTCAGTCTCAAGAGTTTGCTCAGGCTAAGACCGTCGTAGCTGAAAAGGCCCATGAGGCCAGTACATGGTTAGAGCAACATGGTAAATTCCTTGATGCTTTACGAAATGGTTCAGTTCCTGAAATCAAAGGCAGCATAAAACTAAGCAAGATGGAAGATGCCTTGTCTCTTATCTCAGCTGTTTCAGTAGCAGGAGTTCCACTGACTGTAGTTCCTGAACCCACACAAGCACAATGTCTTGAAATAGACAGGGAAATTTCTCAGCTTATATCTGAATTAGACCTTGGAGTGTCTTATGCAGTGACATCTCTTCAAGCATATTCTTTTGCTCTGCAAAGATTTTTACCCTTGAACTACCTTGCAACAAGCCCTGTACAAAGCTGGTTACAAGTCCTACAAATGTCTATCAATACCCTCTCCCTTGATGTGCTTTCCTTGGCCAGAAGGCAGGCTGGTGAGCTTGTTGCAGATATGCATGGAAATGCTGTTGATTATATTAGGCATAGCCATGATGATCTATGTCTTAAATCAAAGAGGTACGCTCTAGAGATTGATAAACTAGAGGAAGATTACACGGGACTTGTTAACTCTATAGGCTCAGAAGCAGAATTAAAAGCTAAGGACTGTATACTATCTGCTTTCTTGAAGAATATGCAGTCTAGTTGTTCTACAAGAAATGATGACCTTTTTCCTTCTTTTCCACCTACACTGTTCAAACACGAGGACAATAGTGATACCAAAGGAGTTTCTGATGTGAAGAGGGAGAAGTCACTGTCAGTTTTGTGCGGAGCTTTATGCTCTCTTTTTGATGATGTGAAACCCAAGATAATTGAGATATTTAGTGAGGCAACTACAACTGCTGTTGCTAGCAGTCTCCAGCAGCTGGATTTTGGGACTTTGTACTGTGCACTGGAAGAGCAAATAGAGAAATGTATACTAGTTGTTGACCTTTTTTATCAGCTTCAGCAATCTAGTAGTCCTGGTACTGTAAGTAGTGACACAATGGTTTCTAGAGAGAATTGGGCCTCCATCTTTAAAACTGCTTTGCTTTCATGTAAGGATTTGATAATACATATGAGCGAAAGTGTTTTACCAGAGCTTGTCAAATCTATTGTTTCAATGGATTCAGAAGTTATTGATGTATTTGGGGCTCTGTCCAATATCCGGGGTTCTGTTGAAACTGCATTGGAGCAGCTTGTCGAGATTAAGATGGAGAGGGATTCTCTGGAAGAGCTGGAGAAGGGCTACTTTTTGAAGGTTGGTCTCATTACTGAGCAGCAATTGGCGCTTGAGGAAGCTGCAATTAATGGACGAGATCACCTTTCATGGGAGGAGGCAGAAGAGCTTGCTTCCCAAGAGGAAGCTTGTAGAGCACAACTAGATCAACTTCATCTGTCATGGAATCAAAAGGATACACGAAGCTCATCCCTGATTCAAAGAGAAGTTGATATAAAAAATGAGTTAATGTCTTCAGAGCAGCGCTTTCTTGATCTGCTTGGTTCTGAGGAAGAGAGGGTGGTTCATGGTTTTAAAAGCAAAGCTTTGTTATCTACCTTGGGAAGACCTTTCTCTAAGCTAGAGCGTATGGACATGGCTATTTTTGATTCTTATGGGGCTATTTCTTGTCAAAAGAACTTGCCTAGTCTTTCAAATTTTCTCAGTTCTGGATGCCAAATGTCTGAATACATCTGGAAATTTAAAGGACTATTGGGTGGGCAGGAATTTTTTGCTTGGAAAGTTTCGGTGATGGATTTTGTCCTTGATGTGACCATTCATGATGTAACTTCATGCGTTGATCAGAATTTAGGAATGGATCAGCTTGTTGAAGCCATCAAGAAAAAACTAATGGTCCAACTTCAAGTTGTGATGAGTCAATACATTAAAGAGCGTATTGGTATAACATTCTTTCACTGCTTAAACAAAGAGACTGAAAATTTGAGGAAACCTATTGAAGCAGTTAGAGAGCCTGGTTATGATACTCTGAAGGACTCTACTGCTGTGAAAAGAGTCAAAGTAATGCTTGAAGAGTACTGCAATGCACATGAAACTGTCAGAGCAGCAAGGTCTGCTGCATCTCTCATGAAGAGGCAGGTGACTGAGCTGAAAGAGGCTATTCGGAAAACTACTCATGAGATTATCCAAATGGAATGGATGCATGATTCAACCTTGGTGGCTTCCCAAGATAGTAAAATCATAGCTCATAAATTTTTGGAAAATGACGATGAGATGTATCATCTTGTTCTAAATTTGACCAGACCTAAGTTTTTGGAACGTCTGCGATCTGCTGTCTCTAAGATAGCTAGTTCACTTGAATGCCTGCAATCTTCTGAAAGGACCTCTTCCACAGCTGAAAGGCAGCTTGAAAGAGCTATGAATTGGGCTTGTGGCGGCCCTAATTCCAGCATGACTAGCAATGCCTCCTACAAGAGTTCTGGAATTCCGCTCCAGTTCCATGATCATTTGAAGCGTCGAAGACAATTACTACAAGATGTTCAGGACAAGGCTACTGATATAATGAAAGTTGCATTGTCCATATTGGAGTTTGAAATGTCACGGGATAAGACTCTTGGCCCATCCGGTAAGATATTTCCAGCAAGTACTGGAGATGGTAGGGCATGGCAGCAGGTGTACTATAATGCATTAACGAGGCTGGAAGTCACTTTCCTTTCTTACTCGCGTGAGTGTTTCAATTTTTGTGATACTTTCTTGAGGAATTTTTTGTGACTGAAATTACAACTTTTGGGATTTCCACCATACTTATCGTTTGAATTAGGTGCTGAGCGGGAATGGGACTTTGTGCAGAGCAGCCTGGAAGCTGCCTCGGGCCGTTTATATTCTGCCTCGAATGAGCTCTCAGTAGCTTCTCAAAAGGCCAATTCTGCTTCAGGTTGTACTTATTAATTCATGAGTGTATCCCCTAACTATTCTGTTTTCTAAGGTGACCTCTTTTTTGTGAGAAAAATCTTTGATTATTCATAGTACTACGCTATGAGTTTAGAAAACGTTTTCGAAACCAAAGTTATCGTAAAAACCGTGAATTTGAAAAGAAATTTACCGAATTCTTCGCAACGCGGAGTTATAGTCGGTCAAAGTTTGTTTTTTCAAAGTTGGGGCTATGAGTTCAGAAAACATTGATTTTTTTTTTCCAAACCAAAGATCTCGTAAAGACGATCTGTTTGAGAAAACAATTTATCATTGTCAGAACTCGTAGCTAAGATAATGGACAGTCAAAGTTTTTTTTGCATACGTGAGAAAACGAAATAGTTGATGGGTACAAATGTACAAATGAGAAAACACAAGATTTTAATTATTCCTATTATTTCTGGTTACAATCTTTGTTTGCTATGAAGTGTATGAACTGAGATGAGTTATATTATGTCTGAACTTGTTTAGGGGACTTGCAAAGTACTCTTCTTCAAATGAGAGATTGTGCAAGTGAAGTCAGCATTTCACTTTCTGCTTTTAGCAGTGTAGCTAGGGGTCATACTGCTTTGACTTCAGAATGTGGCTCGATGCTTGAAGAGGTATGCACATCATTTCCAAAGTATTTATTGAGGCATTGAACTGTGGCCTATTTGTGTTGTAGATGTGTCGAGGTCTCTTGTGTGAAGCTGTTTAGTTTGCTTCTAGTAGTACTGACTACAGAGTAGAGTTGCGGTTGATTTTGGAACTGTTTCTTTTTTATTACTATTTTCATACTTTCAAGGTGTTTGGTACGACTCCTTTCCATATGGTTATGCTACTGTAGATGGAAGTGTTCAGACACAGGTCAAGAAAAGCAATGGCATTGACACATGAAAAATTTCTTATAAACCAACTTATCTTATCAAACGACTTATCATCATGGCAATGACTTGCTGCTGATTTAAACAGTGCACTTGAAGATGGATGTGTAGCACACAATAACGCTCAAGCTTCCATAGTGCTAGGCACATGCCATGCTTTATTCTTTCTTTATTTTTTTGCCTCTGCAATAATTTAAAGGTTACAAAACTCATCTTTGTGAACTTTGTGTTGGTGTTTTGCATAAACACTAGTTTCATTTAAGTGCGATTGGGGCTAACAAACTCGAGGCCCCAGAGTAATTTACGATCATTAGCATGGGCTCGTAGGTGTAGGAAACATGCTCATATAACGTGCTACGAGGTCAAGGACTTGCTGGATAAAAAAATTACCGGGTTGTCTTGCCTCGTAGTGTAGTGTCCACCATATGAAGCACAGACAAATAGAGACACGATCCTGAAATCAACATGCTTGCTGCGGCGGGCTCAGTTATACCTTTTTCTGTAATATTCAGTTTGTGTGATTTTGTTAGTATTTCTACAAGTAATTGCACATATCTATATTTACATGGTATGTAGTCAATAAGAGACTTAAGATAACTAGCAAGTAGCAACTAGCAAGTATGATCGCTGTGCATGACATGACAAGAAAGAGCGATTTTGGGGAACAGAACACGTTTGCATCAAACTCTCTTAGTGTTTTCCTGTCTATTATTTACCAAGAACGAGAGAAGATTTTGATCGTTTTATCATGCAATAGATTTCATCAACCCATGGCAAATATAAGGGTTGAAAATTGAATACTCTTTAAGTTTCAAGGAAAGTGTGATTCTTGCGTGATTTGGTCAGGATCCAATTTATTATTTACCCTCTTGGCATTCTGATGTAAAATCACCACCATTAACACTTTGATGCTTTCAAATTTTCACTCCATTCTTATTGCTCTTCTAATTCTTTTCTAGGTGTTAGCTATCAGCAATGGCCTCCACGATGTGCATATTTTGGGAAAGGAGGCTGCGGCAATGCATCATTCATTAATGGAGTCTTTATCAAAGGTGGTGCTTTCTGTGGATTATCATTATATTATTTTATTTTAATTCGTGTTTGGTTTCGAGTTCCTGTTCAATATATTGGCCCCTTTCATTTTATCTTGTCCAGTTTCACTTTTCTGGCGGTGGTAAAGACTAAAGATTACTCCCTCCCCTTATTTAAGATGTTCCACTTTGCTTTTGGGGAGAAAATTATAAGAATGAGAATATGTGAAGGAAAATAAAAGTGAGAGATAATGTGGCGTCACAAAAAATGAGAACCACAAATCCTATACCAAAAAGGAATGTGGAACATCTCACTGAATGTCCCAGAAGGGAAACTTGGAACATCTTTAAGAAGGGGAGGGAGTAATATATTACTCGTACTACGTATTAAATGGATGATTATAATGTTTTGTGCATTATATATTTTTTTAACTGATATATCAAGTCATAAACAGGCCAGCGAAATCATTTTCCCTCTTGAGTCAGTATTGTCCAAGGATGTAACTGCTATGACTGATGCTATGGCCAAGGAAAAAGAAAATAAGATGGGGATATCCCCAGTCCATGGGCAAGCCATATATCAATCGTATTTTCCAAGAACTAAGGAAGCATTCATGGCCTTTCAACCTCTTGTACCATTTTTGGTGTCCTCTGCGAAGGAACTGCATTCTTTGCTGACCAAGCTTGCTCAAACAGCAAGTCTTCACGCTGGTAATTTGCACAAGGTAATGCCTATTTAGTACGCTTTTTATAATAGAGTTTTGTTCTGTATGCCAAGTGGGTTTCACATTCTTCTTCATTTGTAGGCCGTTGGAGGTATAGATGGGAGCATTGAGGCCAGATCACAACACATTACGCTGTCAACGGAAGACCTGGTGAACAGTGCTGCTGACTTTGATGACGTGAGAAGAGGTATTTCGAGCGACTTTGATGAAGAGATGCATGCGACTGAGGTCAGTGTCACTTCATCCCCAACTGAAGATAAAGAGTGGATTTCTCCTCCTGCTAGTTTATACAGTAGCAGCTCCGGTTTGGGCAGTACTTCAGATGAAACATGTTCCTCAAGCGGCTTGAGTTTTCAAAAAGATGTGGAGAATCTCTCCTTTCATTCCAATGATAAGGATGATGGAAATCATAATGAACAACTTGAACGCTCTGAAACTGACCATCACAATGAGATGGAGTACAAGGATGGTGGCAATGACACCATTTCTGTTGCTCAGCCGGATGTCCCTTCAGGTGGTGTTTACTCAGTAAGTAATGCGTCAAGCGATGAGCTTCAGGAGATACTTGGGGAAGAGAACTTGGAGGTAGACCTTAAAGTTAAAGAGGAAACTACTTCATCAAGGAGAATAGGAGCTGTCATTGAGAGTCATGTCAATGAGAGTGAGGCTGGTATACGACTTAAGAAAGAGATTGCTCGAGTACCTAGGGGTAAGAATGAAATTAATGATTTCAATTGTGTACGCTTGTTTCGATGTGTATCTAATGTTGACTGCTCCAATTTTGCTGAAATTAGACCAGAAGATTAGCTTTAGACATGGGGGGTGGGGGTGAAACCTTGGTCTACGAATTAATTTGAGCCAAATACACATAATTTTTTTAACAATATTCTGATAGGCTTTCCTCTTGGTCCGGAGGACCTGTTTTGACATTGGTTGTAGCAGGATGTTCAATGAGGGTAGTTATATGGTCTATTGGGTAGTTTGTGCCTTACTGTATCGTTACTGTACTCAGGATATTTTTAACTGATTGCAGGAAAGAATGGTTTTGCAATGTCTGTTTTAAGGCAGATAGAGACGAAACTAGATGGCCGTGATATTTCTGAAAACAGGTACCTGTATTAGTTTGGTTGATTGCGTAGGAAAGGTATTTCAATGGAAAACGAGTAGGTGACAATCCCATGTGTGCTTTTATGCAGAGAATTGAGTATTGAAGAGCAGGTAGAGTATCTGTTAAAGCAAGCTACGAGTGTTGATAACCTGTGCAACATGTATGAAGGCTGGACGCCCTGGATTTGAGTATTGGAAAGAGAGTGTCTCAAGCCGGGGACATTGGACTTGTCTGCAACGAAAAACCGACGGGTATCTTTGAAGGGGAGCTGAGCTGAACTGAACTGAAGTCGGCGGTTCAATTGGACTTGTTGCCCCATAATTGTAGTCCCTTTGAAGATACAGGTTCACTGGGGCAGCTGCTCATTTTTGAAGACGGTGAACTGTAACAGCTGGGCATGTGAGGTATCTCTCTGTTTCGGCACTACAGAAACAATTGAATCAAAGTGGAGGAAGATGAGGTCAGTCGCTGGCGTTTGGTTGTTGCCAGCTTGGAAGGTCTGAGAGTCTCAGCAGTCGGTGCTGATCAAGAATAAGAGGGTTGCAGCAACTTTGATTACCAACATGTGAAGTAGGTCCATATTTATTGAGCCAACAGGAGAGGAGAGGAGAGGAGGCATATATCACAGATGGATCGTCATTCATATAAAGGCCGGGCCTGAGTCTCATCGAGTATGTATGTATGTATGTATGTATGTATGTATTGTGGAAGTGTTTGTGTTGAGAGTACACAGTTGGCTTGGCCCCTTTATTGTTTTGGAATGTATGTATTTATATGCCTTTTACCATTCTCATTAGTCATCCATTATACTACTGTATAATGAGTAAGGTAGTCGTATAGAGCACCTTAGTCAAATTTACCATCATATGAAGAAGAGATAGCAAGTCCGGTGTACGTCTAGTTAGTAGTTACTATGGGTTTCAACTTTTAGTTACGGAGTACTCGTATTATTTATGATTCCATGCATGATGCATCCTTTCATCGCAATTCCAACGTCAATGTAAGTTATTTTTCAAAATTACTTGAAAGCCAACCCTATCCTTAGACCCGTTAGAAACGTACTCGTAATCAAATCTAACGTATCATCCTAAAAATTACTAACCTATCATTCCCATTTCCCCTTTCCACCACCTAATTAAGTTTCTAGAGAGAGAATTTGCATCAATTAGAGTTCTTTGAAAAAATAGTCATTTGCGATGATTCAAGTACAAATTAAGGTTCGAAATTTCGAATTCAGTTACACTAATTAGGGTTTTTCGAAAGTGTCTTCATTTGTGATGATACGAATAGAAATTGAGGTTAAGGAAATTCAAATCAATTGCGTCAATCAAGGTTCTTCGGAAAAGTATTGATTTGCGATGAATTTGAAATCAATTGCACCAATAAGGGTTCTTCGGAAAAGTAATACTCACTCTTAGTTTCTAAGATCTTCCCTCTTATTCTTTTTTCAATTCTTTATTTTTTCATGTATTCACAAACCCCACCATATTTCTACTTTATACCCCACATTTTCTTACTTTAATCAATTTAATTTTTGTGCCAAAAAAGAGGGAGGATAATAGAAACTAGGAGGGAGTAATAATTTGTGATGAATTTCAAATCAATTGCACTAATTAGGGTTTTTTCGAAAAAATCCTCATTTGTGAGGGCTCGTTTGGTTCACCATTGGAAGATTACAAAATATTGTTTGGTTGCCACGTGAGAAATGAATTCATGCGGGAAGTTCTACCCACTAAGGGGGGCTTGGTGAGTAACTTCCCCTATTGTGCAGGGAGTGGCAGTTCCCGGGAAGTGGCAATTCCCGGGAAGTGGGTAACCAAACAACTCCCTGAAAATGCACTTCCCGGTAATTGCATGAGTAACCAAACGATCCCTGATTATACAAAAAAAAACCTAACTAATTAATTCACACTAATTTACCCTAATTTTCAATCAATTAACCCTAATTTTAAATTAAAATTCCTATATGATCAAAAATCGATTATCGAATTATGATCCATAGTGAATTCGCAAATAATGATGGATCGATTTATAGGATGAATGAGGTTTAGATAAAGAATTTTGATGAAAAAATTAGTTTAGAATAGAATAAAAATAATGGAACTTGTTTAGAATAGAGAAAAGACAATACTGAAATTTTTTTGAAAATTTTAAAGATGAGAATAACATTGAAATATGAAAAATTACTTCCAAAAAAAACAAAAACAAAAATAGTGGTAGGAAAAATGATTGGAAATTTGATGAGTAATTGTGAGATCCTCCCGAATCACCACCTGAAATCAAACTTAGATCCGCTCATTTACGCCCGCTTTTGAGAGTACAACCCGATTCAACCTCATCTCCTATTCCTATTCATTCACCCTTCTTCTCCGACAATGGCGATGCTCTCAGTCTCAGGTAATGTTCTTCGGCTTCTCCGCTTTCAATCACAACTTCGTTTTGTCGCCATTCATTGCTCTTCTCGTGATATTGATGATCCCCGAGTGTTCATGGATTCCGTTAGAGAACGATGTCGATTAGGGTTTTCTACAGCTGAACTCCCCCTTTCCATCTTTCATCGATTGAACTCTCTACGCCCCCTCCCTTCCATTATTCTCTTCACTCAGCTGCTTAATGCCATGTCTAAGATCAAACCCCACCCCCCTCTTCCCCTTATTATTACTCTCTATAATCAGCTCGAGCTCTCGGGTCTTCGCCACACCGGTCATTCCCTTGGCGTACTTGCCAAGTGTTACTGCGGTTTGGCCCGTCTTGATTTCGCCTTTTCCCTCATGGGTAAGCGCATTAAGCTTGGCTATCCTCCTGACGTTGTCATCACCACCACCTTAATCAACGGCCTCATAGTTTCCGATAAATTGAAACAGGCCGTTCAGTTGTTGGATAAAACCGTCAAGCTTGGAATACAACCCACCCTTGTCACCTACGGTGCAATGTTTAAAGGTCTTTGTCGCTCTGGCGACAATATCGGGGCTCTCCGCTTACTTCGAAATATGGAGTCAAATGCCCCTCTTAAGCCCGGTGTCATCATTTATAATACTATGGTTGACAGTCTTTGTAAAGATCGGTTGTTACCTCAAGCCCTTGGCCTCTTCAAGGAGATGAAAGTCAAGAACATTTTGCCCAATGTAATAACATATAATACCTTAACAAGAGGACTTTGTAGTCTAGGACACTGGGACGACGCAAAGGATTTATTAAAGGAGATGTTGGGCAACAACATTTCTCCGACCACTGAAACGTACAGCACTTTAGTTGACATGTACTGTAAAGAAGGAAATGTCGGTGAAGCAAGGGCTATTTTGGAGTCCATGACAAAGAGAGGTGTGCACGCTAACATTATCACCTACTCTGCTTTGCTGGATGGGTACTGTTTACGCGGAGATATGGAGGAAGCCGAAAAGCTCTTGGATGTTATGATTAAAGATGATGTCATGCCTAATCTTGTGACATTCAATACCTTAATTAATGGATATTGCAAGTCTAAACAGGTCGACAAAGCTTTGGAGATGTTCTATGACATGCGTGTTAAAGGAATACATGTAACCCCAGATGTGATCAGCTATAACACTATGATAGATGCCTTGTGCAAGGATGGAAAACTTCATCGCGCACTCCCTCTTTTTGAATATATGAAAAATCAAGGCGTGGAGCCTAACGTGGTCACTTACAATTCATTGCTTAACAGCCTTTTGAGAAATAAAGAGATTGATACAGCGATCTCCCTTCGTAAAGAGATGGAGAATAGTAGAGTGGCTCCTACTATTGTTACATATAATACAATCATTAATGGCCTTTGTGAAGCCGAAAAACTAGTTGAAGCTAACGAGGTGTTCTCTTTTCTCGTAGCTAAGGGATTGCGGCCAAATGTAACTACCTATACCATAAAAATTAAAGTTTTATGTAGACAAGGGTTGTTGGGTGAAGCAACCGAAATTTTTAAAGAGATGGTGGACAATAAGTGTCGCCCAAATGAACGCACCTACAATACAATTATTAAGGGATTTCTAAGTGTTCATGATGTTGCTAAGGCATTGGATCATCTTCACAATATGAGGATAGAAGGATTTGCAGCTGATGACAAAACTGTGACTTTATTTTTTGACTTACTCTCTCATCCTAATGTTAGTGCTACAGACAAAGCCTTGCTTCAGAAGTATTTTTATGGAGAATAATGGTATGTTTGATCTTTGTATTTTGCAATCGATGGGTTCATAATGGCTTTAAGTTTGAAGTATCAACCTACTTCGTAGATTGATACTTCATACTTCTAAAAAAAATCTGATTATATTGTTAATGATATGCCTTTTCTTTTAGTTCTAAGCTTTATAATTTTTTCAGTTGGTCCTGGGATCGGGAAATTCTTTTTTGTATCGTGTTTTTTGTTCTCACTTTCATATGATTCCTTATCAGAGTTTTTTTCTACCTTTGCTATCTATAGATTTTAGAAAAGGTTGCTTGTATGAGATTTGGTTTCCCAAGTAACAATTTCTTACTCTAGGCATAACAAGCTCTACGTGTTCCCTTTGGTGTCACAATAAGGTTCACACTTTTCTTTTCGGTCGTCTTACAATATGGTGCACAATTTGCTTGGTTTCTGTTTTGTTATGTTAGTTGTTCTTTTGTGATCTCACATATTTCTCA
Source organism: Agrostemma githago (assembly GCA_958450325.1). Lineage (NCBI taxonomy): Eukaryota > Viridiplantae > Streptophyta > Magnoliopsida > Caryophyllales > Caryophyllaceae > Agrostemma > Agrostemma githago. The sequence goes on from OY288260.1 coordinate 7,969,780, forward strand.
GCTTGCATTGTCCTCCACTGCTTATAGTCAATAACTCGGTAATTTGTATGCCATGATGGAGTGGACCTTATTTAGAGGCGGAGGGACTAGGGAGCTGTCATGTCTCATGTTTGAACCTTGTCATAGCTCAATGAACAGCTCAAGAATTCTGTTACAAATCAGTTGGATTTATAGTCAGCATCTGGTTAATTTGTTGCAGTCTGTTATAGTTTGTTACATTCTGTTATAGTTTGTTACATTGTGCTATGTATATAAATTAATCCTTGGTACTTATCATCCTTAAACTTAATGAGGATAACTCAATTCTATTTAGAATGTCTTTCTCTCTCATTTAAATTCTTTTTTCATCTTGTTTTTCATAATTTCTGATCAGTTTTCTGGTTTCTTCTTACGTTGCACTCAAATTTGATCAGTTTTCATCATTTTTGCATTGTTTTTATTGAAATATTTGGTAATTCACTCATTCACTGTGCATATGCGATCAATTTGACTATTCTTCAGTGGTACTGGTACACTTGTACCTGCTTCGTCTGGTTCTGGTTACAAAGATCCGTAAATTTGATGATTTCTTCATTGTTGCTTTTTGTTGATTTTTCTAATGTCAATTTGAGACTGTTGAAGCATTCTTATACTCTTGTCGTGATTTTCTTAAGCTTGAAGTGAAGGAGCGGTGAGCTAGTAATATTCATAAGTGAGAAGAATCTTTAAGATTCCTTACAATATGCATTATAAGGAAAAATAGTCATGTGAGATCTTGTTTCATTCGTCTTCATAAGTACATTAAGATTATTGATTATTTTTTTGTATAATTTTTACCCAATGCAAATAAAAGATATTGACGGTGGATGATGTGTCTCGGTATATGTGCAAAAAACCCACCAAGACCACTTTTGCGACTCCTTCCACAATGCCGGCAACCCCTCCTCATCTTCACCTAATCCTGTGGGTATTAGTCGTTTCACTTGTAATGGGTATTGCTTGATTTCTGTGCATAGGCTTTGAACACGTACAGTTCCGATCCAAGTATTTGTTTCCGCATAACTCACAGTTTTAAATGCACATACCCTGTCCTAAAGAGGAAATGTGCCTAGTGCGGTGCCTACGTATGTATTTGAAATGTTGTTCAAAGTGATTCAGAACGATATATGAGAAATAAAGCTTAAATTATCAATCACACCGTACCACCAAATGTTATGTACTCTACTCCTGTACATTTGTCTTCTTGTGGGTTTTTCTTTTTGTAATCGTGCCAGGAATGGACTGAAGCCACAACCTAACCTCATTAGCGGAGAGTTGAGGTAACAGTTTCAGTCTCAGTCTCAGTCTCTTACATGGAATACTTATCCGTCTGTTCTATTATGTGAACTGCAGTTAACGTGGTGAATCGGAGGATGATGAGTTTGGCAACAGGAACAGGAAGACTTGTTGCACCCTTGCAGGATCTATGAAACATGCAGGAAATTTTAGGATTATACTCCATATGAGTGTTATGGGACGTACTTATGGCTGTGAGATAGACTGATAGTGGGGGCCGGGTGTCAACGTCGCCAGTAGGTGCCACTGCTAGGTCGTGGGTTATAGCTGTGAAGGTGGCCGATATATATTTTAAGGGTGGTAGTCGCCTAGTGTATACAAGTCTAATTGCATTTTCAGATTTTGATAAAGGCGAAGCAAATCACAGACTCTATAAGTGTTTATCTTTTGATCTTCGAGTCTAAGGACAAGAACTTTCTAGTAACCCAAGGCTAATAGGATCAAAACAGTCTTAAGTAAAGTGAGTTCATCGTAATTGGATTGGGTGTTATATAGTTATACACGGTTCATCATCATCATCGTCATTCTCTAGTTCTGTTTTTCCAACAGTTGTGGTGATGCAGACAAAAGGACGGAGTTGCGGTGATTCTAGATCGGTTGATTTTCCTCGTTTTTCGAATTTGCCGATGCGACTTGGGTTTGAGACAACAGGGGAACCTCTTTAAACAAGTCTTCCTTGGACTCGAAATCGAGTCCCTCAAGACGACATTGTTCAAACGCCCGTTAATCTCCTTAACTAACTTATCCACAGCCAATGCATCGTTCAAATACCCGTTAATCTCCCTAACAAACTTATCCATTGCCGAAGCAGGCAAGTACATTGGCACCAAAATCCCCTTCTCACCCTTACTATTTTTAGCCGCCAAGTAAAAGCTCCCATACCCTGGCGTGAGCCCGCCCAACCACGCTCTTGCGGGCCCACCTTGCAAAGGCGGTCCCCACCCAAAATCAAATAGGTCAAGGTTAAGCCGGCTGACGTCCGAGACCGAGAACGTGTTGGCCCGTGTGTACCTCGGCCTCCCGTTGAGAACCATGAAGTCAGCCAAGGACCTCATGTACTCCTCGTTCACATTGTTTTTGACGGACTTGATGAGGTCCAACGCATAGTCAAGGCCGTTACTGGAAGTAAGGTTGCCGGCGGTGCAGATGGCTTGCGGGGTGGCGATGACGTTGCCGTAGTATCCCAAAGGCAGCGGGGGGTTCTTGAATTTGTGGCGGCTGTTCACGTAGATTCGAAGTCGTACCTCGTCGTTTGGGTGGATTCCTAAGGCGATGGTGCGGCTTCGCCATATGACAGCGCTGAGCACTTCAAATGTTGACGAGGATTTGAGGTGCTCTGGGAGGAAACGTCTTACAGCAGTCATCTCGGTTGGACCTGTAATATCATATAAGAACAAGAGTTAGCTCAACTACTAACACGTACTGTACTGTAGTGTCGTAAATGAATCGTATAAAGAGTAGCTAACGATCAGTTGCTTGAATAAATCTACTTACCGAAGATAAATGGTTTGTGAACTATATCATCACCGAGTGGGATATCAGGGATTTGTTCATACTCTCGGTGGACACAAGTAACGCGAGGTGGATTCCGAGCACTAACAAGTTCACGTTTCCATACTGGATAGATCGATAAGAATTGAGCTCCACGGGCTAACTCTCCGACTGCATTCAAGAATTGTGCTAGCCCCGTTCCATCTGCCATCGCATGATTTATTCTATGTGCCAATATGAAGCCCCCACATTTTAGCCTCGTTACCTAATTAACAACAAATAATTAGCAAATCCAGTTCGATATAGGTATATACGTGTGTGTCAGTGTCATCCATAATTTTATACCGTATATATTAAACGAGAAATCATTATATACCTGAAGTAGAAGCAAAGGGGAGTTAAGAATCCCTTGATGGGCAGGGTAGTTAAAAAGAAGGTCATCCATGCAAGGAACGGGCGGGTGAAGTTGGTCGTCACTAAATTCGTCAAGGCTAACATCGGCGTCAGCCTCGGTGAAGACGACTCCTTCCCCGGTGCACTCCACCACCAACTTCTTCCCGGCCTTCCCCCTTAGCCGTCCTGCCAACGGGTAGAAAGGCACCAGTGCTCTACTGACCGCCTCTTTGATCACCTTAGCGGGGTCCAGGTCCATCCCAATCATACTTGGGAGGGACCTGTAGAATTGGACCCCTGGCACGTGGACCCGTAACCCCTCCTGGTCGTCAATGTCTGACAACTCCTTAACCTCGCACGGGGTAGGCTCAGCCGGAGTTATCAACTCCGGCTGTTGCCTTATTACTTTGAATACTACTAACGGACTACTTTGGTTGCCTGAGACATTTGTCATTATATTGTGATTAATTTTGTAACACGCGCGTATAGTATAGTATAGTATGTACTTACAATTGATTGATCAAGTGTTAGTGTGTTTGAATTAATAATGGTAACACCCTTTAATATGGGAGGTACTTATATAGTGTTATATGCAGACTTGGGTAGAAGAAACAGTCAGTGAAGAAGTATGCATGGGATCCACTATTGATCCGTCGAGGAATATAATAGAAAAATGATATAGAAGCTCCCTGTCGCCTGTCGCCTGTCGCCTGTCGCCTGTCGCCTGTCGCCTGTCGCCTGTCGCTATTGGACATCTGCCTGGTGTTATTAGCAAGCTGTAAATTGGCGCATACATTATACATACATATATATATATGCTACATATCTCTGTATCGTATCGAATCCATTGCAGAATATAGTATAGATTGATATCCAACGGAATTGACTCAGTTGATCCACAAAACTGCCATTACTATATTCTTCATTCCGGCTGCCTCGATAAATAAATAAATAAATTACTTCACTGTGTCTCTGTATCAGTATTTGATCATCAATACACCAAACTAGCTCATCAAACCCCACTTATCCCGATCAACCACCCCCATATATAGGAACTGATGCCTTTTCTTGGTACCCGGGCAGTTTGCATAGCATACATTAGCAAATCGGATCATAAATTCATGACGCATCAACGACGTTTAGTGGCATCCTTTCGGATCCTTCAAAAGCTACCTAGACTAGTAGACGACACCTGCGGTAAAACATACAATACATGAAGCAAAGAGGAAAAAAGAGGAGTGAGATTCTCTACAATGTGCTGTAAACAGTCTAGCTGCTGCAGACCTGCAGTGCTCGGGTCTTAGCTCTCGACTTTTCTTTCTTGCTGTTGCTGGCATAAAAAAAACAATATAGAACACTTAATTTTGTGCTAAGACTACCACGTTATTTGACGTATAGAAACATTTCCTGACAATAGCATGAAAATTCATGATGAGCAACACTTTAAACTGAATTACGAGTAGTATTCTTGCCTAAAACATTTCATATCCTACAGATCCACGAGTCCGGCTTATCTGCTGACAAGAATGTATAAAATCAAACGATCTTCATTAAACTGATGCCAAGGAGAGACGGAATGTTGAATTTTATTCCAAATGAATGATTTTATTCTGCAGGAAGTTTTCTACTGACAGCATAGAAACAACTACCTGCAGTTTGTTTTTGAAAACGCAACACAAACCAGATACAATACCGGTGTGATAGAGTTGAATGTAGTAGGAGTTAATCCATATCAATAATTAGGTTGATACAAATTCGTCTGAATAACCCTGTTACATAACTCGGGAGCATATTATGATGGATGGCTCATGGCTGTTCTTATCTATCTGTTGTATCAGATCTATATAGTCTCATCAGTCTCTTAGTACACTATTCTACATCTCCCAACTTGTTGCATTCTGTATTACTCCTATACTTCTATATCTATATACACCAAATTAAAGAATGAACAATAGAATCTACAACTGTGAGTAGGAGGAGCTGTTGATATCGATACTCTCAGACGAAAACTCATTCACGTTGAAGTTCAATTTATCCTCCTCCCACTTCACAATCTCCCTTGCATATTTCAGAGCCCCGTCCACAGTATCCGCCTCCAGACCAGTCACTCTACTCACATACAACTTCCTTCCTGTTACCCCTTCGAAAAGCTTCTTGAATTTCACTGCTATGTGATGGAATGCTGAGTGAGCGATAGTGCTGCCACTGCGCTTTCTGTTCTGCTGCCGGCTGTATAACGGGTTGAAATCCGAGAGCCATTCGCAGCGAGTTAAGGGTGATTCCTCAATCATTTCTTCCAGTAAGTCGTACTTGTTTAGGACCAAAAGGAAATTTGTGTCCTTGAATCGGGTGATTAATAACGCTTTCGAAAAGCTTCTTGCTCTGCAACATTCTGTTTTGAAGATCTCCGTTGCAGTCAAACTCGTACTCATCATATTCGGTCAGGGATACGCAGAAGAGGACTATTGTAGTATCTTCAAACATCTCCAACCACTTGCATTTATCCCCAATGCATTTTTGATCTACTCTCACTAGTTGGCACCTGCATCCATTAGAAATGTACTGAATTTAGGGGGAGGGGAAATAAAGATAAGAGAGCAGCTGCAGCAATTGGACAAGACAAGTTTGAAGCTTTACCGTGTGACAGGATCTGGCTGCTCGTCAGGGTTCCGGTAGGTATCGTCTGTGGTTTGATGAATCTCAAACTCCATTGACTTTAGGCCATTGGAAGAGGTTATGCCCTCGGCATACAAGATGTCAGTATCAGACGGCTCGTAATCAACTTTGGCGATTTCAGTGGCCTGAAATCAAAAAAACTGTGTAAGCAAACATAGATGTTTCTTTGTCTCGACAGCATACATTAAATGTCAGAAGAGCGAAGAAATATGGGTGGTTTACCCTATCCAAAAAATAAGTTGCAGCTCTGGGTAGACTGAACTCATCTCTTCTGCTGTATGTAGCTTGAATGGATGCATCTTTCCACAAATCTTCGACATACTGAGCATACTCTCGAGTTGCTGCTGGGAATATTATATCCAGATTACCTGCCACGATCACATCGATGAGCCAGTCTGAGAATTTCTTCAACCTTGGCCCTAGGCTGTACTCATTTTTACCCTTCATTTTGCAATCTGCCAGATTTTAAAAATCACACTTCAACACTAAATTTATAGTTTCATATCTAAACACCAAACTAGGAATTTGAAACCGGTTCCAAAAAATATTCCAAGAAGCAGAAAATAACTCTACCACCAATCCACTCGTGTGGAAGAAAATACTCCGTACTCTCAAATGAAAAATGATCAAGAAATACAAACTAGGTATGAAGAGAGAAATTATAGAAGTTACTGGTTTTGAATTGTTGGTTTACAGTAGCAAAGAAAAGAGAGTGTGAGTAGTGATGGATGATGGGTGATACCTGAAGGACCAACTTGTTCGATACACTTTCCCTTCCTCTGTATACACAAACTTTCTTCCTCAAACTCCTCGCGCTGCTCCAGTATTATGCCAAGATATCTATACAAATTACTCTGAATCATTGACTTGATATCTTGACGCTCTTCATCGGAGTAGGGAGCATCATATAGAAGCCTCGCCTGGAAATTATTGGTTAAAAGATGTGAATCCCTAGTGGAAGTGTTCATGTTTAAACTTACAGTTCGACAAACTGAACTATAAAGGGTACATACAGCAATGTCCAAAATTACAGAACCCCCAGGCAAAGGAGGATATAATAACCGGATAAGAGAATTTTTCAAAGTAAAGAACAAAGTTTTGACACACTATACCAGGCCCCTAAACGTAACTGGCAGCTCCTAATATAGGATTTCCTCGACACAGCATATAAAGCATGTTTAGATTTTTTACCTGCTTATACATGGTACTTGTTCCAGATCTGTCATTGCCAACTAGAAGCACTTTAAAGACGGCTTTATGTTCGAGGTATGAAGGAGATCCTCTATCTCCGAAATGTTTTGATCGACTTCTAGGATTTGGAGATTCAAGAGTAGGCAAGGACAGTAGAGTACACAGCACCTTTGTCCGTTTCTACAAGATCAGTAAGAATTTAGTTTGCATTAAGCATATAGTACCAGGGAGCTGAAGACATATACAAGTACACGACATAAATTTGTACCTTCCCCCATAATTGCCCCTTTACTAGATCCATTCCCTCTTCCTGATAGCTTCCATCTGCGTCCACCCAAAAACTAAGATGACCAGCAGAATGAACACCAGATGACTGCAAGAATTCAATAGAAGGCTTTAGATGTTTACAAGAATAATAAAGTGGTTTTCCGCCCGTTCCAATATGTTGTTTAAACTTTTGAAATTTCCCCTCGCATGTTTACAGGAAGTGTAAACAACCTACTGAAACGGATTAGTTTTTTAGCGTATGATGGATGTCAAACCTTGAGCACCCATAGCTCTGGTTTAGTGATCTCCCGGTTATTAAAGAGCACATTGGTGTTTCCACTGCTAGCATCCCGCTTCATCTGTGAGTTCCCGACATTAAGCTTTGGAGTGATAATTTGGCAAGGCTTCTGCCCCACCTGTTTCATTGAGCCAGAACCTGAAGTTTAATACGGAGTACTAGAACATGCTACATTGTCGGAAATTCAGTAATGCGTAAGAGATGGATTAAACTTAAATACCTGTCCCCAGAAACCAGAAACTCTATCATACCAATAGTGTCCTGGTTTTAGATTCGTTGGTGGATTGGAACAACATCGCAACTCCATCAGCTCCTCCATGCTCAGAGGGATTCCATTCACAGAAATACAGTCCGGTGGCAGCTGATTCGCAGGACATGAGATCTCATTATTCATAATTTGCCTGGCTTCTTCCTGTTTTAGCAGTCCCCTGAGAAGACGAGAGCATCTTCCAATGATCTCCCTTTTGGAGTCGTCGACAGAAAAACCAGTACAGTCAATGCATTTTCTTCCTTCAGGCATCGACCCCATTGCTTTAAGGATGCACTCCTTACAATACTTGGCATCACAGACAAGACAGGCTTCCTTGTCGGTGAAACGATTGCCTTTATGGCAGCGATAACACATGCCAGTTTTGGGGGGTCTTTGAGGCACCGGCCTCTCCCTATAAACACCCTCATCAACAGACAATGTTTCTTCCTCCTGATCAGAATCCTGATCACAGAAAGTAACAGGAGGTTTCTTTTTCTTCTTCTTCCTCCTACACTCAAGAGGTTCCTCATCAGATTCCTCCTCCTCCTCTTCCTCGTAACAAACCACCCCTGACAAACCCCGAGCTGTCGATTCGTGCTGAACAGCAGCTGAGCTGGAGTCACCCAAGCTCATACTTCTGTCAGTACAGTCTATTGGGGTTTCCAGCGTGTCCGAACTCTCAGAAAACTCGTGTGAATGATCCCTTGTGCTGTTAGAAAACACAAGTGAACCTGAACTCTCAATCCCATAACCACACTTGCCCAAACCCTCCTCCTCTTCATCGTCATCATCCAACTTTCCACCATTTTTACCATCAAAACTCTCCAAATTTCCATGTTTATCTTTATCAGTAGCAGCATGACTAAGACGATGGTCTGCAGAGATGCTGTTATGTTTCGAAAGGGCGGTCCAGTGACCTGATTTAAGGTCTCTGACAATGCTAAAACTCTTATAGTTAACGGGTTCGACAACAGGCAAGGACAAATGATTCAACAAAGCCAAAGAAAGAGCTGGCTTAGCAGTGGGAATGCGGTCGATGTCGAGTGGGATAACCTTGGGAATTTGGGTGTGATTAACAGGGGAGCCTGTATATTCTAATGCAATAGAAATATCAGGATCAAAATCATAATCATAAGCAAAGTCATCATCACCGGACATTGATTTTGATGCAGGAAACATCCTCTTAAAAACGCCTGTCATCACAAATTGAACCCAACAACAAAAAAGACGGTAACTTTTGTCACAGCATTTGAATTCAGAAGGTGGGTTAGTGAAGTTTGAGTGTGAAAAGAGGGAGGGGAAAAAAAAGGAAGGAATGGAGTTAGGTAGTAGTAAGAGTAAGAGTAAGAGAAATATGAAGGGAGTAAAAAAGTGAGGAATGAGGAACGCGTTTAGTTGAGATTTGAAGGTGCTTGGAAAATCTTGAGGGACGACTTGAGGACTCTCCATTTCCACATTTTGGATGTCCCCAAGTCTTGCACCTTGACAACAACACAACAGTCTCCCACGCCATCTCTACTTTCAACGTCAACCCCTCTCTTTCTCTTTCTTCCGACGATTAATAGAGTTAAAATAAACTGGAAAATGGTGAAGAGTGAGATAATGTTAAACCAAAATATAGAAAATGGTAAGAGTAATAGAGTAATGCATTACTCCCCCAATGAGATAATTGTTTCTTCCTTCTATCTACTTTGCACCATTAGATGCCACAACCAACCCTCCAAACTGACCTCATATTCGTTCCTGTCATATATATTTCTTAGGGTTGAGATAGGCTGAAGTGATAAAATGAATCGATTGGGCTTAAATGCATTTGTAATATCCTATATTGACCCTTAGATATGCCATATCAAAGTTTTAACTTGTATTCATAAATGGTGATTGGGAAGTAGGGTGCATAGAATATGTACAAAGATGATTAACATTAATGGTCATATATATGACATATATGACCATTAATGTTAATGAATCTAACGAGAATACAATGTGTCCCTTCTAACCTAGTGCTTAATTTATCGTTGTCAAAAAAAATCGAATACACTTCTATCGAGTTTATTCCCCGTTCTCACTAAGATGTGAAGGATATAACAATCAAACGTGGCGGGGGAAATCTCCTTAGGATGAAGGGAGTAGTCTCCTTACATTAGAAAATATAAAAAATAGAGAAGCATGATAGGGGAATTATGGATGTATGTATCATGTATGTGTGGGTTGAAGAGGTCAAGAGGGAAGAGGAGGAACCGAGGAAGTGTACAAATGTAGTATGAGTATGTATGTATGTATGTATGTATGTATGTGTGGGTTGAAGAGGTCAAGAGTGAAACGGAGTCCGTAGATTTTATGTAGATTGAGGTTGACGGGTGCAGTAGTCAGTAGTCAGATGGAGATATGGAATAGCAAGTGAGTGAGTAGTACGGCAGAACATGTGGGTGGATTTGAGTCACCACACAAACACCAATTATACAACCCTATTTGGAAGCATCTACTCTTGAAATCTAGGTTACTACCCATATTGCAATCATCAATGCAGAATATGATGAGGTAGTAAGCTAACCTTTTTTTTTTTTTTTTTTTTTTCTGTTGACCCGATCTCAATAATCAACCTGTTCGATCCGATACCTGAATTGTAGACCCAAGTCTGATCCGTAATCCAAATTACTCGGTCTTACAAGAAACTGACCAGAATATTATTATAGAAAACGAGTCTATATTCATAAAAAGAAAGTTGAAAATAACAAACCCGAAAATGATCCGAACTCGAAATGACTCGGCCCGTCCCGAAGGCAACCCGATTTTTCAGACCCGAAAGGCCCTACTTGAAATTGACCCAACTCGAACGCGATCGGGCTGATCCGTTTGTCGGTCTACATGTAATAAATTTAAATTCAACTTTGACTTAGTATTTGCTTACATGTAATGAACTGACTTAGTCATAATCGCATGACAAGTTTAAAAGTTAAAACGATTGGTTGTTAGTTTATTTTTGCCATATTCATGTATCTCGACATTACACCCAAACATTGATTGATCAGTAGAGGTCACTATGAGCGGGCGAGATTGCGTGTAGTTTTTCATAATATCGACTTCTTAAACATATCCTCACCGCTTACTCGAATCTCTGGATTGTGGATTACGGAGTACTTAATTCTTAAAATGAGAGTCATCTAGACATGAAATGCTTAAGGGTACAACTGTACAAGGGCTCATCTTTAGGCTTTATGTCATTTGGCCTGGACTCTTTCGACTTAGGATCAAAATTGACTCATCCGAAAACACCTCACAATTGTTTGGTAGCGACTCCAACATCACATTAACAATTTCGGATCACTAAACGAATCGTCGAACTTATGCGTGCCGTTCTTATATGATTGTTCCCTTCTTTGGCACGCATTTCCGTGTCATTTTACAATTTGAGGAGTCGGTTTGTGTCATTTTCTCCCATTTGTGCTACTCGGGTATGCGTCTCATATTTTGCACGATTTTAAACCGAGTAATTAAAAGAGTTTAAAATACGTCAAAGTCAAACCGGAAGTCAGGCTCTAGACCGATCTACCTGAGAAATTTCGATGAAGGCCGAAAACTAACCAATAAACAAGACCAATCAGCCCAATGTAACGGCCAATAAGCAAAATAGGTCCAATTGGCTAAAGGGATCCAATTCCATATTGAAATTGAATGGCAAGGAGAGATGCATTCGGCCCACATCAATTAACAAGGCAGCCATTCAGCCCACTCGACTCATCAAGTCGAGGCAAGCATCGACAGTCAAGTCGACCGACCATCTTCCAGTCCACCCAGGCAAAACAGTCAAGTCGACCGACTAGCAGCAAGTCGATCACATTTTTCTCGACGAATACCCATATCCCACATTCTCGGTCCTTGGACTTCACGCTTTCTTTACTCACTTATGCTTAATCAGTTAATGGGGATCAAGAGGTGATAGCAGTTAGTGGATCATAGATTCATAGTGATCCGACAACTTTCGCATTTTTCCTAATTTTATTAATTCCATGTTTTTATTTTCTTAAATATTTTCTTTAGTTCTATTAGGCCGTCATTCACTTACAACTCAATTATAATCGTGACCCGATAAATCAATTTGACTAGCTTATAATTTTCAAACCGTCTTCCTATGGAATCGACCCTACTTATTGTTAGCTATCTATTAGTAGTAATCTAGGTTTAATTTGATATCGGTGATGCGACTTATCCATATCACGAACTAAAAGTTTCGACCTTTAAAACATTTACAACCATATATACCAACGGAAATGTAATACGTTCGTATATTCACAAAGTACGATGGATCCAAAACTTACCTAGAACATTGATTGGAATGTGGGTAAAAATCAACGACAACAATCATCCCCATTATTGTTGCTATTGTTATTGTTTTTTTTTTAATAAAAACGGACTTTTCCGTTAAGCTCAAAACAAATTATAGGAAGTTAGTGCCATAGTGGTAGGCTGGTAGCTGAGATACAAGTTGGGTCTACTCTTTTCGCAATGGCAAAACTAATCGTAGTAAATATATGGCTGCACGCGCCCAACATCATGCGACATAGCAAATTTTCGAATTCGTTGGAGCAAGCGACAACATCCATATCCAGCTGTTCACAAAGAGGTGAAGGAGAAAGGTAAAAATCATACCAATCGCCGTACACTAGGCTTGAAACTTAACACACTTCCATCGAGAGACCATACACCCTCCAAACTAGAGCTGACAAACCGGGCCGGGCCCATCTCGATGGCCCGGTACGGCACGAAAATAAGCACGACCCAGCCCGGCACGGTGATGACGTGGCGAAAAGTACGGGCACGGCACGACCGGTTCCAAGTCGGGCCGCGGCGCCAATTTGAAGAAAAGTCCGTGCCTAGGCACGCCCCGGCACGAGGCACGGTTGGGCCGGCACGACTCTAAATCCAAAAAAAATGAAAAATCTTGAAAATTTGGTCAGGCACGACGGTCTGGCACGACTTAGGCACGACCGGGCCCGGGCTAGGAACCGTACCTCGGCACATGTTTTCAGAATCAGGCACGACACGGCACGGTTGGTCTGCCAGGCACGACTGGGCTGAGCTAGACAGGCACGAAGCACGACCCGGCACGTCCGATTTGCCAGCTCTACTCCAAACCAAATTGATTTTTCCATTTCACTTTGGCACATGGAATAAGAAAATCAATAAAGTAAGATGATAAATTGTTGAGTGGGATTTAAGAAGTCAAATGACAATAAAGTAAGCAATGAAAATAAGGTATATTTGATGAATAAACAAAGTTTTAAAATGGAATAAGGGCAAAAGTAATGGTAGGAGTTATATACCATATTTTTTCTTGCCACATCAACATATTCTATTACATATGAAACTTTTGTATTTTTACCTCGATGGTTGAAGTTTCGTACTATCTCCAACCTTTGGTACACCACCCAATCCCCTCTTCTCCTTTATTTATGAAATTGGTTTTTAATTTTAGAAACCAACTTCTTGGTAAGTGTGGACATGACATAGGTCCACCCCGACGCGGCCACGCGCGGGTTTGGGTAGGCGAATGAATCTCCATATGAGAAGGATCGAATTGAAATTTAGGTCTATGTGGAGTCGCCACCGAATTTTATGGTTATTCGGAACCGTTCGAGCCCACTCTATGTCGTAGTGGGCCGTATACAAAATACGGCCCATTTCCGATGTCAGAGTTTATTGGGCTCGTCCCTTTGCATATCGATATAGATGCCGACTTGAGCGGTTAATCGTATATTGAATGACTCTCGTTTGCCAACGGTTTCGGGCATCCGGAAACCGAGGTTCTGAGTAAGGGGTGAGGGTACGTGTTTGGAAGCCCACAAAGGACACCCAACCCCGCCCGCACATTAGCGGCCTCTACTAAGAACTCGAATGACTTTCTAATACGCGTGCTAGTAAAACGGGAAAATGATATGCAAAGATTTACTTTCCCTAAACATGCGAATGGAATTGAAAAGTGGGTTTCTATGTCAATTTAATGCAACTAAAATTAACGTCAAAGTTGTATTTTAGCATGCGGGTTCATTTAGTATAATAAACGAACAAAATTAAATTAACAAGAGAAACAACAAACGCGTTAGTAATGATATAATAATATAACGAATAATAACGGTTTGTGCAAAATTGAATTGAATTGAAAAAGATGCAAATATGGGGATGCACGGTTTGAAAAGATAGCACACATATGATTGATTATGCATATGTTGACCTAATGTCGTAAAATACTATCGAGTTTTGAAAAATAGAACCACTCACGTTTTGAGTCGTTGTAAGGCTACTCGATCGAGTGGTCGATGGACTCGATCGAGTAAGCATAAAAAAAGTTTCTGTTTCGTGTTTAGGACCGTACTCGGCCGAGTTATTGGCCAACTCGGTCGAGTACATGGCCACTCGATCGAGTCACTGTGAGACTCGACCGAGTGGTGGTCTTGACATGCGTTCTGACTCGGTTTTGAGGTGCCACTCGACCGAGTGGATCAGGCACTCGGTCGAGTGCCCTCTATGCGATTAAGAAATCGTGTACGAAATCGTGTTGATTTTGAAATCGTTTGAAATTGCTTTTGGTTTTTTGATAATTAGACGGTTTTACCGAATCGGACATAAATATTGCACAATTTATGTTCGACTTGGTTTTTTATAAATCGCGAATTTGTTGAACCGAATATAAATATTGTTGAATTTATACTCGATTCTAAAATTGAATACTCATCCTATCCCATATTCGATTATTGAATCGATATGGGATATTTAGAGTGAAAAATAAGGAAGATGGATTAATTTTAGTCGCTTTGAATTAATTATCGTGATATGAATAAATCACGTTAATTAATTCATATGACTTGATTGTTAGATTCGATATCCAATTATGGAATTGGTACCGAATCTAAAATCGACGCTTTACTTGAATAATAAAAAAAACTTGATTCCCTCGACTTTTCCGACATCGAAATAAATCCCTAGGGATTGTGATGTCGGATCCGTGTCAACGGGTTTCGACCCTTATGAAATAATTACTTGAAAAAAAAGATGAATGCGCGATAAAATAAATAATAAAAATAACCGTAACATTAATAATAATAATACGTAGTAATAATAATAATAATAATAATAATACGTAATAATAATAATAATAATAATAATAATAATAATAATAATACGTAATAATAATAATAATAATAATACGGTAATAATAATAATAATAATAATAATAATAATAATAATAATAATAATAATAATAATAATAATAACGAAAAGAACGAAAAAAAGGAAAAAGGAAACGAAAAGAAAGAAGAAGGAGGTTTGTCACCCTCAACCTACATGTTTCTGTCTCGGATTAAGGCTCGTAAACGTGGTTATGGCACGGGAGTCTTCGAGGTGTATGGAGGCTAAGTTGTGGTGGCTCGGGTTGAATTTCCTAAAACTAGGTTTAGGGTTTTGCTAAGGTCGATTTCCTAGGGTTTTTCTAGGGTTTGTAAACGACGTAGTATGTATGTGTGTAGGGTGTAGATTGCTAGGGTTTTTTGTGATGTGTAGATGTCCTAGAGTGTACTAGGGTATACTAGGGTTTTTGAGGTTGTGAAAGTTGTGTAATTGTGTTGCATGGGGTTGCTTATATAGGCAAAGCTAGGGCACCTTGGTGTCTAGGGTTTTGTGCCTTGACGGACTTGATTTGATGGCCCGTTTGGAGGCGGACCGTGGGTGAGCTACTCGGAAACGACTTTGACCGGGTTTTAATCTGGTCGCTAAAAGTCGGTTTTATTTCCGGTGTCGGTTTTGACCCAAATTAGTCTTGTTTGACTCGGAATGATCCACTGGGCCTGGATTTGAGGTCTGTTTGGTGAGGTTTGTACTCCGTAAGTGTGTTAGCCAACGATTAATGGATTTGAGCCCGTATCCGAGCGCGTAGAAACACGTTAGCGTCCGATCATCATCGGGTGATTTTTGGAAACTGCCATAGACACCTGGCGGTCAAAATGCGGGTGTCTACAGAGCCCCCACTCTGACTGAGGCTTGGACAAGGCGAAAGTCAGAGTAGCTACCAAGCCTGTTAAGACCTGGTAGACTTCCGGTCGGGTCGTTTATAGTCCATTAGACTCGCGTGAAGGGCTCGCCAGCCATAAGACAGAGATCATACCTGCGCTGGATGCTTGTGCTCCGTGGGGAATTCGGGCTTGTCGCGTAAGCCCTGGGTGTGCCTGTGTGTTGGCCCATCCCATGCTATCCCGGAAAATGTTGCTGGGGAGATTTGATGACTTGCATGTCCCTGTTTGAGTCGTACCTGTATGAGTCACATAGAATGCATGCAACACGTAGGTGGTAAAATGACTCGTGCTGGGAAAATGATTTTGAAATTTTTTTTTTTGAAAACTCGAATTTTGAATTTGAAGTCCTGAAAGCAATCGCGAGCTAGGTTTTCAAAATGGAAAGGGATAGAAAAGAAATTCGCAGTATAAATAGACTGAAATCTGACCTTGTCGAAAAAGATCTTTTTTCAAATGGCTAAATTTTGAAATTTCAAAGTGGAATCATAAGAGAGGGACCTACCGTGGCTACCGACAGACTCGACTCTGGATACGACAGGACGAGTTGACTGACACGGACTGGACTCTCTAAAGGTTGGACCGTGATTCGGTAGGGGCGTGGGCCACCTAGCAAGACTCTCAAGTTGCGCTATCCCGTAACCTAGGCGAGTGGCAACACGGTCGTATATCGAAATGGGATAGATATGCTATAGGGGGACCGCAGTAGTCCGTAATGAGACTGTTTTAGTCTGGTGCCCTTCTGGATTTCCTATTTTAGGATACATTTCCAAAGTGGGTATTGCCTCGAGTCCTGACAGATTTTTGTCTTCGACTGAGCCGAGTACTAGGACACACTACAGAAAGGAGGCTAGATTTTTTGTTGGATTTATCTGGATTTTGTGAGTGGATGGAGAACTTCTGCCTAGGAGAAGCCCCCAGGACAACAAAGCTAGCTGTTGAGAACATGATGGTGTCGTGACCGGAATAATGGCGCTTTTTGAATGTGTGTCAATGTGGGTGGTTGTGCCTCTGTTGAAAGGCTGCCTACGTATTCACGTGTGGTGAAATCAAACCATGCCGTAGTTCAGTGGATCGAATGATGTATTATGGTGCCTAGTCTAATAGGACTTTGTGTGTAACTAGCCATAATGACAGTGTGGGCTAGGTGCATTCCCAGTGATGTCTTGATCAAAGGGCTTGAATGGTTAGGATATTAATCCTGTGACTGTGAGCGTTCTCCGGGGTAGCCCCCAGAGGTGGTGTGAACTATTTGGGCATGTTCTATGCCAACTGCAAGTTGAGTTCCCGTGTTCGGGGTTGGTAACTGGTTTGGATGGGAAGAATTGGGACGGGATTTTAACGAGTTTTGCTCTCGGGGATTTTAACGAGTTTTGCTCTCGAGGATTTTAAGAAGTTTTGCTCTCGGGGATTTGACGAGTTTTGCTCTCGGGGATTTGACGAGTTTTGCTCTCGGGTCTTTGACGAGTTTTGCTCTCGGGTCTTTGACGAGTTTTGCTCTCGGGGATTTTAACGAGTTTTGCTCTCGGGGATTTGACGAATTTTGCTCTCGGGATTTGATGTTTTTGGGAATGTGGTGCTAGGAATTAAGTGGCCTTGATGACTCGAAATCTGGAGCTCGGTTTTGTGGAGCTGAGGCTTCGAGAGCCGGTTTGATAATGCGGGAAATGGCCTTGACAACTCGAAATCTGGAGCTCGGTTCTGTGGAGCTAAAGCTTCGAGAGCCGGTTTGATAATGCGGGATCTGGTTTCCATGTCTGGCCCTAGTGGTTAGGGGTATCCTATGGAGCTTGAATCCTCAAAATTCCGGGCTGTCTCTGGCCTGGGTCTCGGGGAGGTCTTGAGGGTTGTAATGTGGGAAGGTTAGATGTGGTGTTATCTGACCAGCTTGATTGTCACTCCCCTATTGGATGGTATTGATAATTTTGAATTTGACCGTACCACGGTCAAAGGATTTTCACTTGAGTTGACCGTTGACCACGGTCATGGGTATTGATAATTTTGACCGTACCCTGGTCGTGGGGCTTTCACTTGAATGGACCGTTGACCACGGTCATGGGTATTCTGAATTTTTTGATGATGGCCTGCTTTTTTTTTATTTTGGCCTTTTGCTCTTTTTTTTCATGGACTTTCGATTTTTTTTTTGTCCAGTTTTTTTGATGGCCTTTTTTTGCTTTGGCCCCTTTTTTTCTTTTTTTTTTCGACTTTTGATTGACCTCTCAGCCCCGGTCATGGGTTTTTGGATTTTGGTTGACCTCTCAGCCCCGGTCATGGATTTTTGGATTTTGGTTGACCTCTCAGCCCCGGTCATGGGTTTTTTTTTATTTTGGTCAGACTAACACCAAAGGTAGGGATCGGTTGATCTTATCGGATGGGTGTTTGTTGTGGGAAATGGGCTTGCCTCCCGTCTTAGACCCAAACTAGAAGACTACCCAGATTTGTCATAGGATTCGATATGCTCCTGCTAATGGTAGTTATGTGGCTTTTCTATACCAGACATGGAATAGGTAAAAGGAAAACATGGGCTCGGTTTCCTGCAGTCATTATAGATGTGCCTATAATAGTCACGTGCGTGTGCTCACAGTGTATGATGGTGTTCATCATGTTCTCGGAAACACTTAAGGAAAGTGTATATGAGAAAGAATATTGAAAGCTGATTTTATTGAATTTTGAAAAAGAGGACAGAATACAGTTGACTCTGACTCTGACTTTGACTTTGACTCTAGACTCAGACTCAGACTCGGACTTAAATCAAATCCGGACTCTTGGATGATGTTGTCATTAGTCGTCGGCTTCTAAGGACTCGAGTTGATGCCCAGTATAGCCTTCAGTAGAGACTTTGCCCAGATCTTCATTGTGTCGAAGATCGTCTTCAATCCTAACGCCCATTTCGGTAAGTACAGCAAAGTTTGAAATGCCGGCATATCTAAGATGGACGCGGTAAGGAGGTAGGAGGTTGTTGATGAACGCCTCCACTAGTGTCTTCTCGTTGGGCTTGTTTACCAACTTTACACTCTCGGCCCTCCATCTTTGAAGATATTTAGTGAACCTTTCTTTGGGCTCTTGGGCCATGATTTTCAGAGTATGCATTGTAGTCTGGATCTCGATATTATCGGCGTAGTTCCGAGCGAACTCCGTTGCCACGTCATCCCAAGTCGGGTATTTCTTAGAATCGAGCCTGTAGTACCAGGCTTTGGGGTGCTTCTTGAGGGAGGAAGGGAATAAGTGCTTAAACATGGTGGACTTTACCCCCTTGACCGCCATGAAATCTTTGAAAGCCCGGATGTGATGGACCGGGTCTTCAGTACCCTCAAACATTGGAATTCCCGTAAGGTTGAGGTTAGCAGGTAGTTCGTCATTCAGAGGTGAATAAGTACGAGCATTTTCGGTATGGATCGAGTTGTTCGTCGATAAGTGGACTTGCTCTTCGAGCCTACGAACAACACTGATCAATTCGGCCATGGGCCCATTGGGCTCAGCTCCTTCGACTGGGGCCGCTTTTTCCACGGCACTTAGGCGGGTGACTATCGTTGCTTGGTTAGCCTGGATGGCGGCCAGTTGAGTCTCGATCTTGGCCAGAGCATTTTTCAAATCGTCCATTTTGCGTTGGTATCTGGTTTCGGGTGGCATGTCTGTAAGAACACCACGCAATCAGAAAAGTTGCTTCGGAACTCCAACTCACCAAGGCATAGGAAATAGCGCAGGAGGAGAGACGACTCTAGTTTGACTCGGGTTAGACTCCCCTAAGACAAATGTGTAGGGTACGATTCTCGGAGTGACTGTGATTAATCACTCCGTTGGAGAATAGCTCCCAATGTGAGACTAAGGACTTAGATGGTGTGGCATCTAAGTGACTTGAAGGTAGAGTACGTGAGACACGTGTAAGACATGACCCTTAGGGCAACCGTGATTGATCGTCCTGCTAAGGGGTAGCCCGGAGTGGGATCGATAATTTTGTTAAGACTCAAGTGTCGGACGAGTGACCCTTAGACGTAAGGACTGTGAACCTTTTGTTATAAGGCTATGCCTTGTAAAAGGTTGACTCGAAAAAACACCTGGATGGGTGACTTGTGAAAGGTGGGCCTCCCCTAGGATTCGGCTATGTGGGCCTAGTCCTGTCCGAAGGAAGGTTGACTCGATTGTGTAAACGGGCCCTCCTTTGTAGGAGTTTGTCCTACGTAAGTGGGCCTTGCCTTAGTCTAATAAGGCGGACCGGGATAGGGAAGAAACTCGTGATGTAAGATCGACGGAGTTTCGACGCTAAAGACCTTGACAACTTAAGACGCGACCCGACACTGCTAAATATGGGAAGTCCTAAGAGGAAGGTTTTGAAAATTGATTGATTTTGAAAGGGGACCGAGAGGACTCGGTGGAGGGGCCCAAATTTCGAAAAAAAAAAAAAGAAATGTCATTGGGCCACGGGTTTTTGAAAATTCGAAAGTATTTTCGAGTTTTGAATTGGGCAGCATACCGTCTAGAAAATAGGCTATTTTGAGTAAAATCATAAGTCCTAAATTCGGTATGTGTCCCGGGTTTTGAAACTGAATAGTTTGAAAAAGATGTAATTTTGAAAAAATTGACGGTTTTTGAAAACGACTCGGAAACCAAGTAGCACGTAGTCACACAAGCATTATAACGACGCCATGTATGCTCTATACTAAGTCTTGGTCGGTCTATAGAGGGTCTATACCAGTGTACATAGTCTAGACGTTGATCGGGACGGACTTCCTAAGTCGAGTTGATCTTAGAACATGCCGCGAAACCCACTCGAATCGACTATGGACACCTTTCAACATATCCATATTGGAGTACATCGACGGTATAGTGGGACGTCGGTCGCGAGTACCGGCCCGGGAAAATATGGGTTATGCATGAACCGTAAAACTAACACGCGTATTGTATTCGTCAAACGATTTCTATTCGAGTCTCACCCTGAGGATGCCGATGGTAAGTCACGCATCAGTTAATCCCCAGCGGAGTCGCCAAATTGTGGACATGACATAGGTCCACCCCGACGCGGCCACGCGCGGGTTTGGGTAGGCGAATGAATCTCCATATGAGAAGGATCGAATTGAAATTTAGGTCTATGTGGAGTCGCCACCGAATTTTATGGTTATTCGGAACCGTTCGAGCCCACTCTATGTCGTAGTGGGCCGTATACAAAATACGGCCCATTTCCGATGTCAGAGTTTATTGGGCTCTACTAAGAACTCGAATGACTTTCTAATACGCGTGCTAGTAAAACGGGAAAATGATATGCAAAGATTTACTTTCCCTAAACATGCGAATGGAATTGAAAAGTGGGTTTCTATGTCAATTTAATGCAACTAAAATTAACGTCAAAGTTGTATTTTAGCATGCGGGTTCATTTAGTATAATAAACGAACAAAATTAAATTAACAAGAGAAACAACAAACGCGTTAGTAATGATATAATAATATAACGAATAATAACGGTTTGTGCAAAATTGAATTGAATTGAAAAAGATGCAAATATGGGGATGCACGGTTTGAAAAGATAGCACACATATGATTGATTATGCATATGTTGACCTAATGTCGTAAAATACTATCGAGTTTTGAAAAATAGAACCACTCACGTTTTGAGTCGTTGTAAGGCTACTCGATCGAGTGGTCGATGGACTCGATCGAGTAAGCATAAAAAAAGTTTCTGTTTCGTGTTTAGGACCGTACTCGGCCGAGTTATTGGCCAACTCGGTCGAGTACATGGCCACTCGATCGAGTCACTGTGAGACTCGACCGAGTGGTGGTCTTGACATGCGTTCTGACTCGGTTTTGAGGTGCCACTCGACCGAGTGGATCAGGCACTCGGTCGAGTGCCCTCTATGCGATTAAGAAATCGTGTACGAAATCGTGTTGATTTTGAAATCGTTTGAAATTGCTTTTGGTTTTTTGATAATTAGACGGTTTTACCGAATCGGACATAAATATTGCACAATTTATGTTCGACTTGGTTTTTTATAAATCGCGAATTTGTTGAACCGAATATAAATATTGTTGAATTTATACTCGATTCTAAAATTGAATACTCATCCTATCCCATATTCGATTATTGAATCGATATGGGATATTTAGAGTGAAAAATAAGGAAGATGGATTAATTTTAGTCGCTTTGAATTAATTATCGTGATATGAATAAATCACGTTAATTAATTCATATGACTTGATTGTTAGATTCGATATCCAATTATGGAATTGGTACCGAATCTAAAATCGACGCTTTACTTGAATAATAAAAAAAACTTGATTCCCTCGACTTTTCCGACATCGAAATAAATCCCTAGGGATTGTGATGTCGGATCCGTGTCAACGGGTTTCGACCCTTATGAAATAATTACTTGAAAAAAAAGATGAATGCGCGATAAAATAAATAATAAAAATAACCGTAACATTAATAATAATAATACGTAGTAATAATAATAATAATATTAATAATAATAATAATAATAATAATACGTAATAATAATAATAATAATAATAATAATAATACGTAATAATAATAATAATAATAATAATAATAATAATACGGTAATAATAATAATAATAATAATAATAATAATAGTAATAATAATAATAATAATAACGAAAAGAACGAAAAAAAGGAAAAAGGAAACGAAAAGAAAGAAGAAGGAGGTTTGTCACCCTCAACCTACATGTTTCTGTCTCGGATTAAGGCTCGTAAACGTGGTTATGGCACGGGAGTCTTCGAGGTGTATGGAGGCTAAGTTGTGGTGGCTCGGGTTGAATTTCCTAAAACTAGGTTTAGGGTTTTGCTAAGGTCGATTTCCTAGGGTTTTTCTAGGGTTTGTAGACGACGTAGTATGTATGTGTGTAGGGTGTAGATTGCTAGGGTTTTTTGTGATGTGTAGATGTCCTAGAGTGTACTAGGGTATACTAGGGTTTTTGAGGTTGTGAAAGTTGTGTAATTGTGTTGCATGGGGTTGCTTATATAGGCAAAGCTAGGGCACCTTGGTGTCTAGGGTTTTGTGCCTTGACGGACTTGATTTGATGGCCCGTTTGGAGGCGGACCGTGGGTGAGCTACTCGGAAACGACTTTGACCGGGTTTTAATCTGGTCGCTAAAAGTCGGTTTTATTTCCGGTGTCGGTTTTGACCCAAATTAGTCTTGTTTGACTCGGAATGATCCACTGGGCCTGGATTTGAGGTCTGTTTGGTGAGGTTTGTACTCCGTAAGTGTGTTAGCCAACGATTAATGGATTTGAGCCCGTATCCGAGCGCGTAGAAACACGTTAGCGTCCGATCATCATCGGGTGATTTTTGGAAACTGCCATAGACACCTGGCGGTCAAAATGCGGGTGTCTACAGTAAGGAACTCCTTAGATGTGGAACAATGGATAAAGAGTTCCTTATTTTGTATGGAACTTCTTATTAGCTACCATTGTTATTGCCCTAAAGAAAATTTTGAAGTAAAAAAAAATCAAAGTGAAGTTTTTTTAATGATTTGGAGGGAGTATTATCATCACTGCACTACTCATTATCATTTGTGTTATCATTATTACTCCGTATCAAATAAAAAACTACTCCCTCTATTTCTTTGATATCTTCCACATTTCTTTTTTCAACCACTTCTTTGATTTCTTCCACTTTCCTTTTTTTCTATCACATTTCTCTCTTATCTATGTGGCCCACCTACTTTACTCCCTCTTTACTTTTACTTATTTTATTGTTTTTCTTAAGAAATGTGCCACTTTTAAGGTGGAAGAAATCATAGAAATAGAGGGAATAAATGTTAGTAGTAATTAATGAAGGCAATGATTAACATTAGAGAGAGGAAAAAAAAAAAAAGTAGAAGGTAAAGTTGGAAAATTGGTGTAAAATTTGAATGTAATGGAGTAAATGTTAGTGGTATGTGAGTGGAAAGTAAAAGGTTAAAAGTGGTAAATGGAAGGAGGCAGGAGCAATAGGTGCAAGTGGGAAAATGGTAAATCGTGGATCCATTACTGTTGTTATTATTGTTGAATTGATGGTTTGTTTGAGGAAATTTAGGGGAGAGTGGGAGAGTGAAAAGGAGGAGGAGGAGGAAGAGTAATGGTTGAATGGGGGGGGGGGGGGGCGTGGCATCCAATCCAAGTGGACTTAAACAATGGATCCATTTGCATCTGCAGCTGCTGATTGAATAGGAGTTGGGAGAAGACCAGATCATACACACACCGCACCCACCCAACCCAACCCAACCCAATTAATTAATTTAATACTCCCAAGTAAGGCAAGGCACCCCCAATAACAATAAGTCAATAACAATTCATAAGGTGAAGGAGAAGAAGAAGTAGAAGTAAAAGTAAAAGGCCGGTGAGGTGATCAAAGAAAGACAGAAAGAAAGAAAGAGGGGATCATCAATCAATCGATCGATCGATCGATTAGTGAAAGATATGAAGAGCGGAGAATACTTGAAGATGGCTACAGAGGATGCTAATTTTAAACAAGAGATAATCAAGAGTGAGTTGAAGAAAAATGCCTTCTCCAAGTTGGCCTCTGATGCCGTCAAGCTCGGTGGTTTGGGTTTCGCCACTGTCTTCTTTCAATGGCTCTCCTCTTTTGCTGCCATGTACTGCTTTCTTTCTTTCGTTTTTTTTATATTCCAGTATTGGGTTTTTCTACCACCTCCATCATCTATCTGCCTTTTGCTTCAATTCCTTCCACCATCCCATTTTCCCTATTATTTCTGCTCTTTCTTCCTTCCTTCTAAATACCCACTTAATCATGCCCTGCCCACTCAATGCCCTAAATCTCTACTGTAATCACACTAGACACGGTCTCACAATAATGTTAATGTTAGGGTCATTACC
The DNA here is from genome assembly GCA_958450325.1 of Agrostemma githago. Taxonomy (NCBI): domain Eukaryota; kingdom Viridiplantae; phylum Streptophyta; class Magnoliopsida; order Caryophyllales; family Caryophyllaceae; genus Agrostemma; species Agrostemma githago. Next base: position 7,994,549 of record OY288260.1, read on the forward strand.
GTATGTATGTATGTATGTATGTATGTTACAGTACTATTTTCGCTTGCTACTTCCACCACCAGTTCTGTTGACCGCCTTCACAAAAACTATGAACAGCTTCAACCCATATAAGTTTCACAAATTACTTTCAAGAGTTGCTCTTTCTACTAGGACCTATTCTCATTGTAAGCTCGATTGATGGAAACCAAACCTTATTTCAGCTTCTCAACTGGGTTTTGTCTCCTCTCCCCGTCCCCATATCACATTCTGACACAAATTCCTACTCTTATATATACATGCCAAATTTCTGCAGCTCATGATTCCATCATCCAACAACTATATCATCTCTACTTTGTTAACTTAATCATAGAGAATAAGCAATAAGCTTCACACTCTGTGAACATGATTAGCCCGCCTTTTCTGGTTGGTTGACTGACCCTCTCCCATGTATGTTGCAGTTATTTGTTGATATTGGATAGCACAAATTGGAAGACCAATATGCTGACCGGATTGTTAGTGCCTTACATCTTTTTTAGTATGCCATTGCTGGTGTTCGCCTTCTTCCGGTATGGGTTACGCCGCGTTGTAGTCATCACAAACCGCCTGCGTTCTACATGACTAACCTCTGTGATCCCATACTATTTTGCTTTGTTATGCAGGGGACAATTTGGAATGTGGGTTGCTTTCATAACTGTCATTCTTCGCCTTTTCTTCCCACGTCAATTCCCTGGTATGCATCTTCCCCTCTACTATATTCTTAGTCATATTAGGCTATAGCAACTGAACCGACTCAACTGAAATGGCAAACTTAATGGGGCTGAATTGAAGTTAAAGAACAAGGCCTTTTGAGTGCGAGTTTTCTCTACAAGGATGAAATGATATGTTGGGTACGCCTGAGACTTGTATGATTGGTTATACTGCAGATTGGCTAGAACTTCCAGGTGCAATAATTCTGATAATAGTGGTGGCACCTGACTGGATTGCGGACATTATCCGGGATCACATAGTTGGGGCAGCAGTGTGTTTGCTGATTGGGTGTTACTTGTTACAAGAGCACATTCGAGCATCAGGTGGATTCAGAGAGTCATTCAGAAGGGCAAATGGCATATCAAACTCATGCGGCATTGTTCTTTTGCTGGTTTATCCCGTCTGGTATCTCATAGTCCACTTCCTCTAGATCCCACCATTATTGGGGTCATATATATATATATATATATATATATACATATCATGCCTTCTCTTGTGTGACAACTTCATCTTGGCATCATTGGTGGGATTTATTTGTTTATTAATTGACAACATTTGTTCCGAGTCACCTTGTTTGTATGAACCGTGAATGTGAAATTAAGTATACTGGGTTTGTTGAGCGTGCAATGTTTCTAGTTTCGATCTATTTCCTATTTAAAATAGGACGACTCAAATCCGATGTTACATCCATCATTGTTAAGATATGCTTGATGAGTGTAGTAAACAGGAAACATCAATTAATACTGATGCTGTTATTAATAGAGCTGATACAAGCAACAATCACACAATACCTACTACTGATAGTGTTACTAATTGCCTTTTTTATGTTCCTAATCTAATCCCGGAGTACATCTCCAAAGAGATGATATTAAGAGATGAGTAGAATGTTTCAGTCAACTGCACTGTTTAAGCTAGAGGCTTCATCTGTTCCTTGATAGCAGCAGTCAACTGATCATAAGCTTCTTTCCAAGCTTCCTTCATTTCATCCGACCACATTTCCGGCACTGCATCTCTTATCGTTTCCAGTAATGCAAACCTCACAACCTTCAATATTACATTACCCCATTGTTTTATTTGTTAATCTACTAATGCAATTGTTAATGACATTCAATAATTTGATTAACTTCCATTTGGTGGAATCCATTACCTCAAAATGCTCATCCACCACTCCATATTTGAAGTGCAACTCTCCCAACTCCTTCAAGCTGGAGTCTTTCACTGTCACCTTACCTGATTTCCTCAGATTAACAGCTGACTCACATGTCTGAGTTCAGGGGATTACAAGGTCAATATATGCAATTCTGTCACGATGATAGACTAATTCAATTCCAATGAACGTATCTCAAAATGAGTCGAAAATCACCATAACAAAAACAGTCAATGCATGAGCTTTGAGCTTGGGATTAGTTTCCAGAGGGGCGGCATCATCATCATCATCAGAGTCCCTTAAGAAAGAGAAGAGTTTCTTTGCTGCTGGTGCAATCTCAAAAACCCTGAAAATTAAAAACCATTGGCATCAATAATCTCAAATCAAAGTAGTAACTTGAGTTAAATTTATAAGTTTTGGTGAATTTGGTGATTAAGCCTACCTTAAGAAGAAGGTAAGGGCAAGCTGAGAAGAGCTCTTTTTCATGACATTCCAGGATTTGAGAACCAGAGCTTCTTGTTCTTCTGTAAATGAGCTTACTACAGTTGATCCAGCATTACTACTCCCTTTGCTGACACCTAAAGTAGTCAGTCACCAGAACTTGATTAATGAATAGTGAATGTGTACAGAAACCACGACAACATCACAGCTTTAGCTCAAAAAGATGTGGGGTCGGTTAACATGAATCAATATTTGATCGTCGAGTCGTCATCCATAAAATAAAAAGGAAGGCTAAATGAAAAAGAATAATAATAATAATAAAAATATAGGGTTGGGAAAGAGGGAATTAGATTACATGTAATAGTAGTAGTAGATAGAGGGAGAGGGATGCGGCAAAAGAGTGGTTGGATGGTGGTAGATCCTTCCCTTTTGATGCATGAAAAGCGAGTGAAGTTGGAGCGTAATAAGCAGGAAATCTTGAGGGAAGCAATGTCGGATGATGCATTGGAAAGACAGGTTGCTGCAGAAAACACACACACAGAGAGAAGAAAGAAGTCATCACTTAGCTGCTTGATGTGCTTTCTTATAGCAGTATATTATATTGATTGATTCATACAGAAAAGTAAGTAAGTAAGTAAGTAAGTAAGTAAGTAAGGGAAGGGGAAGCAAATAACCCATGGAGTTGGATGTAGGAGGAGGAGTCGTGATAAAATTCATAGCAGCAGATAGATAGGTAGTTTGATTAAGCAGAGAAATGAAGTGTAAGAGTAGACAACAGGTATGGTATATATTGAGGCGAGGGTGAGGTAGCTGAGTTAATGTTGAAGTTTGTTCATGTTTAGATAAGGACAAAGGTAAAGGTAGGGAGTCATCAGAGATGAATCAAAGTAACCTTTGAGTTGAATGAAAGGGAGAGGCGGCCAGCTTTTACAGTATAGTACGTACAGTACTACTTTAGTACCATACCACGCAGACTACGGCTATTATTATATTTATATATATATTACTTGTATAATTCTAATTGTATTAGGCAAGTTGATGAACATGCATGTGGCTGCATACTGCATACTACTGTGGACTGTGTTGAATGCTGATCTCTATGTTGCAAGCGATGACCTCAAGGAAACAAAGGCCTACGCCAAATACATACTCCCGCATTGCCTATTTCCTCCTTACTACTTACAATACAACACCACCCAACCTCAACATCCCTCCCTTACCACCCAATCAGTTAAACCAGATTAAACCAATACACAATCGGGAAAAGGGTTGAAAACCAAAATTCTTCAAAATCACGGAATTATTATTATTATTATTTTTTTATCAATTTGTCAACGTGATGTCACTATTTTCTTTTTTTTTACCAATTTGATCGTTTGCCTAATTCAGACGTAGATTCACACGATTATGCCACCATCACATTATAGAATTGCATCTTTGAGAATTGAGATTGACATAGTTGTCCTCCTACTCCTAGGGAAGACAAAATAAAATGGATATACAGATACAGTCGATCAATCGGAAGCAATCTGCAATTGAGTACGTATAAACTTGAAACTTGGTTCCATCAAGGTATTGGTTGACCCTCCATCCATCCATCCATCAACTCTACAGAATGCAACCCCCCTCCTCCTCCTCGTCCGATGTGGCCCCGCCGCCGAAACCACCGCCTGAAAACAGAGACCTCCTCCTCCACATAGAAGCCTACCTCTCTAAACGCGACGGAGTCGACAAACTCCTCAAAATCTGCCGCTACACCTCCAAGCTCCTGCTCTCCTCCACCCTCCTCCCGACCTCCCACCCCCGCCTCAAGTCCTTCGAATCCTCCGTCGGCCTCAGCCGCAAGGCCTTCCGCCTCGGCAAGTTCATCCAGGACCTCAACGCCCTCCGCGCCACCCCCCTCCACTCCCCCTATTCCCGCCTCCTCCTCGCCCTCCTCTCCTACGGCGGCGAGGGAGTCTACTACTTCATCGAACAGATCGTCTGGATTTCCAAGTCCGGCCTCATCGACCCCCGCCACGCCCGCAGTCTCCAGAAGTTCAGCGCCTGGGCGGAGTTCCTCGGATATGTTGGGAGTATTACTTTGAAGGTTCAGGATTTGAGGGATTTGAATCGCCGCTTTCACTGTCTGACTTCTACTCTTGAGATTGGGGCGGTGAGAGGGGAGGGGTGTGAGGAGGAGACGGGGAAGTTGCGTGTTTTGAAGGATAAGATTTTGTTGAAGAAGATGTCTGTTGTTCAGGATGTGGCCGATGCTTTCATGGCCTTGGCTGATATTCGGGATGGTCAAGGCAAGTTGTTGTCGTCGCCATTGTTCTTGTCGTCTGCCGGTTTGCTGTCTGCGCTTATCAGTACCCATAAAAATTGGGCGTCTTGCTGATTAAAACAAAACAGACAGGAAGACGCCCAATTTTTAAAGTCTCTGATTTACACAATTCTGCTTAGTTATATTCAATTCAATGATGCAATACAATAAGTGTAAGCTGAAAAGATTGTACGCCCATGTTTTACCGACTTGAATAATAATGTCAAATTCATAGTATTTGATTCATGGATTCTGCTGTTTCTCGTTTTCAAAGTCGCGTGTTACTGGATGCTTTAAAGATCACAAGGGAACGGACTGAAACTTCTATTATTCAGAATAGCTCTTTCGTAAAACATCAAAACAGCTATGCCAATCTTTGAACATCATCTGTTCTACATGCTCGTAGGGTGTATGGAGTACTATATATATGCGCGTCACTTTGTACGAGTTAACCTTCTAGGGTAATCCTGGCATCTAGCTTACGAGTAGGGTGGAGCTTGCTTCTGATGGAGGACAGCCTAACAGCCACATTCCTCATGTCTAACCGTTGTTGTGGTTCTTCAGCACTGCAGGAGATGCCTATTTGGAGTATGGAGATGACAGCTTCCAGTTTACAACTGTTTATGTCTGGAAGAAGAGCCTCGTCTAGGATGTGAGTCACTTTGTCTCCCTGCAAAGCTTCTTTAACTAACTCCCCGACACTTTGTCCTTCTCTCCCTGTCTCACTGCTTGCTCTTTTTCCAGTGAACAGTTCTTGAATTAAGATCCCAAAACTGTAGACATCGCCATAGGTAGACACCCCATTTCCCATCCCATACTCTGCATGTTTCATTGGCTTTAAGAGTTAGTATGTATGCTGCTGTGAGTATTATATAAAAAATAGTCGCATATGAGGCAGGGAAAAGGTACCTGGAGGAGTGTAGCCCACCGTTCCTCTAACTCCAACAGAGCTCGAATGATTTATGCTTTCTGACAGGAACTTTGCCAGTCCGAAGTCACTCACATGTGCCACCATATCGCCATCTAGAAGAACATTGCTCGGTTTGAGGTCACAGTGAACAAGCGGCTCATCACATTGATGGTGTAGATATTCCAGGGCAAAAGCAACATCTACTGCAATATCTAGTCTTTGGTTGAAGTTTAACATCTTTTGCTCAGCTGGATCATGCAACCACTCTTCCAAACTGCCATTCGCCATGTAATCATAAACCAGAGCTGTAAAGTCATTGCCTTGATAATCAGCACTTAAACAAGCAGTGATCACCTTAATGAGATGCCGATGTCTGATGTTGCGAAGCACACCACATTCAGCCATAAAGCTCTTAGAAGCACCGCGATGGTCAAGCTTGAAGACCTTGATGGCGACCAATCTTGAATCTGGAAAAAGTGTGCCCTTGTATACGACCCCAAATGCTCCGTTGCCTATTCTATTATCAGCTGAGAAACCGTTTGTGGCTTCCAGGAGGGTTTTGTACGACAAGTTTAGAAATTTATCTGAATCACTCAGAGCAGCACGGGGTCCCTTCTTATTTGTACACCAATGAACATAAGATAATGCAAGTGAACCCAGTACGATAACTCCTAGAAACGCAAGCAGAATGGCGACTATCAGCCTCTTTCTGAGCACTGTTTTTCTTCTTGCTGTCTCCAAATGACATTTGGGCAACATCAGTGCAGGTTGGCCGCCGCAGAGTTTACTGTTACCAACAACTAAAGCAGATGTTGCATTGTTGAACACTCCCCCTGTGGGCACCCTGCCTTCAAGGCGATTGTAAGATAGATTCAACATCTGCAATTTGAGGCGTGTCAGATATCCGGGTATGTTTCCAGATAACTGATTCCGAGACAAGTCTAATGCAATGAGACCCTTCAAAGCCTCTAAAGCATCAGGTATCTTGCCTTTGAAAAGGTTTCCCTCAAGGTACAGCATCTCCATAGACACACAAGCACCAAGTGTGCTTGGTAACTCACCTAAGAGCATGTTATGAGACACATCAAGCATCCCCAGACTAGACAATTGTCCGACTTGTGCAGGGAGAGATCCATTTAGCTGGTTATGAGATAAATCAAGCGCTATGGATAATAGGGGGAGACCAAAGAGTTGAGCTGGGATTTCACCACTAAGACTGTTCTGAGATAGATCCAATCTTTGTAGGTTTCCACAGTTTCCTAGATCTGAGGGTATGCTCCCTTGGAGATTGTTCTCAGACAAATTAAGAATCGACAATTGCGTTAAGTTTCTTATAGAGGATGGGATGCTCCCTGATAAATGGTTACCGCCTAAATCTAATCTGTTTAGATATAGAAGGTTACCTATGCTTTGAGGAATGATCCCAGAAAGATTGTTTAGATCAGCATAAAACACCTCCAGATTGACTATATTGCCTACACAAGAAGGGATCTCTCCGTCTATGTTATTACTTTCGAAACTTAAATAGTACAGGATGGTGAAGTTGCAAATGGCTCTAGGGATGTTTCCTTTGAAGTAATTTAAAGTCGCGTCAATCATTTGCAAATTGGTGGCGTTGGCTAAGGAGGAAACAAAATCAAGATCAGTACCCTGAATACCGTTCACAAGGGAGTTATTAGCAAGGAGAAGAACCTCGAGCTTTTCTAACTTCCACAGAGAAGGAACTTTTCCATGAAGGTTGTTATCATTAAGTTGAAGGTATTCAAGTTTGGAGAGATTGGATATCGAGGCAGGGATTACTCCTGAAAAATTATTTTGGCTGATGGAAAAAAAGTCTAGATTAGGGAGTTTGAACCCCAAGTCCCAGGGAAGGCTTCCCTGGAAGCTATTCATTCCCAAATCTAAAGTTTCGAGGAAGGATAGATTGAATATGGAAGCGGGGACAACTCCAGATAGCTTGTTCTGGGATACCGAGAGGAAGGTTAAATTTTTCAGTTTGCCGAGGCTGTCTGGAATCGTCCCCACCAAGTTGTTGGTGGATAAGGCGAGTTTTATGAGAGAGGATAAGTTTCCCAGACTCGGAGGGATTGTTCCGGATAGCAAGTTGAATGGCAGTGACAATCCCTCGAGATATGCCAGAGAACCAATCCTGGAAGGAATGTTGCCTACCAGTTTGTTATATTCTAATCTCAGCTCGACCAGGTTTGAACAACCAGCAATCTGTGATGGGATCACTCCATTAATGGAATTATTATTGAGTAGGAGATGTTCCAATGTGTGCAAACGGCCCACTTGAGACGGGATGGTGCCCCTCAAAGTGTTATTTTGAAGGTTCAGAACCCTTAAGAGGCTCAAATTCCCTACATAGGGAGAGACGGTTCCTGTAAGCTTAGACGACTGCAGGTCTAGTTTGATCACCCTTTGGCGGGGAGTGTCGCAGTGAACACCATACCAGCTACAAAAATGGAGGGTGTCATTCCAGGAGCGCAATATGTTAAAAGGGTCGGAACTTATTTTGGCTTTAATTTCCAGCAATGCTTGCTTGTCTGGTTCATTGCTCCTGGCTATGCAGGACTGAATACAAGACAGCAAAACAGCTGCGGAAATGAACAAGGACAGTGAGATACGACGTGACATGTTTTATGGTGGATAGTGTACTGTATGTGGGTAATGGATGATGCTGATGAAAAACATTATAGAGCATTACCATCTATTTATAGTTGCAGATCGAACGCAGTGTAAACAGATAGAATGGTAGAGAGTAGAATAATACATACAAGCAATAAGACTGTAACCCAGGAGACTGGAGATATACTTGAGTTGAATATCTCAAATTGAAGAGTGAGGCCAAAGATGATGAAGGCAAGAGGTTGGTTTAGTCCATGCAATGTATGAATACGGGTATCCAGGAAAGGACTAGTCTACCTTTTTGTTTTTTTCCTTTTTGTTTGGGTCCAACGAAATGCGCATTTAGTCGCATTAGTGTAGATATCGAACCTGATAGCTATTGCCTATTGTACATGGTACCTCCGTCTTAACCACTAAATTAAGAATACGGTTCTTTTTTCCTCCTTTGAACAAAAGAGCTTGACTCATTGACCCACCAAAGATGGCTCAAGAGCTTTGACAAGCACTCAGCAGTGTGGAAGGTCTCCAGTGTATGAATGCAACAATAAACAATTGCTAAAGAAAAAAGACTTAAACAATTTTGAAACGTGTGATTACTGTGATCTTAGACATCATTAGTGGTTGAAGTTTGGACTTCAATTTGGATGTAATGATGTATAGGAGGAAACTTGAGGAGCTAAAACTCTAAAAGGCATATGGGTTGAATACTTGAACGTCAGGGTGGAAGATAGTGCAGGACAAATTTAAGCCCTGTAACTGGAAGGTGTCGTATGAATGTGGCGATATCAATGGATAACTATGGAACAATTAAGGGTGTCTGTATCACCCAGTGCCGGCGTCTTGGGTGCTAGGGACCTGCTAGCTTGAAACACTGGTAGATGGCTGGCTATATGGGAGTATAAAAGTCCCCCCCGCTGACTCTGAGCTGATGTTAACAGTTCAAAATTCTAACATGGTAGGGAATGTCTTTCTAGGAAAGGTGTTCGAATCAAATCAGTCGGGCTGTATGGAATTCTTTTTGACACAATCGTGCTAGAGGCGCAAAATGTCCGGATATCATTAGACTGCTAAACTCAGTGCAAATGTTGCACCAAAGCCTTGCCGCGTTGTTCATGAGTCGGTAATGACTCGGTCTAAATGGTTGAATTTAACATCTTGTAATTATTTGGAAATGTATCTTGAAACACATGCAATTCCAAAGACTAGGAGAGACTGTAAGAAAAATGCGTGGATGCAGATTAAATGGCCGAGATACTGCGAATGAATGCTGAACAGGAGTCAGGAGAAATGCAGAAAAACTGGAAGAACATGAAATTGCAATAAAAAGGTGTACATAATCAGTATGGAGTATATTGCCAAAACTCATCAGCAGCTGCTCGCAGCTATTCATTTTGGAAACAATGAATGGGATGTAACTTCAAGTTGATAACTCGGAAAAAATCAGACTGAGTGTTGTAATTAGAGTTTCTTCGGTGATGGCATCGGACTACATGGTGGCTTCATGTCTTCGTACCTGTTCAAAAACCACGTTAAATAGTACGGAGTAGAATTTACATTCCTAATTACAGTAATTATGAGCAGATTTAACAGTAACATGTCTGTACATAGGTAACTGAGCTTACATGGCATACGGGGAGAGAGGCCTCGGTTTTGGACTTTCTGGAGTCTGCTCGTCCTCAGGTTCGATTCCATCCACAGTTGAGATGCTCGGCTCAACTCCATTATCCGCGGACAAGCTAGTAGTTTCAGTTTCACTGTCTGCAGCCGTCTCACTTTTGACAAATGAACTTGGAGCAGTTGGAGTCGGGGAAGTAGGAGGTCTCAAGTCATCATATCTGCAACAAAAACAAACTCACCTTAGCCTCAAATAAAAGCTAGTTAATGCAAGAGTTTGAATCTTTTGATCCACGCACAATCATATATACTTACACGGGAAATGGTGAGTGGTAAAATGTAAATTCCCTTGGATCATTTTCCGGTACAGATCCATCGATGATATTTGGTACCCCATCCACCACTATTGGAGCTTTCAAAGATTCATCATTGGATTTACCAGGGGTAGATGGGCACGGGGAAGTTGGAGGCTTCAGATCTTCATAGCTATACAAAGATAAGAGGGGGGGAAAAAGCTTCATCAGAGCTGTTGTACAAATGCAAGCGACACAAAATAGGATTTAGATGACTTACGCAGTATAAGGGGAAAGAGGCTGCGGTTTCTGCAATGCAACTTCATTCAACTCGGGGGTGTCAGCTAATACCTCAGTGTCAGGAACAGTGGTAGGAATAGAGCTATCCGGTGTATCAGACTTTATTTCAGCAGTATCAGGTTTCTTTATCTGACCATTAGGAGCAGTTGGAGTTGGTGATGAAGGTGGCTTTAAATCATCATAGCTGAAACATAACAATGCTTGGTGTAACTAATTGACGGAATTAAAAGAGGAATAACGATAGTTTTATTTAATCCAGGAACTCAAACTGGCTTCGCTATCATGCTAAATTGAAAGACAAAATCTGCTTACGCGGTGTATGGAGACAAAGGAGTAGGTTTAGCCACTACATTTCCGACTTGGACAGTTTCTTCTTCAGCCACAGCAGCTGCAGGCTCAGACACGGATTTCTTGACAGGTTCTGGATCAAGTGGCTTAGCTACCACATCCGGTTGCTGCTAATGCAAGTTTGGCACTTAGCTTATGGAGCTTTGAATAAAATTACATAGTTTGAGCATAGAAGGCGGAGGTTTTAGTTTATAGATATCCTACAGCGGCACAGCCTTGCCAAGAAGTTCGGAAGATAAACTTTGATGTATGATTTAGAAGACAGAGCTTTGGTCATACTTTTACTTTACTGTTCCATTTCCTCCTATTAAATTTCTTTTATTATCACAAAATAAAGGGCATCCTATGCTTGCAGCAAAATGAAAATTAAATTATTTGACTCTTTAGTTTGTTTGGACGAAACAAAGTGCATCCTCAAAACTCCACCCTGGGACTTGTTTTCTTACCCACGCAGATAGTGAAAGGCAGTGTTTACCTTTGGTTTAGACATGTCTTTTCTTTTAGATGGGATCTTCTTGAGAAGATCCTCCATAGGAATTAATGGAGCAGTTGTTTCAGCAACGACTTCTACAATTTTGCAGTACGAGAGATCACGGTTTTGTGCCATTACACTCAAGAGCTCCGCCACCTATTATGAACTGATAAATGTTACTGATAAGTGTATTTTAGGCACAAATACACTTGAAGTTTGAAGTTGTATTTCTGTTAATACATGGGCCAGATCAAATGGAAAAGATAATGCAAATTGTACCTGCAGGTTCGACACTTGTCCCCCAAACAAAGTGTCTTCCTCAGAAAGGGTGATGTTATGAGTTTCCTTATAACTGTCGGTAGGCCTCTCCATGCCTCCTGGTCTCACTATCTGGAAAAGGCGTAACAAATTTCAGCAAAAAATGTATCAAGGAAGATATGCTTTCGTGGGGAAACAAACTCTCACAGTGTAGGGAAGACCACTCGCTATAAGTGCTTCTTCTGCTTTTCTCTTCCAGACAAGCACCCCCCAAAACAAACTACACCATGAATGAGATCAAATATGAGTTCTAAGGCCAGTGTGCAGTATACTTATTCTGTCACAAAAATCGACAACAATTTATGTTCTTACTTAAGGATAGCTGCAGGGAATCCAATCTTGTTTGTACCCAGTGAAGTAAGCAGTATGAAATGCTGAACCTTTGCATCTCTTGCTGTAGTAGTTGTCAGGAACAGATAAATAAGTAGTTAGCTAACGTGCGCAGTAAATCACTGAAATACTCTAATTGCTGGATGAAATTTTCTCTGGTTTACATTGTATATGTTCCTGTTATCGCCTAATATGTATAGAGCAGTACTAAAATGTATCAGACATCTTTTTCAGTAAACCAGTCCAGCAGCCAGATAAGTATGTAAATAAATAAGTAAATAAAATGGCTTGCCTGCCTCAACTAGGTTTTTAGTAGCCTGATAATCGATGCGAAAAGGTCCAGTGATGTCAAAAATTTCCTTCTCACTTGCGCCAATACAGCATATAACTACTGAAGCACCACCAATAGCTGGAACTATTCGATCACGTTTCTCAAGGTCGCATTCCACGATTTCAAGCTTCTCTATAGCTGGACTAAACACCAAAACAAATCTGTTACAACTGCCAATTAAGTTTATGTAGCTTGAATAAAGCAGTTGTGTGTAGGTTTAGGAGAAGGCAAATCTCAATAATTATCGCTCCACTCCACTTACGTTTACCTCCACTTGTGTCCTCAGTGTTAAGCTTCATTTCTTTAACACTCTGTCATATGCATAAAACCAATTATTGAATGACTGTTACTTCACGATGAGAGACATCTCCTTGCAATCAGAAAAGCTAATATACTTTGTAGGAAAGAAAAACATACTTGAATCAGACTTTCTGCTCTTTGTGCACTCCGCACTCCAGCTCTAACTTGGAATCCCTTTTTCAAAAGCTCTCTGGAGAAAATAATCAACTCTTCATCAATTCAGTGGTAGAAAATTCGCATTTTTTCAGGTAAGTTACAACATTGACATTTACGATAAGTAAAAGTTTCAACCTTACAGTTCGTGAGCCGACTTTACCAGTAGCACCAGCAACAAATACAGTCTCTGTAACTTCGGCGTCAACATTCTCCTGAGTAGTCTCAGCTGTTGTAGAGCTGGATCTTGCAACAACTTGTGAATATCCATGGAAATAGTTTTATTATTCATCACAAGAACCTTTATAATATCCATTTAGGCATCAACACGTACATAGTTGACCATAAGAAATTCCCAGACAAAAGTCGAGCTGGACAACGCTAGAGACCCATTTCACACAAAGATCAAACTTCGATTGGTTCAGTGACTAAGACTTTGTCGTCATTGTCAATGCCGATACAAGTATGAATGACACAGGTGCTCCTGACATAAATCATACAACATTCTCGGACACTTTCCATGGAATGGGATCACATGTCATTAACTCATTCATTGTTCCTACTTTCTCTCTTTTCCCCATTTTTCAAACTTTTCTATTCACAGTCAACCCATTTAAGCAATTACAGTAACCCACCAAAGTGAAAACATTAAGCAAGACCCACAACTAACTGAGATTATACATCAAAAGTCAAAACATAGTCCCAGCATAGTGAACAAGTTTTTTTTTCTTTGTTCCAACGAAACGCACACTTAGTCGCACTAGCACTCTAAGGGGGTGATCAAACTGGAGAGGGTACCTACGTCTTGCCTACTAGACTGAGACATCAACGGTAGCATAGTGAACAAGTGAATTTAAAATAATTAATTACCACTTTGACCCAATTCTATTGGACTTAAACTCACCACAGTTTAGTTGAGCTTTTCACAATTTCGACCGAAAAGAACACGGGCATTGTCAATCAAATAAAAAATCAATAGGACACCACACAAAACAATCATAGAAGAACCCAAGTTGAAATTAAGGAGATAATACCAGAGGATGATGAATGAGGTGTAATGCAAGAAAGAGTGAGGTTTGTAGGAAAAGGGTATAACATGGGTTTGAAGAAGTTGTTAAAGGGCCCCAAAAGATGGCATCTTTTTGCCAAATTGTTTGTGAGTAATGTGGTCTGAGGAAAGGAAGAGGAAGATGAAGATGAAGATGAAGATGAAGATGAAGATGGTTTCAGAGAAGAAAGCTCCATGTTGCAGTGGCAGTTGCAGGTTGTTGGTGTTGCAAGAAGATTATTATACATTACTGTTTTGTTTTGTTTAGTTTTTGGTGGCACCCAACCTGAGTCAGTCAGTGTGTCCTAATCTACAGTTAGATCATATCATTGCAGATTTTGCAGTTTTATTTGTAGAACACAAACGTCAAATACAGGGATTTCATCACCTCATTATGGATATGATTTTGGTCCTACATCCCAAATTTCTGATTGTGGCTCTCATTTTGTCTAATTTATTTTCCCAAAATCGTGTTTGCGATGTATATATTCATCTTAAATTTGTGACGAGTTAGATATATATAAGATAATAAAACAAACTTCTGATGTTTAAGTTGGGGCAAAATGTGTCTTATAGGAGTATATAATAGTGAGGATTACATATTTGACTAGTTTTATTATTAAGATGGATATGTTTGTCACAAAGAAGACCAACCGATATACTTATGAGTTCAACTACTATTGAAGGTTAACCACGTTTTCTAGCACAAATTATCAAAGAAAATCGGCAACTTAGTGTGAAAGTTAGTATTTTAAGATGGGGACATGAGATATCAAATACACCCTCCGATTCACAATGATTTTCCCACGTTTGGGCACATTGGTTAAGAAAACATATTAAGAAAATGAAATTAAAAGTTGAAAATGACATTTAAATATGGGTATTATGGATGATGATACTGCGCCACCGGGTGGCGCCTAAGCTCATGAAATTTCCAAGTTTTAGCCGGTCAGAGTTTAGGCTACTAATGGCAGGTTTTTAAATTGAGTTAATTCTTGTCAGCTCAGCTATGACCAAGAACAGGCAACAAATTTGGTCAATCACTTCCGTGCAACATTCAGTAGCTAGTTTGGCCCAACAAAATGCATTATCAGGAACACTAAGGCAGAGATAGTATTGTCAAAACAATTGCACTGCAACATCAGAAACAGCGTGCATTACTATTGATCACGATAACACAGTGATTGACCCATTATTTTCCGAAACAGACCCTGACCCAACCTACATCCATCGTAAAATGGAAACAGTCGAAAAGCAGAGAGCTAATTTCGAATTCTGGCTCACTACTGGGGGAAAAAATTTGTTAAATTTGCCGGGCCAGAAGTTCAATGTCTGCAGCAACTTCAGCAAGCTTTGTTTCTTTGGAGCCTTTTGCTGCTTTTGCAATGCTCTCAACTTCAAAATCCAACGCTATTTTCTTGACAGCTCCATCTAACATCTGCATTCACGCGTTGGATAACAATGATAACAGAGACATTAATGTTCGTTGGTGTGGATCTGTGACAACTGACAAGCCACACCATATTTATAAACAAAACCATGAAACGACTCAAAATGCGATCATCATTGCCCATAGAAAGCAAGACTGGTACATGATAGTCACGTATATCCACAACCTTTTACGTCCTAATATCCACCATTGTAAATAGCACACTGCGCACTGATGCAAAAGGCCATAGGATGTACTCTGACAGTTCGACATGGCAAGAAATACAAGACACTGGACCACAGAATGTCATATATAGATAACATCCTACACCCCTGGATATTAAAAGGCAAACACAAACCCAAAGAAAAAGAAACAGAGCATACCAGTGAGCCAATAGCAACAAAGGCCCGAAACTTGGACTCCACATCCGCATTCTCAGACTCAGAAATCTGCAATAAAGAATGAATGAGCACGCAGCTGAATCAACAAATTTATCCAACACTTGTCCAACAGTCCAAGGCATCGCTTTGCATGATACAATTCTATACAAACAAACAGCATACATTCACACCTCTGAGCTACAATTACCACTTCACTGTTTCACTTGCAATTGCGTCACTACATTATATGTTATAGCCATGGTTACCGGATTCCCTCGGGTACCCAGCGAATTGCAAATCTATAAAAGCGAAATCTGTCGTGTTCTTTACTAAAAAAATACACATAGCAAGTACGCTATAAGGGAGTATCGCTAAGAGCAAATTCATAGTCAATTTGGTAACCATGATTATGACAGTCCCACCAAATAAATAGGATTCCTAAACATCGCTGCTATGGCTAAAAATACGCAAGTACATGAAAATCAATAACACAAATGCCTACAAGCTCAATGATACAGCAATATAAGTATGCAGAAGAACCTCAAGAGCGGCCGATAAAACTTGTGACTGCCCTTCTTCATCTTTCTTTTCAATCAACAAGACTGCGTAGCTGTAAGGAGACAATTAATAGATATCAATTAGAAAGATCAACATACTTCCAATTACAATACTCAATACCACCTCCCTCGCTCCCTTAATGCCCACTGTGAGAGAAGTCAAAATGAAACATCAATCCTAACCCTATCTGATGAGGTATAACGGCACACATCCATCTCTAGTTCTCTACCTCTAGCCAACACAACAGTCATTCCATTAGCACCCATTTACTTCTACACACGAACTTAACTATTTCTAATTTCTTCAAATGATACCCTGATCTATGTATACCTTGAAGAAAAACATAAAACGGTCCAACACCAACGAACAACAGAGATGACAAGATAACTACGGTAGACGAGTACTAACTATTAAGGATATTGCAATTATGAGATACTCACTTGAGAATCAATGTAGAATAAGCCAATTGCACGGGCTTACTAGATGATGTGTAGAAATCAGAAAATGCATCAAGTATCTGCAATTAAAAGAAAACAAACCAACAATATAACAATCTTACCCATTATTATCATTCAAATGAGCAAGGTGAAACATACATAAAAACGTTAAAAACAATAAGTAAAAGAAATGCACAAACTCCAGGCTTAGGGAAGGAATGGTCCTCGGGATCAACTAGCTACATACACCACTCACTCCACGGATTTCCATAGAGATGTCGTAAAAGAAAGAATAAGTTGTTCGGAAAAAAAAAACTTACAAAAATTAAGGTTCTTTTTTTTCAAAACTTGCCACCACCAAAACCATTTATATTCTAAAATTGACACCATATAGTTTTTCCGGCAAAAGAAAGAGACAACGACCAGATTACCCTTCCTCATATACCACCCAACCCTTCTCTACCAGTCCCATAAAACAACCAGCACTATTACCACTCAACAAATCCCCACAAATGATCACCACTTCATCTCAGCCCCACTCACCCACCCCCGCACCACAAGCCCACTTCCCACTCTACCTACCACCACCACCACCACAGCCCTACACACCTCCGCGTCACCACGGCCCAACACCCACCCCGCACCCCCACCCAAAAAACCAGATCAACTCCTTCACACAAATCCCACCATAACCCAACTCCTGCTTAACCCCCTTTCGCAGCAGTGGCTGGCTGTTTAGAGTGATAGAGACTCGGAGGTGGAGGTGCAGAAGCAGACAAAAGAAGACAGTGTCGCACTGCGGAGGCGGTCAAGGCACAAATTAGGTGGTGGAGGAGCTGTGAAGGAGGTGCAAAAGAAGGGGAGAATGCACGATGGAGATGGAGGAGACGCATTGGAGGTGAGGTGGTGATAAGGTGGTGGTGGGTACTGTGGAGTGAGATTGTGGTTGCTCTAACAAAATGACAAACCCGTGGTGTTTGAATAGATGCTCTAATACCATGTTGAATTCAGAGAATAAGAATAGAGAGAAGAGATGGAAGGAAAGGATAAAACAGAGAGTTGTATTGAATGACTGAATGAGTTAGTTTGTTACAAAGCTATGACATGAGTATAACTATATATAAGTAGTTAACTAACCCTAACTAACTAGGTTAACTAACTCCTAACTAACCTTCATATCATATACTCTAACAATAGTAGTGAGGGTTGCAGTGTCAAGCTGGCTTGAACTTGGTGGTGGTGTGCGAGTGTTGCTGGGTATGGATGGTGCCATGGTGGTGAGTTAGGGTAGTAGTTGGTTGAGCTAATAAGGGGCAAATTGGGAACAAGGAGTATTCCATGATGAGGAAAAATTCCTTCTTTGCCGGTAAACCACTCAAGGTATCAATTCAAGAAGAAAATTTGTTTTGGTGGTAGTAATAAGTTTTTAAAAAATATTTATACGTTTTATAAGGGGGTTTTTAACTTCCTAACAGAAATGATGCGGAGTACAAGGAGAAGTGAAAACTCTTGCTCCGTATTAACAAAGGAATTGCCTGGATGAATCCATTGACAGATCAAGTCAAACTTTCACATTATTTACAAGTCAAGTGACTAACATATACAAGATACAACGCACGCAAATAATGACCTACATGCAAGAAACAAGTCATTGGCCTCTGGTGACTCAGAATAAGAACATTTGAGCATTTTATTATGAATTCCTCTAACTGCGGCACTTCAAATTGCACTGGCTAGCAGGAATTACAAGTGACTAAGAAATGGATATCTACCAGCGAACAAGTTGGTGAATGAGAAGGACAAACCTCGCTGCGGTGATTATGAAGCCATGAGTGAAAACAAGAGCTTTTGAAGAGATTGGTTACAGCACGAAGGCCAGTTAGAATATTGGCAGGAGTCCCTGGCTTCGCCGTAGCTTTCTTAATTACTCCCAAAAGTGCATCTGACAAGATAGCCACAGAAAGCATTTAAGTTTTAGTTCTTCAGATAAAGAATGTATATAGGGAACAAACCAGTGGAGAAACGTAACATAGTATCAGAGATAAAAATGATAACTCGGTGCTGTGCATACCATCAGACCCATTAATGAGCTTCAGGAGTTTAGCAGTCCCATCAGGGTGCAAAATTGTCATGCGCAATATGTCAATTACTGCACTAAATAATAGACATGAATGTCATTTCCATAATCAGAAGATTACACTGAATTAGATAATCAGAAGATTACACTAATAAGAAGAAAAATGAACTTTGACTAAAATGAGTTTAACCCATGCCTGGAAAAATCATGGACAGAGGCCATGCATTAAGCAATCTGAACAGCAAACCAATGTCAACATCAGCAAAACTGGTACTATGATAATGAGACATATCTTTCAGAATCTTCACAACAGCATTAAGTCTAGAAGATTCCAGTTCTGTCAGGGATAGCTGCTTCTGATCCTTCGCAATTGAAAAAGACAAGGAAAGTCAGACAGGAAAACACTAGATGCAAAACAAATTGAGCTCTCATGCAGAAAAGTAAACAAATGATGATGGTATACAAGGTGAACCAATGCTACAATTTCAGAAATTAGTACTCCCTCCGTTCACTATCTTTTGTCCCGTTTCATTAAAATACTCCTCACAAATAATGATGAAACGGGGCAAAAGATTATGAACGGAGGGAGTATCTGACACTCTTTATACAGTGCAAGTTTGCATAGTTATAGTCACTTCCACAACCATTCGTCAAAAAAAGTACGTAGTCACTACATAAAGAAACAAGCGACAGGTGATGATCAATTCCTACTAAAGAAGAAAGTTAAAGGTCAAACCATCAAAACTTCAAACATCTCTTAAAGTTTATATCCAGAACACAAATCATAAATCAAAGCATCTACCTGATCGGAGAGGAGTGTACTGTTAAATTCAGAAACTTTTTTCAGAATTCCGTCAAATTGAGCCGTATCAAATATGAGGAATCCTTTCTGCAAAAAAAAAAAAAAAAAAAGAAAAACAATAATTAGAGATAATTTCATCAGAGGGGCCCTGACTAGAGATGACCTATCTAGGCTCTGACCAATCTTCACTCATCTATGTCAAACCCACATATACGGATTCATTTTCATCAATAATTAGCCGTTATATAAAGAAGGATCTGAAGGCATGGCCCCAGGTGCCTTCACTAGTTTAAAATTGAAACGCATATACAAATAACATAAATGTAGTAGTGAAGCATAATCTAACGTGTATACCTTTGGAATATGCTTGAAGGCCGGCTTACTAGAATTACCTGTCAATTATAAGATTGAGATTGTTAGGAGACATGGACCAACTTGGTTGAAACAGTAAGCAATGCCTAGAAAGCTAGAACTCAATGAACAATTTTACTAGGTTGAAAAGAGAAGATGAAACTTGATCCAACAGTACATACTGTTTTGGTAAGATGTCCCTCCAGGTACATAAGCATTGGCTGTGATGTCGAAAAACAAAAAAAAAACTTGAGGTAAATACAAAAAAGCGACAAAATTTTAAGCTCGTGTGTCATCTAATTACAGCTTACCCCCAGTGTAAGGGTCACGAAAAGATGGATCAAAAGAAGCGGTCTTCTGGCCAGTGTTTTCAAGAATAAAATCCACAATTTGCTGCCGGTACGCCAAAGGAAGATTCTCCGTCAGAAGCCACTTATCAGCTGTATCATATGGATTATCTAGAACAAGATTAACCCAGGTCAATGTAACACACTATCAGAGAAGATTCACATAATTAAATTGCATTATTGCTAATCGAGAAAAAAAATAACAAGTCCCAAAATAGCATTGACTACAATTATGATTGCTTTAATTGAAAGGCAACAGAGATGAAAGGATGTCAACCAAGAATCAAACAAACACCTGATCGATTGTAGGGTAGTTTACGCGTAGGCTCTCCATCTCCGATATCAACATCAAAAACTGACCAATGACATTATGAAGAGTGAGAGATTATAATAGAAAGTGCACAAAAGACTAAGAGCTGCAAGCAACACAACTAAATAAGCCAACTCTGCAAACACTTACGGTCAGGTCTTGACGACATAAATTCTGAGTAATGACCGCCGCGCTTATCTATCTAAAGTCTAAACTCTTCTATGTATAACACGTCGAAAGAATGAATACATTTGCCCTTCAAATAAGCAATAAGTCACTTGACTGAAATGGGCAGAGGTATCTATCAGAGCCCAACTGGTAAAAGTACGACTAAAAATGACACATTATATCTAGACAACTCACCATAATCATATTCCCTTCCATCATGTACAGAACGCTTGATTCCATCTCCCGGTTCGTCAACAACTTCACCAATCTGAAGGGAGAGCAGCTCTATTAAGTCAGCAGCAAATAAAGTGGAGAACATCAGAAATGAGCATAATGAATAGATGTTCTTCAACACATCAACAGCCAGCTTGACAGCTGGAGAAAGAAATTTAAGCCCAAAATGGCAATACAGGCAGCCATAAATCAAATTTATTGACTTAATTATTCTTAAAAATTGTAACCATTGCTCGCAATGTAAGATTTATTTCAGTAGATTGTACAACTAATCTTTGATCAAGTAGATTGCATAATAGTGAGTAAAGTGGTGGTGTTGTCAGAACAAAGAGTAAAGCTTATAGTATTACTTTTTCCCACTTGTATTCTTTCGCATCCCATGAATATGCTACACCATTGTCGCCTTCTCTAATAACTTTGGTTTGACCATTACTTGTACCTAGGAAGCAGGCACACAGGGAGTACGAATTATGATGGAATGGACGGTAGAGTTTCAAACGATATAAAGAGGCCCAACCAGAAAAAATAATATATAAAAACGAATACCTGGAACTTGCAAGGCATCCAATCCAGGCAACTCCTCCAGTTTTAAGCCTCCGACTCTCTTTCTATTATAAACAAGCACAAAGCAAGATCATAAATTCAATATGGAGTACATCACAACATCACGTAGATTGGTAATAACTGATCTCATACACAAATGGGAAAACCATGAAATGACTATCAAGGTTTAATACATAAGAACATGCATTACACTACCCTAGTACCCTTAAGTGGAGGGCAGCTATATTAATTGTTACGAAAGCACTATTAGCTTCAGTATGGGACTAATAGCCTAATATTACCATAAATTATCAAGTACTTTCACAATACCTGCTGATCTTGTATTCAGAAAGCTGTGATAAATATGATTCTCGGTCACTGGGTTCTGCAGCTCTATCTTGCTGAGTTGTCCAGATCCGAACCACTCCATCAGAACAAGCTGTTATTAAATCCCCATTTTCCATGAACTTGACATCCCAAACACAACCGGGATGCTCTATACTCTGAACACAAACACCATCTGCAAGAAGCAATTTCGCCATCCCAAATAAATCAGATTGTCTTGAACACTTTTCAGTAAGAAGAGCAAGATGTATGCAGAGACCAGAACATGCACCGAAAGTATACAATTCTGTTAATGAGTATGTCGCTTTCAATCCGAGTTCCCATAAATTAATATGTACAAAAAAATTCTGGAGGATACCAAAAGTGTGTTCTATGTATTAGCTCTTCCCATGCAGGACACTCAAGCAAAGCAAAAGGCATGCTCTCTGAAATATCTGAAGGCTGATTTACAGTTATAGAACGGCATGTATAAGACAAACAACCTTTCCATATTTTTGCCGAGCAATCTTCGCTACCACTGGCTATAAGACCCGAGATATGTGAATCAACCGAATAAACAATTGACGTATGTCCAACCATTTCCATTAGAACTTCACCCGTTAGAGCCCACAGTCTCAAAGAACTAGACACAAAAACAAGAGCAAACAATGGTTAGAACTTGGTCATTATTGTAACATTTTCAACAGTTTTTCTCAATTCTTGTGCAACATCCTAAAATGACTTGTAAAACATAACAGAGGGAGTATAAAACAAGAGAGCAGTAGTCGTAATAAGTCTTTTCAATAGGTTTCAAATTTACAACTGGTCTCATATTGAAAGAACTTATTGTCAGCTCTTTCCTTCTTCAGTTTGATAATGTTCCCTCACGTCAAAACACTGGGTCAAAAAAAGTAAACCACTAACTATCAGAATTAATGATCTGTGACATACTACTATACTAGTCAGTAACAAAAGGGTGAATTGTAGAAATATAAATTTTCCCTCATTAAGTTACATAAATCATAACCAACACCCATCCACAGAAATGTTGATGGCATACACCAAATCACAGTCCATCACATCATAATAGGAAGAACCATGATGAAACAGGGATTTTCTTACCCATCATGAGAAGCCGAAAGAATTCCTAAATCAGACATGATGGCCAAGCCCCGAACAGTATCTGAAGAGTCCACAGCAGATTAAAACAGAAGAATAAGGGCATAAAATTGAGATATTTTGTAGTGATGGGATTCTCAAAAATGAAAGCCACAAACAGGGGCAGAAAACCGAGAAATGCAAAAAAAAGAAAAGAAAAAAAGAGGGGACAAACCAGTATGCCCAACGAACGTGCGAACACAAGTTTTCCCCTTCCAAAGCTTGATAGTCGAGTCGCTAGATCCTAAATTTTCATTGAATAATAGAGATAAGAGACTGGTTACTTGACGCACTATAGAGACCATAAGCTGTTCCTGACTATTAAAAAGGGTATTGCACTTTAGGAAATGCCAGCAGCAGCATACAGATAGAATTGGAACTCAGGGGATCAGTCAAGGTCTAAACAAAATTAAGTGACCAGAATTCACCAACTATTCTGACTTTAGCCACCCGGCTACTTTGAAAGTACAATATGTCCATAAAATACATACTTCCTCCATCCGAGGGAATTTTTTATCTATTCCATTTTACACAAGCACCTAGGAAAGAGAGAAATATGTGAAATACATTAAATAGGCCAATAAAAATAAAGAAAGTACGTCCACTTGCACACACTAACCCCTGTCCAATACTTACCTAAAATAAAAATAGATAACAATTGTGAAATATATCTAAAAATGAAAATAGCATGGGGACAGAGGGAGCATCACACAATGTTTAACCTATGTCAATATTGTAGTTGACCTATGCAGATGTGCACGGTGATCAAATCTACCATTGCACTCTTTAACACAATAACCAAACACATAAATGGAAACTATACCTGTAGCAAGCTCGCCTGATGGTAGCTTAATAACAGCTTGTATTGCAGTATTATGAGCATCCCATGAGTCCACAACTTTGCCGTTTCTCCATCGTTTGAGAGTGCTACAAAAGAAGAGCCAAAATTATTTGTGAGATTGTAAAAAATTTGACATCAAAAAATGATGCTAAAGAGTTGGAAGTTAAAATTGTGAAAACCCAGAATTGTTTCATTTCTAAGGATCGTAGATCAAAGTCCGTCAAGTCATCCTCAATGCAGCAATCCTTTTTTAAGTAGCATCAACTTCTCCTACAAAGTACGTAGTAATTGATAGAAACTAGCCTCGTGCATATAGTATGAAGAATAAACCACAGAATATGCTTTTTATTTCCATTAGAGCCCTTAAAATTGTGCCTCAGATGTACTTCATCCAAAACTTGATGAGTCACCTGTCACAATGCTTCGACGCGTACTAAGAGCATCTTGTGCAATTAGTGAGGCGCATTAATATGCAATTTCCATATTATTTTCTTCTAGCTCTTATGGTATGCCACTATACCCTTCTCTTCAAGCAGATCCGGAGATATAGTTGGACAAACCTGTGATGCTTGAACTTCTCACTTCGCCCCGCCCTACCCGTGTCAACACGACCCGGTGCATATATACATACAGGTTGCACGCAGCAGTTGCAAAATGAACTTTTCAATGAAACAGAAGGTGAAGAAATGCATGGAACTATGGAAGCCATGGATAGAGTAGCGCGAGAAAGCCAAGAGCTTATGTCTGTGATGCATGCAAGTCATATATTCGCCGGAGCTGAAATTTGGGATTAAGCTTTACAAGAATTCATGTTTTGAGTTTTGAAGAAACATTGACCTAGTTAAAAAAATTGAAAGGGCAAGTTATACTATTACTACTTACTAGGCATAAGTTATCTTTGGTTCACCCTTCTCGTTTGTCATACAATCAAAGCTGAGTGGAATTTCTAGCAGATGACTATGCAAAGTAAACTGAATGTTGCTACCTATTAAATCGCGGGACAGGAGTTGAGTGTACACAACCTTATCCATGCATTATCCACACTAAGACGAAGTTTCCAAATAACCCACATTACCTCAATTCTCAACAATGGCAGCATTAGTCAATAGTTCAATACCAAGTTCCTAAAGGGCTTTTGCAAATGGCGGGCGAGATCTGAAGTACGCGAGCTTATCAATATACACATAGGTGGTTTCCGAACTATCCTAAAATAAAAATACTTATCCCAACATCCATCAATCTTCAAAAAACGATTAATCACCCCAATTTCACTTATGCAATCAACATTATAATCCAACGTTGAACAAAACATTGTATATCAATCAATGAAAATAGTGAGCAAATGGAAATAAAGAAAATACCAATCGATGGCGGAGGATATGATATCACCATCATCCAAGGCAATGCCAGTGACCTGCATGGTATGACCTCTCAAAACCTGAACTCTATCACTAGTTTTGAGGTCCCAAACACAGAGCAAAGTATCCATCCCACCCGACACGATACCGCCTTCTGGAAACTCCTGGTTGGGCGGAATCCAAGCCAGCGGGCCCACAAAGCTAGTGTGACCCACCATCAGCTTCGACTCAACACATCGGTTCTTGTTACTGGGATCAACCCCCCAAAACCTCACCGTCTTATCCCTCGACGACGTGGCTATCCCCGCATTGTCGCAAACACATATCCGCCTAACCTAATATCAATCGGATAATTCAATTACCGCGTTACATAGGGTTTCGCAAGCAAATTGAACAATTAATTAATTGATGACAAACACACATCCGCCTAACCTAATTGCATCAAGATAATCCAATTATTGTGTTTCTAAAGCAAAATCAATAGATAATTCATGATAATCGTAATCAAAATCAAAATGAAAGTGTATTGGTAAAAATGTGAGCAGGGAAATTGTGAGAAATAGAGTGGAAAGAAGAGCGAGCAAACATACATCGTCTTGGTGACCATGGAGTTGAGAGCTAAGTTGATAGTCGTGGGAATCGATCTCCATGGATTGCATATTTTTCGTTTCAGCTTTCTTTGACTACAAGTTCCTTCCTACTACTGAGTTAGAGTTGTACTTTGTCACTATAATTATACTCCACATACATACATACATACGGAGTACATTTATACTTACTACTCCATTCAGTAGAGTATCCGTATTTCTTTTTGTATTTTGGCCATTCTGCTCGATCATTTTTAACATCACAGCCCGGTTAGGTTAGGTTCGGTTCGATCCGTCTGATTCGAGTTGGAATCTAACCCACATTGGCACACCCATGTAGGGCTAAGGATACAAAGGTCCTGTTTTTTTCGGCTGAAACAAGGCTGAGCTGAGCTGGTATGATAGGAGCTGAGCTGGACTGATAAGAGCTGAGCTGAGCTGGTCTAATAGAAGCTGAGCTGAATTTATAGAAACTGAAACTAATCATTTCTTATATAAATTATTTAATAATTTTAAGAAAAATATTGGAGCTGAGCTGAGCTAAGCTGATAAGAGCTGGGCTGAGCTGATAAAAGCTGAGCCGGTCTGAAACGAGCTGAAATTAAGCTGAAAAGAACAGGGCCAAAGTCTTGACCCGCCCCAACCGAGCCCTTCAAATATGGTTTTTAGAAAAAAAAAAAAAAAATGGTAGTATTTGGGTTGAGTTGGGTTACTCAGGGGCTAGTTGAGCCCAGCCTGGCTCCTGCTTAATGTTGAGGCCAGGCCTAATTTATCTGCACCGACTCACACCAGCCTGACCCACTAGCCAAGTCAACTAGATTTGTAATGCCTCCAAATATGAGTACTTTTTTTTTTTTTTGTTTCTCACATCCTCCCCAATTAGTTTATGTCTTTTCCACGAAACTTCTAATTCAATTATTTGTCCACTTTTAATTAAAATATTTCTTAACAAATACTCCCTCCATTTTTTTCATTTAGTCCAATTTGACCAAATTTTCCATCACAAAAAATGTCAAATGGGGTTAATTGAAAAAATAAAGGGAGTTATATAAAAGTAAGTAAAAAACGGAGATGGAAAGAAAAATAATTGGACAATGAGATAATTTTTTTGTTTGGATTAGTGTTTTTCATGCAGATCTTCATTTTGATGTTGGTAAGTAATTGAGGTAATGTTTCGATCTAAAGATTGTAACTGGTTGTATATAACACCACACCTAAATTAATCTAAATTTAAAATGAGCATACTCAATTTGCCCCAAAGAGCAAGTAGAACAACGATAAGCTACATACAATACATGTAGCTTAACTCGTTATGTCACAATTTCAAGTTACATGACTTGATAGTCATACGCTTCTAGAGAGGTGAACAACATGGCTTGCATGATACCACAATACCACCATCATCCAACAAAAATTGACTTTTTTAAGTTATTAGCTTATAGTTTGATACTTTAACTAAATCGTAAGCAAGTCCTTATTTTCAATATTGGACTTGCTCTTAATAATGGAGAGTATACAAATGAATCGAGCTTGATTAATCCGTTTTTCATTTGTTGGTTAAACAAGTTGTAGTTTGAACTATATCTTCTTAAATTTTAATAGGACTAATAAATATTTTTCATAGATGATTGAATATAAGAATACTTAGCTTGAGCATCAATTCAGATAACTCTCTTCGTCCTAATCATTAATTAAACCGGAGGAAGGGGGAATATATGAATGGTTGATGCGTTGCATCGTAGACTAATTAGGAAGAGGTAGCTTTTTTGAATGGTTGATCAAGTCATCATGCTATATACTTTTTTTTTTTTGGTACAAGTGAGGGGCTCTGCCCCGATACAGTCATCATGCTATATACTCGTATGTGATGTCATATACTTTAATTAAGAGTAAAATTTTGATTGAAATAAATAATACTCTATAGAATATGAATAAAATAATCCGAAAGTGATAAATAATTGGATTGGTGACCTAGGCTACATACGACTTTTTGGATGAGAGTGCGTAAGTGGGTCTGTAGACACCCGCATTTTGACTGCCAGGTGTCTATGGCAGTTTCCAAAAAACACCCGATGATGATCGGACGCTAACGTGTTTCTACGCGCTCGGATACGGGCTCAAATCCATTAATCGTTGGCTAACACACTTACGGAGTACAAATCTCACCAAACGGACCTTAAATCCAGGCCCAGTGGATCATTTCGAGTCAAACAAGACTAATTTGGGCCGAAACCGACACCGGAAATAAAACCGACTTTTTGCGATTGGGTCAACTCCGGTCAAAGTCGTTTCCGAGACACACAAAAACAGTCATACAACCATCAAAAGTCCAAGTCAAACACAAAACTCATCAAACACCCAAAGTCAAGGTCCAAAACAATGGACCCGTGCAACCCGACTGGGCCACTCGATCGAGTGGGCGTGTTTCAAGCTCGACGGCAGGCTTCACGGGCCACTCGACCGAGTTAGCCCCATACTCGGTCGAGCCATGCCTATATAAGCAACCCCCATGCAACACAATTACACATCTCTTTACAACCTCAAAAACCCTAACTCTACAACCCTAACACATCTTTTTGCAACCCTAATACACCCTAGAGCAATCCTACACACACATACAACATCTATTACAAACCCTAATCAAACCCTAGCAATTTGATCAACGTATTTTATATCGTATTTTATTGTCTCCCGACAACCGTTTTTGAGCTTTTCTTCTTCTATAATTATATGTTTAATGTCGATTTCTATTAGAAAGTCGATACTGTCGGTTCTCGTGCTATTTTGTAGGTTAAGTGCAATTTCGAGCGTATTTTGGAGTAATAACCCGGGTAGCCGAGACGAGGACGGAAGACGAGGAAGAAAACGAAAAAGCCAAGAAGCAAATGAATAGCTCAATTACGAGCCCAGCAGCACCCACTCGATCGAGTGGTGCTAAGCACTCGATCGAGTGCCTATTTCCGTGATGAATCAGACTGCAGATACGGATCCACTCGATCGAGTGCACGCATGTACTCGATCGAGTGCCTTGCTTTCAGGCCGCGGATTGGATTTCTTTTAATTAGAATTATGGGCCTGTTTTGTAAGTCCAACTAATTTCTTTTAAATCAGTTGGAGGAGGATTGTCAGACTACTTTTTGACTTATCACTTTTTCTATTCCTAGAGATATTACGTTACATTAGCTTAGGGTAGAAGACTACGTTCATTCGGTTGTTCTTCGCGAGATTCATCGTATTTCGTTCTTCCTTTTTCAGATCTCAAATTGTTCGGTATCGCTACTTTAATTTTAATTCTTATTCTAATTTCAATTCTCTAGTTTAATTCTTGTCTTAATTCTCCAGTTCAATTCTTGTCTTAATTCGTTCTTAGTTTTCATAGTTATCTGATTTCAGTCTCGTAGTTTAATTTAATCCGCATTCATCATGTTTAATTGCAATTCGTATTTTGTTAATTTAATTATAATTATCATGAGTAGCTAATTTTTATCTAGAGTTTAAGGGGATCGATGGGGGTTAATTGGGTTATAGAAAATTGACCTGTCTCTGATTATATGAACTGTCGCCTGAATATTGTTTTTAATTCTGATTGATTAATTACTGGCCAGGATTAATTAGTTAGTATCACAATTAGGACTTTTCGCCGACCGGGTTAAGGACTAATTAGGTCACGATATTTTGGGTAGACTAGCTTAATTCTAGCGACCGCAGGTTAAGTTTAGTTCTAAAGTTGTAGTAGTACCGACCGGACCTACACCTTAGACAGTTCGATTATTGACCTGTTAATTGACTCCCTGACCCGATTGACATTCATTGTGAAACTGGGACCCTAGACCTTTTTATTATTGATTTACCTTATAGCAATTAGTTGTTAGTCCACTCAAACAAACCGAAAAATAGTGACCCGCAATCTTTAGTCTAGACCTTAGAGCAAGTAATTGAGTCCCGTCTCCTGGTGGTTCGACCCCTACTTCACTATCTACATTAGTTAGTGGACCTTAGGGTATCTTTGATTAGGGATACGACTACCCCTATCAAATTTTGGCGCCGTTGCCGGGGAGACGGTGTTATTTATTTGCTTGTTTTGTGTTTTAGTCTTTAGATTGCTTGTCTCGAGGAACTTTAGTTCCTTGAGACCGTTTCTCACATTTTTTTTTTTGTAGTTTCCTCGTATGCCCAGGTCCTCTCGAATTTCAGGCTACGTACCACCATTCGATCCTGAACCAGAGAGAACTCTCCGCAGGTCTAGGAAATTCTACAAGGAGATTGCTGAGACAGAAAGATCAGAATCAGTGGAACATTCGGACGACGAGCATATATCCGAAGCATTGTCCTTTGAAGAGGATAATTCCACTACTGCCCCCGAGACACCGCTAGTCAAGATGCCTCCCAAACTTGCTAGCCATTCCGAGCCGGAGCAAAGTGCCCTACCGAAACCATTGAAGAGGCCCACGGCCACTACAGGTACATTTGAGATTCGCCCCGCTTTCATTACGTTGGTGGAGCGAAATCAATTCGGTGGAGGTCCTGATGAAGACCCGGCGAAGCACATGAAGCTCTTCACCGATTATTGCTCAACTATACCACTCCCCGCGGGAGTGACACAAGAAGAGGTGATGGAGATGCTATTCATGTTCTCCCTACGTGATAACGCGAGAGACTGGATCACGGATCTAGACGAAGAGACCGAGGGAATCACAGACTGGAACTCCTTAGCCTTAGCTTTTTACAAGCACTACTACACGCCGCAGAAGACCAACATGTTGAGGAGTCAGATTACTAACTTCCGACAGACATCTCACGAGAATATCTACGAGGCGTGGGTAAGATTTAAAAAGCTAGTTAAGGAGTGCCCACATCACGGATTCGAGGTATGGTTTTTGTGCAATCAATTCTATAATGGTTTATATGACGATTGCCGAGCTACGCTCGATTCTGCAGCTAATGGCAGGTTCCAAAACAACGTTGATGATGATAAAGCATGGAAATTGATTGAAGATATGGCTACTCATCACTCACGTTGGGGAAATCCACGAGGTAACACCCGGGGAAATAGTGGTGACTCCGAGTCATCAAATGCCATAGTTAGCCACCTAGCCGCTTTAACTAAGCGGATTGACTCCATGGAGCTTGCTAGAACCCAAAACCAACAACAACAAGGCGGTATGTACCAAGTTAATGCAATATCTGAGGTTGTTTGTGAGAACTGTGGGAATATGGGTCATTATACCCAAGAGTGTGTGAGTTTAGAAACGGCGAATGCATTTCAATCCATGAGACCACACCAACCCTACATGAACCAACCGGGCTATGACAAGTCCTTGTTGTCCTATAGAAGTCAAAACGTGCTCAACCCACCACCACCCGGCGGTAACAAAACCGTCCCTTATGTAGCACCCCATAACCGACCCTCCCAAAGCCATAGCAATAACCGACAACAATTCCAAGGAGGGCAACAAAATTGGGGTAACGAACAAGGATGGGGTAACCAACAACAGTGGGGTAATAACCAACCTTGGGGTAACCAACAAGGGTGGGGGAACCAACAACAATTCCAACCGATCCCACAAAACCAAAACCAAGCTCAAGCTCAAGCTCCAACCAACACCGAGTTTGCGGAGATTAAAGCATTGTTGATGCAAGGTATCCAAAGCCATAATAAGCTTGAAACTCAAGTCAACCAGATACTTGCCCATAACAAGATGCTAGATACCCAAGTAGCACAACTTGCCGCCCAAAAGCAAGCTAGGCCACCGGGTACTTTACCTCCTCAAGGCGAACAATCACACGAGCAAGCCAATGCGATCACATTGAGAAGCGGAACCCAATATGACGGTCCGAAGATGCCCGAGGAGTATGTTGTGGTTGATGAGACCGAGTTGGAGAAACAAGAGCTAGCCGAGGAAGCGTTGAGCAGGCCACGATTTGAGGCCACTCGATCGAGTAACACCACCATACTCGATCGAGTAGACCCCAAAATACCTGACAGAGAGCAGTCAAGTGTACCACTCGACCGAGTCAAGCCTGACTCGATCCAGTTGGAAGTCACTCGACCGAGTGGTATCAGCCCACTCGGTCGAGTAGACCCTCCAAAGGGGGTCAGTAACTCCCCAGTAATGCCACTCGACCGAGTGCCTACAGGTGACTCGATCGAGTATGATGACACTCGACCGAGTCAGCCTGAACTCGATCGAGTGAATAACGTAACACCTAACTCTACTTCTTTTCATCCCCAGGTTTCAATTAAGGATGCTAATTCTTCTCAAGCGTCCCCGTCTCAAGCCAAGGAGCCTGCGATTCCGATCATACTTCCATTTCCCCACCGACAGCGTAAGACGAAGCTCGATCAACAGTTCGGTAAGTTTATGGAAGTCGTTAAGAATCTGCAGGTAAGTGTTCCTTTTACTGATTTGATCACTCAAGTTCCTGCTTACGCGAAATTCATGAAAGAAATACTAACTCGTAAGCGGTCTTTTAGTGAAACTAAGACAGTTGCTTTCACAGAGGAATGCAGCGCGCTACTACAGAGTCGTACTCCGCCAAAGCTCAAGGATCCAGGGAGTTTTTCTATCCCTTGTACTATAGGGACATTAGCTATCGATAAGGCCCTGTGTGACTTAGGAGCTAGCGTCAGTGTCATGCCGTATTCTATTTGTCAGAAATTGAATATGGGTGTTTTGAAATGTACTAATATGACTCTGCAGATGGCTGATCGATCGGTCAAATATCCTTTAGGTGTCTTAGAGGATGTTCCGGTCCAAGTAGGGAAATTCTTTATTCCCGTAGACTTTGTTGTCTTAGACATGGCTGAGGATGCCATAATACCTATTATCCTCGGTCGCCCTTTCCTACACACGGCAGGGGCGATCATCGACGTCAAGAATGGGAAGCTCACACTCTCCGTAGGAGATGATACCGTGACTTTTAGTCTCGATCAAGCTCTTAGGAAGCCCATGATAGAGGAGTCTTGCTATAGCATAGATGTCATTGATTTGGAAATAGAAAATTATATTGACGACTATCTTGGCAGGGACCCTTTGGAGAAATTGCTAACATCCGGCGATGCTGATGCCGAGAAGAGATCATGGAGCGCGGAAGTGGATGAGCTGGAACGCATGCTAAACAGAAAGGAGAGCACTATCGAGAAGGTATACAGTCTCGGCACCCCTAAAAAGGAGGTCGAGGTAAGTAAACCTGAACTAAAACCCCTCCCCTCTAATTTGAAATATGCATTTCTAGATGATAAGGGTCTAAACCCCGTAATTGTCAACGCTGCACTCACAGATAGCCAACTTTCGGAGTTGTTAGTCATCTTGCGACGACATAAGAAGGCTATTGGGTACAGTATTGATGACCTACGTGGTATTAGTCCCGAGTTTTGCATGCATCGCATTCACTTAGAGGGAGACCATAGACCATCCATTCAGGGACAACGTAGGTTGAACCCGAACATGCAGGATGTGGTTAGGAAGGAGGTTATGAAACTCCTAGATGCTGGCATTGTCTATCCCATTTCCGACTCTAAATGGGTTAGTCCAGTCCAAGTGGTCCCTAAGAAGGGAGGGACCACGGTTATCACGAACGAGAGGAATGAACTTATTTCTACTCGATTAGTGACTGGATGGAGAATGTGTATTGACTACCGTAAACTGAATGTAGCTACTAGGAAAGACCATTTCCCACTCCCCTTCATTGACCAGATGCTAGAGCGTCTTGCTTGCAATAAGTACTTCTGCTACTTAGATGGCTACTCGGGATTTTTCCAAATCCCAATTCACCCAGACGACCAGGAGAAAACAACTTTCACCTGTCCCTACGGCACCTTCGCATACCGAAGGATGCCTTTTGGCCTTTGTAATGCCCCAGCCACTTTCCAACGTTGTATGATGTCCATATTTTCGGACCTTATCGAGTCTGTCATGGAAGTCTTCATGGATGATTTCAGTGTATATGGCACTGATTATGATGCATGTTTACTTAATCTTACACGGGTCTTGCAACGTTGTGAGGAGACCAATTTGGTCTTAAACTGGGAGAAGTGTCACTTCATGGCTGAGGGAGTCGTTTTGGGTCATTTAGTGTCCGAACGCGGCATCCAAGTGGATAAAGCGAAAGTCGAGGTGATTGAGCAATTACCATACCCCGTTAATGTTAAGGGTGTGCAGAGTTTTCTTGGTCACGCGGGTTTTTACCGCCGTTTCATCCAAGATTTCTCCAAGATTGCCAAGCCTCTGACTCAGCTACTCCTCAAAGATGCCCCGTTCGTTTTTACTGACGAGTGTGCTCGAGCTTTTGACAGGATTAAGCAGGCTCTCGTTTCCGCACCTATTATCCGAGCTCCCGATTGGGATTTGCCTTTCGAGGTTATGTGCGATGCTAGCGATTACGCTGTAGGAGCCGTGCTCGGGCAAAGGAAAGACAAGGCTTTACATGCGATCTATTATGCTAGTCGGACGTTAGATATGGCGCAGATCAATTATGCTACCACGGAGAAGGAGTTATTAGCCATCATCTATGCTCTAGACAAGTTTCGGGCCTATCTCATTGGCTCGAAGGTGATAGTGTATACAGATCATGCAGCCTTGAAGTACCTTCTAGCGAAGAAGGAGGCCAAACCAAGACTTATTAGATGGATCCTATTATTGCAGGAGTTTGACTTGGAGATCCGTGTTAAGTCCGGGGCCGAGAATGTCGTAGCCGATCACCTATCCCGGCTAAGATATGATGGTGGGGATCTCGCTCCAATTGACAATTCATTCCCCGATGACCATTTGCTCGCTATTACCATGGACACTCCATGGTTTGCTGATTATGCCAACTTCCTAGTTGGAGGTACTCTACCTCCCGACCTTCAGTATCAGCAGAAGAAGCGATTTCTACATGATGTGAAGAGGTATTTTTGGGACGACCCGTATCTCTTCCGAGAATGTTCAGATGGCTTATTTAGGAGGTGTATTCCCGAGAGTGAGGTACATTCTATCCTCACTAGGTGTCATTCCTCTTCTTATGGTGGACATCATGGTCCTTCGAAGACATTCGCGAAGGTAATGCAATCGGGTTTCTATTGGCCCACTATTCTCAGAGATGCCACCACTTTTATCCGTTCTTGCGATGCATGCCAACGAACGGGAAATATTTCTCAGCGACACGAAATGCCTCAAACCAGGATTCTTGAAGTAGAACTATTTGATGTTTGGGGTATAGATTACCAAGGACCATTTCCTTCTTCTTATGGGAATCGATATATTTTGGTCGCCGTAGACTATGTTTCTAAGTGGGTGGAAGCCATCGCTTCACCTACTAACGATGCTAACGTGGTGATCCGGCTCTTTAAGAAGACAATATTCCCGCATTTTGGGGTCCCACGGGCTGTTATTAGTGATGGCGGTTCACATTTTCATGAACGCCAACTCACTAAGCTACTGAAGAAATACGGTGTTCACCACCGTACCGGGCTAGCCTATCATCCACAAACTAGTGGACAAGTCGAGATCTCGAACCGTGAGATCAAGTCTATTCTCGAGAAGGTTGTCCATACTTCGAGAAAAGATTGGAGTTCGAAGCTCGACGATTCTCTTTGGGCTTACCGGACCGCATTCAAGACTCCTATCGGGACATCCCCGTATAGGCTTGTTTATAGCAAGGCTTGCCATCTACCCGTCGAGCTCGAGTTTAAGGCTATGTGGGCCTTAAAGGAGCTCAATCTCGATCCGAAGCTAGCCAGAGAGAAGCGCCTCATGCAATTGAACGAACTAGATGAATTCCGCCTCCATGCTTATGACAACGCGAGAATTTATAAGGAGCGGACTAAAAGATGGCATGATAAGCGCATTATCCCCCGAGAGTTCCATGTCGGCGATAAGGTACTTTTATTTAATTCCCGACTTCGACTCTTTCCCGGGAAACTTAAATCCCGATGGTCTGGACCGTTCACGGTGACTGAAGTGAATAAATTCGGGTCGGTTACACTCACTACCGACAAAGGCGAAATATTCAAGGTGAACGGTCAACGCCTCAAGCTCTATCACGAAGGCGCATACGTCGGTGTCATAGAGGCCATGGACCTCAACGACACTCTCCATTCCACCTAATCAAATTGAGGTAAACCGGTCGAGCGGGACCGTAAAAACCAGCGCTAACCGGGAGGCAACCCGGCACCACTTGTATAAATTTGTAATTTCCCTTTCCGCATTTTTTTTTTATTTATTTTTATTTTTATTTTTTATTTTTTTAGCTTGGTAGCTCTAATTGGGAGTTAGTATTATTTATCGAGTGAGGACGAGGGAATTTTACGGTTTAATTGATTTAATTTCAGGATTTGGAAGTAATTTAATGGGAAAAAGGCGAGGTGTAGCAGGTGCAGTGGTCACTCGACCGAGTGGCCCTTGCACTCGGTCGAGTGCACTTACGGAGTAGCTACTGCCCAGTTTCGAAGGGTTCACTCGATCGAGTGGATCTTGCACTCGGTCGAGTCCCCCTGAACCGGGTCCAACTTCGGTTTTTTCGTCTTCTTTTATTTGTTTCCTAATCTTCTTTTCAAATCAGTTTTTTTTCATTAACAACCCCTCCCCCTCATATTACCTAAGAACCCTAACCCCCAATTCACCCAAATCACTCTTATTTCATCAATTCCTCACCAAATCTCACGATTTTTGCTTCTAAATTGCAATTGGGAGTGTTTCTTTGTGTTTCTTGGTGTCGATTTCTGAAATTTTCGTCCCTTTCTCCCCTATTCTCGTCCAAACCGTCACCCTTGAGGTATATTACGGGATTTTTGATTTCCTTGCTTCTTTTCTTGATTTTATAGTTTAATTTCATCCTTAGTTATATACTAATCCCATTGCATGCTTGATTTTGTGTTGATTTCACCACTTTATGATCGATTTTTGTGTATAGGGTCTGATTTTGGCCGAGATGTTGTGTTTTTTGTGGGATTTTTGTATAATTCGGTTTTGTAATTATGCTATAGTCATGGCAGGAAGAAGGAATCCACCCCGAAACAACAACAAGAACAGGAATGCAAGGCAGCCTGCTGTTCAGCCTGTGCCGGGATATGAAGAAATTGAATGCAGGGACGAGGCCCAAAGAGCTCGTTTAGTTACCTTGATACCTAGGACGATGGAGGCTACCCGGTGCTGCTCGTCGCAATTTGCAATCGAGCTCGGTTTGAACGAGCAATTATTGCATCTCTTGTCCATGATCGGATTCGGTGGCTTATGGACACTACGTGAGTTATCTTACCGAGTACTCACTTTAGAATTTTTAAGTTCATTTGAATTTGATAGACAAGAGAGTATGATATCTTTTCGGTTAAACAATGAGGAGCAATCCATCTACCTTAGTACATTGTCCGAGTGTCTTAGACTTACCTCTAACCAAGCTGAAGACATCCTAGACATACCCGAGAGTTCGAAAGAACCCCCCTACTTTAAGTTATTTTCGGGTCGTGGTGCAACTGTCACCGCTATGGCGCTCAACGCCATCCCACACCCTACTATCCGCCTCTTCTTGCGGATTTTGAGTCATGTGGTTTTTCCACGCTCCGACATGAGTAAACTTCACTCATTGGAGGTGTTGATTTTGGGACACTACCTAAACCCCTTTAGGCAATCCCTGAAGGCGTTTAGTGCACCGGGTATGATCTGTGTCGGAATCCAGCGCCAGATCAATGGCTCTGGACCGATTGGTTGTGGAGCCATCGTCAGCGCGCTAGCAAAGCGCTATATTAGGGGTTTTGGGGAGTCAGTCACTTTTGAGAGTCTCACCGACCGCGTCCCTTTGCTAGACCGTGGCTACCTCTTCTCCACTTTGAAGTGGATTCGGGGCAATCCCCCGGAATTTTCGTGGCGCGTCCGAGACAAGGTTTGGATGAAAATCCCGGTTGTCGAAGGGACGATCCTACCCCCACTACTTGCATTACCACCCACTCCCGCAGGCGAGGACAGACCCGACCCACCGAGCTACCTCATTCCCGAGGAGCTCTTCATTTTCGAGGAGGGTGCCCAACCCCCTCGACGTAGGGTTCGCGTACAGACCGAACCCGACGAGACCGAGCCCCCTAGGGTCACACCTACACCCACCCCGACCTTCCCGTTCCAGACTCCGGGTGCCGAGTTTTCGCACCCGTATCCATTTATGTATGATCCAGTTTATGAGCACCAGAGACGGGTACACGAGGGGATTAATCAGAGCATCGTCAACCGCAAGATCCACGAGTACATGCTTACTCAAGGCATCTCGGCGCCTCAGCACCCGTCCTACTGGAGAGGTCCGGGAGATACTAGTGGTATTTTCCACGATTATGGGGTTGATCCAGCTGCTTGGAGTCCGGACTACGGGCACACCTACGGCGGCCTAGGAGTACAGTGGTTGAGAGGCTTGCGACAGTCGGGTCCGCAAGGTGGTGCTAGCGGCTCAGGCCATGGCGATACTGGAGCCGGTCCATCTGGGACCGGCGGAGACGATGAGATGGCTGATTAGCCGGTTTGGGGGAGCTACCATTGTATATACGGTACTTTCTTTCCTTTTTATTTCTGTTTTTATTGTTTTCTTAGATTTTTTCTTCCCCTTAGGTCGAGTTGTCCTTAGGATTGGCTGTGGATTTGTTTGTCATATATGCTGTAGAGTCACATTGAGGACACTGTGACATTTAGGTTTGGGGGAGGATTTGTGTGCTTTTATTTTCTGTTGTGTGCTTTCAAAAAAAAAAATTTAAAAACTCAAAAAAAAATTGAAAAATCAGAAAAATCCAAAAAGATTTTATTTTTGTGTGCTTTGTGTCTGTCTTGTGTCTGTTGTGAAACATGCAAAACGACGATGATGACATTGCATTTTACGTGACCTCTCCTAATTGACAGCTAAATTCGTACCTGAATGCATGTAATACTTGAGATGAGATGATTTTGACATGATTGCCTATTGAACCGTTAATTGCCAAATGAGTAAATTTGACCATTTTGTCAGCAAACCACAAAAATTCTAAGGAATTAGAGCTTCCTAGGCCAGTAACATCTATAACTGGTCTCATTTATATTTAGGAATTGAGTGGTTTCTCCTTATGGGATGTGTAACATATATTTGCATAAATATGACGACTGTCTCTTGATATTGAATACGTGTTTGGTTTGAGGAGGAGGTACATGAGGAAAGGCATTTCTGTTTTTGACGAGCTCCACATAGCCAAAATGACCCATTTTTACTACCTTGTAGATTTAGGTTATTTTTCCTCTGTTTAGCCCGTTTCAGCTGTTGTAAGCCAGTTTTCATGATATTTATATCGATTAGCTACAACCCAGAACAGCCTACCTTACCAGGACAGTCGCAGTGAGCTTAATTGAGAATTATTCCACTACTCGGTCATAATTTGGATTTCTATACCTTTTGGATCTTAGTGGGTAATACTGTTATGTGACTCTGTATTCGCCTTCCCCTTGTCTGAATTGGAAAAAAATATAGAAGCATGAAAAAGAAAGAAAGAAAGAAAAGGAAAAAAGAAAAGGAAAAAAAATAGAATTAGAAAAAGAAGAAAAAGAAAAAGAAAAAAACATATATGCTTCTTATAATATTTCGGGGAACGGTCGAGATTTTGTAACTAGAATTGAATTATAGTTAGGAGGATGACAAAATTCCCTCTTATGCTCTTTTGAGTTTTATTTCTAGTTAGTGGCCAGAACCCATAGTTGAGGTTTTTGGATGGATAGTTTTTATTGTGTAGCTGCGACTACTGGTCTTAGCCCCACATTTCCATACGTGCTTTAGGCACAATCCATTTTATTCCCTCACATATAAGCCACCCTTTGCAAGTCCTTGGCATGTACTATGGTCCTGATTGGTGGAACACGTGTTTAATTGGGGAGATTGATTTCATATTCGATTGCATGCATATTTCATAAGTCGAGTGAGTGTCTTTATTCTTTCCTATCTTCACATATATACTTACCCGTACTTATGAGTGTCGAGCGACAACCGTAAGGAAGTCCGACATTATTGGTCGCGCAAGATTGAAAGTTTGGCAGGCAATTGTTTGATTATGGCATGATTATTGATCTCGTTGCATTCTTATGTATTACATGTTTTCTCGTCGATTTTAGTCGATTTTAGGAGAATGATTGTAATTCAGCTCTGAGTCGTGTTTCACATCACTTGTCCTCGTTTGTCCTCGTTTGTATGTATTAGTTGTTTGCTTGAGGACAAGCAAAGGTTTGGTTTGGGGGAGTTTGATCAACGTATTTTATATCGTATTTTATTGTCCCCCGACAACCGTTTTTGAGCTTTTCTTCTTCCATAATTATATGTTTAATGTCGATTTCTATTAGAAAGTCGATACTGTCGGTTCTCGTGCTATTTTGTAGGTTAAGTGCAATTTCGAGCGTATTTTGGAGTAATAACCCGGGTAGCCGAGACGAGGACGGAAGACGAGGAAGAAAACGAAAAAGCCAAGAAGCAAATGAATAGCTCAATTACGAGCCCAGCAGCACCCACTCGATCGAGTGGTGCTAAGCACTCGATCGAGTGCCTTTTTCCGTGATGAATCAGACTGCAGATACGGATCCACTCGATCGAGTGCACGCATGTACTCGATCGAGTGCCTTGCTTTCAGGCCGCGGATCGGATTTCTTTTAATTAGAATTATGGGCCTATTTTGTAAGTCCAACTAATTTCTTTTAAATCAGTTGGAGGAGGATTGTCAGACTACTTTTTGACTTATCACTTTTTCTATTCCTAGAGATATTACGTTACATTAGCTTAGGGTAGAAGACTACGTTCATTCGGTTGTTCTTCGCGAGATTCATCGTATTTCGTTCTTCCTTTTTCAGATCTCAAATTGTTCGGTATCGCTGCTTTAATTTTAATTCTTATTCTAATTTCAATTCTCTAGTTTAATTCTTGTCTTAATTCTCCAGTTCAATTCTTGTCTTAATTCGTTCTTAGTTTTCATAGTTATCTGATTTCAGTCTCGTGGTTTAATTTAATCCGCATTCATCATGTTTAATTGCAATTCGTATTTTGTTAATTTAATTATAATTATCATGAGTAGCTAATTTTTATCTAGGGTTTAAGGGGATCGATGGGGGTTAATTGGGTTATAGAAAATTGGCCTGTCTCTGATTATATGAACTGTCGCCTGAATATTGTTTTTAATTCTGATTGATTAATTACTGGCCAGGATTAATTAGTTAGTATCACAATTAGGACTTTTCGCCGACCGGGTTAAGGACTAATTAGGTCACGATATTTTGGGTAGACTAGCTTAATTCTAGCGACCGCAGGTTAAGTTTAGTCCTAAAGTTGTAGTAGTACCGACCGGACCTACACCTTAGACAGTTCGATTATTGACCTGTTAATTGACTCCCTGACCCGATTGACATTCATTGTGAACCTGGGACCCTAGACCTTTTTATTATTGATTTACCTTATAGCAATTAGTTGTTAGTCCACTCAAACAAACCGAAAAATAGTGACCCGCAATCTTTAGTCTAGACCTTAGAGCAAGTAATTGAGTCCCGTCTCCTGGTGGTTCGACCCCTACTTCACTATCTACATTAGTTAGTGGACCTTAGGGTATCTTTGATTAGGGATACGACTACCCCTATCACAATTCTACACTAGCAAAAAAAACCTAAACCTAGTTTTAGGAATCAATCCCGAGCCACCACAACTCAACCTCCATAAACCTCGAAGACTCTTGTGTTAAAGCCACGGTTACGAGTCCGCGCCGAGACAAGAACATGTAGGTTGAGGGTGTCAAAACCCTCTCTTTTCTCCTTCTCTTTCTCACGTCGTCTTCATCTTCTTCTCGTCCTCTTTTTTTCGTTTTTTTTATTATTTTATTCATTGCACCATAATATCGATAATACTACTAATATCAAAGCATTAAAATATTTATCGATTTGTGTCGAATAAGAAGGATACCGGGATAAGGAAAACCGCATATACAAGTTACTGCACACGCGTCGTCGGTCGCTTATCCCGATACCCCGACTATTTGATTATTGAGATAAATTAACTTAAACAACAATTCGTTATTATATCTCGTCATCATCATCATTAATTTTGCATTCATCAATTTCTTTAAAATCAATTTTAATAAGGGTCGAAACCCGTTGACACGGATCCGACATCACAATCCCTAGGGATTTATTTCGATGTCGGAGAAGTCGAGGGAATCAAGTTTTTTTATTCAAGTAAAGCGTCGATTTTAGATTCGATACCAATTCCATAATTGGACATCGAATCTAACAATCAAGTCATGTGAATTAATTAACGTGATTTGTTCATATCACGATAATTAATTTAAAGCGACTAAAATTAATTTATCTTTTTTTTTTTATTTCACTCTAATATCTTATATCGATTCAAATAATCGAATATGGGATACAACGAGTACTCCAAATTTAGAATCGGGTATAAATTCAACAATATTTATATTCGGTTCAACAAAATTCGCGATTTATAAAAAACCAAGTCGAATATAAATTGTGCAATATTTATGTCCGATTCGGTAAAACCGTCGAATTATCAAAAATCAAAAGCAATTTCAAAATCAATAATTAAATTGCAAACGAACCAGGTTCGTACAGATGCCACTCGACCGAGTGCCTCAGTCACTCGATCAAGTGACATCACAAAATCGAGTCAGAATGCTTATTTCGACCACCACTCGGTCGAGTCTCACAGTGACTCGATCGAGTGGCCACGTACTCGACCGAGTTGGTCAGTAACTCGGCCGAGTACAGTCTGTAGCGCAAAACAGAATCGTCTTTTACAAGTCCACTCGATCGAGTCCATCGACCACTCGATCGAGTGACCCATAACAATTAACACAATAAGCCGTACATTATTCTATTTCCAAAACTCGGTAGTAATTTGTGATTTATGTCAACACGTGTTTAGTCAATCATGTGTATTACTACCTTTTCAAAACATGCATCATCATATTTGCATCTTTTCATCTCATTTATTATTTGCACAAACCGTTATTATTCGTTATATTATTACATCGTTACTAACGCGTTTGTTATTTCTTTTGTCAATTTAATTATTGTTCGTTTATTATACTAAATGAACCCACATGCTAAATTCCACTTCGACGTAGAATTAAATTGCATTAAATTGACTTAGAAACCCTTTTGAAATTCCATTCACATGTTTAGGGAAAATAAATCTTTGCATATCATTTTCCCGTTTTACTAACGCGCGTATTGTAAGTCATTCGAATTCTTAGTAGAGGCCGCTAATGTGCGGGCGGGGTTGGTGTCCTTTGTGGGCTTCCCAACACGTACCCTCACCCCTTACTCAGAACCTCGATTTCCGGATGCCCGAAACCGTTGGCGCACGAGAGTCATTCCATACACGATATCCGATGATGTCGGTATCGGTATCGCAATGCAAAGGGACGAGCCCAATAAACTCTGACATCGGAAATGGGCCGTATTTTGTATACGGACCACTACGACATAGAGTGGGCTCGAATGGTTCCGAATAACCACAAAATTCGGTGGCGACTCCACATAGACCTAAATTTCAATTCGATCCATTCTCATATGGAGATTCATTCGCCTCCCCAAACCCGCGCGTGGCCGCGTCGGGGTGGACCTATGTCATGTCCACAGGGTCAAACTAAATAAGGTGCATTAAAAGAAAAAAAAAGGGTGGTGACCAATTAACTTGACCTTTACTTAAGTATGCTCTAATGCTTAAGATTTTATTCCTTTTCTGCATATAACTATATACTCCAAGATTACTTCATTTACAAACGTTATTTGCAAATTACTCCCTCCGTCCCAATGAATTATAAAGACAATTTGGAAAAGATCTCAGATAACAATGTTTTAAGATACTTCATTCATTTATTAACACTTTTACTTCTTGTCGTCCATAAATTTACTTAGCGTCGTCCGTATTTTAACCGTATTACCATTTTTACCCCTCATTTTACTAACTCTTCACTTCTTCTTTAGTCACCTTCCTCTTTATTCACTTTCTTCCTTATCCCATTGTAGACACCCGCATTTTGACCGCCAGGTGTCTATAGTAGGTCCCGCCAAACACCCGATGATGATCGGACGCGAACATGCTTTAATGGACTCGGATATGGGCTCGAAATCATGGACATTTGGTTTAGGCT
The DNA here is from genome assembly GCA_958450325.1 of Agrostemma githago. Classification (NCBI taxonomy): domain Eukaryota; kingdom Viridiplantae; phylum Streptophyta; class Magnoliopsida; order Caryophyllales; family Caryophyllaceae; genus Agrostemma; species Agrostemma githago. The sequence continues at coordinate 8,038,241 of OY288260.1, forward strand.
TATTACGGAGTACAAATCTTACAAAACCGACATCAAATCCAGGCCCAGTGGGTCGTTTCGAGTCAAATGAGACTAATTTGGGTCGATTCCGACACCAGGGGTAAAACCGTCTTTTAGCGATCGAGTCAAAACCCGGTCAAAAATATTCCCGAGACACACGAGTCAGCCGTGACACCTCACGTGACGATTTTATACGCGGAGAGAATTAACATGTTTTTCGTTCAAAATCTTTTTTTCTTCTTTTCGTTCAAATTCTTTTTTTTTCTTTTCGTTCAACACAAACTTTTGTTTTTTTTTTAAAAACCTTTTCTAAAAACATTCTAACTATTCGATATCGATTCCATAATCGAATATCGAAAATATAAATCGAGTATAAATTAATCCATATTTGTACGCTATTTATCAAAATTAATAATTTTCGAAAATCGAATCCGAGACAGCCACCCGCGCGAGTCGCGCCCCTCCCGGGAGAGTCGCGCGGGCTGCTGTAAGCCGCAACCTTTTTTCGTTTTTTTTCCGATTTTTTCAGCATCGTTTTCTCACATAAAACAGCGGTTTTCTCGATATATTTTCAGATTTCGACAAGTATTTTTCGCGTGTCATAAATCTTTTTCAAAATCATGCATATTATTTATTTATGTCTTTATTCGATTTATTCATCGTTACTAACTCGTTTTCTCGTGTTTGTAGCTATTTATTTGTTTTTATTGTTTTATTAGACTAAAACGAACTTCACATGCTAATTAAAATAACTTTGACGTTATTAGTTTAATATGCATTAAACGACTTAGCAACCCACTTATTTATTTTTCTCACATGCTTAGGAAAATAATGTTTGCATATCATTCAACCGTCGAACTAACTCGTGTACACCAAAAACGAACGATATCTTAGTAAAGGCCGCTAAGTGCGGGCGGGGTTGGGTGTTCTTAGTGAACTTCCCAACACGTACCCTCACCCCTTACTCAAAACCATGGTTTCCGGATGTCCGAATCCATTGGCAACGAGAGTCATTCAATACACGATATCCGATAATGTCGGTATCGGTATCGTAATGCAAAGGGACGAGCCCAATAAACTCTGACATCGGAAATGGGCCGTATTTTGTATACGGCCCACTACGACATAGAGTGGGCTCGAATGGTTCCGAATAACCACAAAATTCGGTGGCGACTCCTACTTTGATTTAAATTTCAATTTGACCATATCATATGGAGATTCATTCGCCTCCCCAAACCCTCGCGTGGCCGCGTCGGGGTGGACCTATGTCATGTCCACACCCATCCACCTTCTTCCTTTTACCTTCCTCCTCTACTTCAGTAAAAAAAATTAATATTTAAAAACGGTTTCAAGCAATCTCACTCCAATTAATTATGTCGTGTCATCTCAATTCTGAATCCAAGGTAAATAATTTCTTAATTTCCCTACTTTAGGGCAAATCGATTTCGGTTTGTGGTCTTGCTTTACCTAAAATTTATGAGTTTCATGCCCAACTCCACACTAATCACTTTGATAAATCGTGGAAAATATGAGTTACAACTCACAACGGAGCATTAAATTTTTACTTCTTTTCCTGGGCAGAGGCGTGGGAGAACTACATCTCTTCCTAGGAAGGGACATAGAACTCCCACTTCTCTTCCTGGGTACCCACTTCTCTTCCTGGGTAGAGGCGTGGGAGATCTACATCTCTACCCAGGAAGGGGCATAGAATTTTCACTTCTCCTCCTGGGCAGAGGCGTGGGAGATCTACATCTCTACCCGGGAAGGGGCATAGAACTCCCACTTCTTTTCCTGGGTAGAGGCGTGAGAGATCTACACCTCTACCCAAAGTGGCATAGAACTCTCACTTCTCTTCCTGGGTAGAGGCCCAGGGAGGGGTTTGGTTCTTCCACGCCTGTTCTTGGGGAGAGGCGTGGATACAGCGTAGTTATCAGGGTAGTTGAGTTAACGTAATTTTTTTGCATATCCAATAAAACAAGTCGAATAATAACTGCATTGACAACAACGAAAACTAACTTCGACAATGTCATCATCGTCCAAATTGTTCTCGGTATAGGGCAAATTCAAATCAAAAGGAATATTATTTTCCGCGTTCAACATGTTCCGAACAATTGTAGATCAATTAAATTTCAAAAAATAATCGTTTTGTAAATTCGAGAAGTAATGTTTTTGTGGTCCGAGTTTTAATTTCAATTAGCTTAATAATTAAATAAGGTAAATTAGGTTATTGTAGTTATGTCAAATTTGGTTACTAAATTTGAAAAGGGCAAATCAGTAATTTACTCATAAATTATGGACGACGTTAAGTAAATTTATGGACGACAAGAAGTAGTCCCCTTTATTAATGTTCTACTCATTTTCCATTTTGGATCTTTTTTTAATGTTTTATCAGTTTTTATTCATTCCATATCAGTCTCTCACATCTTCATTTTTTAATACTTTTTACTGTAACACATTCATTTTCCTTAAGAATCATGCTCAAAGGAAATGGGTAGAACATATATAAATTATACTTGCTCCGTTCCATTTGATTGTTTGCATTTGCTTTTTGGACACTATTCATAAGTGAGTGTAATCGTCAATGTAACTTCTAATATAAGATAAAATATAGTCACGTGGGATCTTGCTTAAATTATCTAATCAAATACGTTATAAATATCAAATTTTTATAATTTTTAGAAATACATAACTAAAGATATAGACAAAAGAAAACGTGCAGTGACAAGTGTGAAAAAGTAAACGCAAACAATCAAATGGAACGGAGGGAGTATTAGATACTACTTTACCTCATGAATAGTATCAAAAAGCAAACCTAAAGAATTATATACTCCTCCGATTATCTATTATCTTCCCTCTTTTCTTATTTTTCTTCTTCCTCTTTCCATTTAAGGAAAGTTTTTCACCTCTCATCAATTAATATATAATATTATTCTCTCTTACTTTTTCACTCAAGTTTTTCTCATTTAATTAATATAATATTTTTTTTTCATTGAGAATGTAATTCATGGGATCTTGCACTTTCCCTCCCGATAATTAGATGAGTAACTAAACGAGTCCTTAGTGAAGGTGAAAGAAAGTTTATGGCCGAGGGAGAAATATTTTGATGCAATTCTAAGAAAAAGATGAATATTATTGGAGAATTGCATAATTATTAACATTGCGGGAAGTGCTGGTAAATGAGGATGTTTTAAGGGTAATTGAACTTCCCATCAGCTTTTCAGGGGAGCGTGACTCTAAGTACTGGTGGCCAACAAAAGATGGCATCTTTACGGTCCGGTCAGCTTACAAACTCGGCATGAATGAGCTGACTATACCTAGCGATGAGGAGGCTGGCAATAGAACGTCATTATGGCGGACAATTTGGGGCCTCCCTGTCCCGCCAAAACTCGCCCACTTTGTGTGGAGAGCTTGTTCGGATAATCTGGCTACTAGACATCGTCTTTTCGTCAGGCATTGCGTGGATAACCTGCAATGTGGGTTGTGCGGGGATATGGTCGAGTCTATCTGGCATGCCCTGTTTAGCTGCCCCTCCACTAAAGACATTTGGCTTGGTCGAGGTTTTGACGAGCTGATTGATGCTGCCCCGCTGAGTTCCTTCCCAGTTGCTCTTAGATGGGTTCTTGACCAACTCGATTTGGCAGGTAAAGTTCGCTTTCTTACTATGACTTGGATCGTTTGGTCAATTAGGAACTCGCTAATCTTTGAAGAAGAACCACGGCCTCCTATGACTATCTATCTCGGCCTCTCCCGTCTGGTGGAAGACTATGCCCGATACATGGAAGATACCTCAGGAACACCCAATCCTGGTATTGGTATGGTTGGAAGAGGGTCGTGGATTCCTCCTACATTGGGCCGGGTTAAAATTAATGTGGATGCGGCGGTTTTTGGAAATAGCGAGGTGGGCCTGGGGTTTGTTGTCCGTGATACAGAGGGACAGGTTCTTCTTATTGGCAGCAAGCGAGTTACTGCACGATGGTCCCCGGAGGTGGCTGAGGCTAAGGCGGCTTGCTTCGGTCTCATGAAGGCCCTTGACCATGGATACTCAAATGTTATTTTGGAGAGTGATTCGTTGGGGACTATACAGAAGATGACACGGCCGAGAAATTGGAGAAGCCCGGTTGGTATTTGTGTGAATGATTTGGTTGTGCTTTTGAGTAGATTTACTTTTCCAATTTGTATGCATACGAGACGTGGCGGTAATACGGTAGCTCACTGGACTGCTAGATTATGCAGTAGTGCAGGTAGCGAACTTGTACTGGACTCGGAGTTAGTTCCCACAGTCAATCATTGAACTGTCGGGGGCTGATTTAATTTAATAATATATGCCGCGTTTTCCCTAAAAAAAAACGAATAATTATTACCTAAACTAAAGATTCTAAAAGATACTCCGTATAATTAACTAAACTAAACTATATCACAATCAATAATATGATACAATAATTATTCTATACATATTAGATTAGCATCTCTAATACTCTATTACTCACTTGGTACCTATATTTTGACGAGTATGACACCGTTGGTTCTTTATTAAAATACTCGGTACATATATAGGATAGCGATACATATCAAACTAATTAAAAATGTAGATATTAGAGGTTGAGAAGCTAATAATTCTAGGACGTTCAATCAACAACCTAATAATACGAGTACTACGAGTATACCATTACTTGTATGATGCAATGATGCTGCTATCTACCTTACTAGTTTCCTCAAATGTACAGTTTTAAGACAATAACGTAAAGCCCTTCTTTGTCTGCTTAACAATAATAAATATGAACACACAAATTACAAACATCTTACGCATTAAACTTTTATATTAGGCAACTTATACTATTATTAGGTCATGACTCATGACTCCTTCATCCTAAGATTTTTATGAACAACAAATAAAAAAAAACATATGATAAACTACAAATCATTTCTTCTCGCGTAAAGAGGATCCGATGATAAAATTCAATGTTGACGAGATTTGAACCTGTTATGCCATGACTCATGAGTACCACTTGTCGTGATTTTACTAGCTAACTAGACGACATCTGCACGACCAACTAGAAATCATAAGGAGTATATGGATGTTATAGTAATATCAATGATTATTATTCAAAGTCTCAATCAAAGCAGAAAGTAAATTAAAATACTTGACTGAATGAATGTATGAGGGAGTGAGTAATTATCAGTTGGTGGGATGTTTAATGATTCTTTGAAGAACAACAGTTCTAGCCCTTCTGATATCTCTACTGCAAATGTCAGCTTGAGTTCCCAAATCCTCTACATTCTTGGTAAACAAAGCCATCATCTTCCTTATCTCCTCGATCCCAACCTTAACCGCTTCTTCCGAGATTGCAAAATCAGCATTCTTCAGCAGCGCCTCCAGCTCCGTCTCCAGCCTCTCAATCAACACTCGTATGTTTTCCAAATCCTTAACCGCAATGTAAGTCCCCACCTGCATCGTGCTGATCACCTCCTTCTGACCCTTCAACGCATTCTCGAAATTCTTCCAGAGGGAATCGATCCACTTCCCCATGGACCCCACGGGAATGGCTGTGGCCGCAGCCAGGGCCGCTGCCACGGGGGGTGCGGCCACTGCCGCCGTCACCACAGAGCAGATGAGCACCGCGGCAAAAGTGGCCAGAAATATGACGTTCGAGACTTTCCTCCAGGCATGAATGTATTTCAGCTTTTTATCCAGCTTCATTTTCTGGACCTGCAATTTCTCAAGCATTGAGGACTGTTGCCTGTAAACAGACTGGAATATGTGGAAGAATTCATCAGTGAAAGGATCTCCAGCTTGCTTGAAGTTCTTAAGCTCCTGCAATGTTTTCAAGTACTTGGTTTCCCCTGCACTGTCCTCGCTTTCAAACTGCTGCAGCGCGACTATGATAAGCAGTTGGCTGTCTCGAACCCGTTTGAGGCATTTCTCCAAGGCAGCACAGAAATCGAGTGTTTGTAAGCTGTTCTCAAAGTATTCTTCAACAAGCTCGAATAATTCAGGAGTCTTCCAAATGTCGTGCTTGCACTCTAAGATGACTTTGACGACTTCCTGGTTCATGTCTAACAAACATTCAGTCACTTCCTTTAAGGAGTCGAAGGACAGGGAGCGCACCTCGACTCCCACTGCTAGCGAGTTGATCACGTGATTCGTGCGAGTGTGGAACGACATGTCGAAGGTTTGCAGAGCTGCATCACTTCTGCAAGCTGCTGTATACGATGTTAGGCCTGTCATGTACTGCAAACTACTGTTGCTTTCTGACCAACTTTTACATGATTTCTTGCTCATGTGTCCTCCCATACCTTCAGATTTTACCTGAATTTTATATATATATATATGTGCTGCGTAACAAAAAGTTTAGGGGTAAATTAATTATTTTATTTGAATATGATGAGTTTATTTTATTTTTCGGGAGAAATTAAAGATGGAAACCCAGATGAGGAAATGAAGAGAAGAACAGAACTAGAACCCAGATGGTGAAATCCAAGGATTTTCAGAAAGTAGACATCTTTTAAGCTTAAAGCCAAAGAGATGAAGATAATGAACCAAAATGTCAGAGTTTTTTTGTTGTAAAGAAGATGACTCAATGATAGATAGGAGGCGAAGGGTGAAGAGAAAGTAAAGCAAATAAAACAAGATAAACGAGGGAAATTAAATGGGAAAGAAGTGAAGAGTTAAAGAGAGAGAGAGAGAGAGAGAGATGAAGAAAATGGCTTGCACGCATCAGGAACAAAAATGTGGCTACTCAACAATCAATGGAAACGCGCGCGGGAAGCTTTGTGTATACGATTACGATGGAGGAGTAACAAATATCGTCATACTCCAACCGTCGTACGTACGTACTACTACTCCCAAACATTCGTTTTTTTTTAACGGAAATTTTAGATAGACGATCGAGAGACTCTAACATGATGCGCAGAGTTAGGTAAATTTTATTTTTCATGTTACCTCCCCACTAATTTAGTAAGAGGCCGATTTTTTTATGGATTGACTTGCTACTTTTTTTGTTTTGGGTTTGATAAAACGTGCGTGCATAAAAAAAATATACTCCGTGTCTCCATATCACAAGTTTTTACGATAACACCGTATTCTAAGTTTTACGATGAGATCACACTCCATACTAATCCGTATCTTATATGAGATAATTGGAGTTGATTGTGTTACCCTAAAAAGGCATATTGTTGCGTAGGATAGTCTTATAAGATACCCGTACTCCTTAATTAATTAGTAAGAGAAGACCATTATCTAAAACTCCGACTAATCAACTTAAATTAATGACCTCATTTGTTTAATGATAACTAACACTTTTAATATGGATCATTCTGTGTTATAACTTAGGACGATATTATAGAAAAGTCGTTTTTCTAAAACATTTCAATTCATAAGTTAAATTATTTTTATCATACGTATCTATATAGATGTAGAGTTGGTAAGTCCGATCCAACATGAAACCCCAATAAATCTAATTGTATGTGACCCGGCCCCACCCTAAAATATTGCAACCCTAAACCAATGTGACACAACCGATGTGAATTGTTACCCAATACTATACAACCCAACCCAATATGATCGATTAGTTACTCCGCGTAACTTAAAATCAACCGTAAATCTATGTGTGACGATTTCACGATAATTTTAGTATGAGACCTTGATAAGTGTTTACATACTAATTTAGTAACCATTTCCTAATTCATATGCAAACAGTCTCGTACATGTTTTAATTACGATATGATTTATTAAACATATACGAGTATTTAAAGATCACACACGGAGAAGATGATTAGATAGGTATATATTGATATAGATAGCCTTATATATAGTTTTGTCCTCGTTTAATTACCACGAGTATTTTTTTCCTTGAGTAAGCGGGCGGGTGTTGAATTCGGTGATGATAATAACACAAATAAAGAGGTGGACAATAGATACAACTAACTAACGCCATACTCTTCCACGATTTTACCATATTTATGTTTGGATTAATGGATTACGAGACTGGGAGACATCTATCTTCATTCACTTACTACATACACGCACCAGTAAGTTTCATGTGAGACCGTCTCACGATAATTTTATCGTGAGACCTCTCACAAAGGGGTGGTTACAAATTTAGTAACCACCTCTTATATGAGAGGTCTCACGATAAATTACCGTAAGACAGTCTCATATGAGTTTTTGTGTACACGCATACTAGCTCCTTACTTGCTAGTCATCGTCTTAAATCTTAATTAGTTTGCTTGATTAGCAAATTGAAAAGGAAAGAAATTGGAGGATAAATAATAAGGATGGAGTCGGAAATAATTAAAGGAAGAAATAAAGCAGACCTGAATATACAACGTAACTGATATTATTGGGTACTCCCTCCGTTTCTATGATTTCTTCCACCTTAAAAGTTGCACATTTCTTTAGAAAAACAATAAAATAAGTAAAAGTAGAGAGGGAGTAAAGTAGGTGGGCCACCTAGGTAAGAGAGAAGTGTGATAGAGAAAAAGGAAAGTGGAAGAAATCAAAGAAATGGTTGAAAAAGGAAATGTGGAAGATATCAAAGAAACAGAAGGAGTATAAGTTTGTATAAAAATGCATTTCGTTTTTATGGAGTAGGTTAGAAAGGAGGCATTGAATTGCAGGCGATATGAATGATGTATCATGTTCATGTACGTTGTCCTTTTTATAGTTTATGATGATGATGATGATATGAAATCACAACTGGATACTTGCCATCCAAGTACATATATAGTCCTAAGTAAATTTGCTTTTTTTTTTTTTTTGAAATGAAAAGCTCATGTATGGTATGGTATCCAACTATCCACTAATTCAGGAGTGTATCCAAGAAGACTTACACCTACACCTACTTTCTACGCATCATTATCCATTTATCCCTTCTTAATGTATGTAGATGCATGCCTTAATCATCTATATATTAATCATATTTGCGGGCCGGGTTAGTATGACTTATCATTATATTACTCCGTATTACTTATGAGTACGTTCGTATTGAGTTTGTTACATTTCGATCAACTCCCTCTGTCCCGTTCAATAGTTATCTATTTCTCTTTTTGCTACATTTTTTTTTTTGAAAGTGAAGATCAATATCATTAATAATAAGTCATCCGGCATCTACAAACGATGTCAAATTGAACTGAATACAGATTTGTGAAAAATAAATAAAGAACATCATTGAGACAAAGATCACTATTAGAATAATGCGCTTCTGCATAGCCTTCTATATATCGCTGTTTATTGACGCAGCCTTTCGCGAAGGAATCTATAGATCTGATGAAATAGCCTCCAAGATGATGAACTTCCTCTATTTTGATAAATAGTAGACCGAGATCTGACCTCAATTGTATCGCCGTACGTAGAGATTCCATTGCTCTCATGATCTTGCACATAGTTCTTGAAATCTAAACCTTATACTAATGTAAGGAACTGAAACCTCGAAATAAAGGAAAAGACCTTGAAAAAAAAGGACGAAATCACTCTCATAAAAGAGAGACTTTTATTGAATAAGATTTGATAACTAGTAATTGAGACTTGAACAATTTTTGGGGCTTACTATCGATTAATCATCGATGGAGGCCCCAGATCGATGAGGAAAAGTAGGGTTTTTTTTGGGGAGTTCTCTTTTTGCTACTCATTATTTAATAATTATCTATTTCTATTTTTAGTAAATTTTTATTATGAGTAGGTCATCTACGATTCTTTTCTTAAATTTTGATTCAAAAGTAATACTCCGTACTAAACAATTTTGTGCCCCAGACACCATAATTCCATTAAGCTAATCTCATGAACATATTGTAATATGTGATCCATCAATTCAAATGAGCTCCACAATAGGCGGTGAAGGGTCTAAACTCTAAATCAAGGAATAAGTAAATTTCACTAAATTATCGATAACATTCTAATTTGTGTTTTGTGATTTTAGTTTAATTAAAATATTTTTTAAAGGTAATTTTCGTGTTGGTTCATGCAATCATGTTTAATCTCTACAAATTAAATGCATAGGTGTGTAGCTATTGCAGCATTAGTTTTAGTTGTTCTCTCCACATTTTGAATGTCTGATTTTTCAAAATACAAACAACCGGAGACATCCTTTTTACATAATTATAGAAGTGAGAATAATCTATTTAATTTTTTTGCGTAAATTCAATTGTTAATTCCTTCTACGCCCTAGGAAGAATTCAAAAAGATAAACAACCTACGGAAAATTTGAATTGAGAAAGTGAATATACAATGTTACTCCACTTATGTAACCTTTTTATATAGAACATATACAAATAATACAAAAATTTGCATCACCTCCAAATATATTTACTCCCTCCCGTATCCTATATGTTCGTCCACTCTTATTAAAATACTCATCACCGAGTATTAAACAGGGATCGTTTAGAAACATCCCATAAATTGCACTTTCAGGGAATTGTTTGGTTGTCCATTTCATAGGAATTGTCACTTCCTCCCTAATGGGGAAGTTACTCACCAAGCTCCCGTGTAGAAATTCCCGCCTAGAGTCATTTCCTACGCGGCAACAAAACAATAATTTTGTAATTCCCATGAAATACAAATTCACGTGAATTTAAGTTCCCGATAACCTCATCTTCTCATAGTGAACCAAACAAGCCCAAAGATAGGTGAACATAGGCCCTGTTCTTTTGGACTTATATTCAGTCAGTTTCAATTCAGTTCAGTTTAGTTCAGCTCCAGGAGACATATTTTGTCTCTATATTGCAGTCAGTTTCAATTAAATTTAGTTCAGTTCAATTAATTTCAGTCAGTTTTAGTAAAAAAGAACGGGTCATATTTCATTAGAGAGTAGTAACGCAAAAAAGGAAAAAGGGGAAAGGGGAGGAATAATTGGTAGGCGTTGACGATTGAATCAGTGGGATACAACAAAATGGTAGGAGTAAGCTGCTTTTGGTTTTGAGTTGTGCAAATTTCCCCAAAAAATTGTCATAATAAGGAAGCCACCTTGCTTTTCTTGAGTCTCCTCAATTTCTCTCTGAATCCACGACCTCAAACCCCCAGGTACTCTTTTCTTACTTTCCAATCATTCATTCACCCTTTATTTACCTCTCCTTCCTTTTCTTTAGATTTTGATTCATCTCTGCTGTTTCCCCATTTCTTCTTATGCGATCTCTACATATTCTTTCCTGCTTTTTACATGTTTCTTCTTCCTTTTTTTTTTGCTTAATCAATCATGTCTTTTCTGGGTTTTCTGTTTTGGTTTCTGGGTTTGCATAATTGATCTTCACTCTAATCATGCTCTAATCCCAACTTTATTGCTTGGTTAGCATTTCTGTGAAGAGGGTTTGTGTTGCTCTTCTAGATTATTCCCAATTCCATGCCTTTCTATTTTGTGAATGTTTTCAGTGAGTTATTTGATCATCTATTTGTGTTTTAGTTCGCTTGTCATCCAATAACAGTAATAACCATGAATGATCTGCTCCCAAAAACAAATGATCGGGGACAAAGGAAGTTTTTCAAGTTACTAGATGCTTTTTTTTTTTTTATCTTCTTTGGGATGTAACAGTAAGAATGATTAGATGTATCCTTTGTTCATCAAGTTAAGGGTATCGAGATGGATATACTTATATAACTATATAAGTGATTCCGACATAAAATTATCACAAACAGAAGTTATGAATTTATACTTACATAACTTAAAGTCTGTCTTTCAATATTGCGGAATGTTTTTTTTTTTTTTTTTTTTTTTTTTTTCTAAAAGTTCAAATTAAAAATGATTTTGGATCCTAAAAAACCTCCAAATCCTGGGCGAACCCAGTGAAAAAACAAGATTTATCTAAGTTAAAATGGTCTCAAGTAGGACCACAAAAATGGTGCAATTGCGCCACTGAATATTGTGAGGATCAGGTTTCTTAGCCTCATGCGGACTTTTTATCTTGCGGGCCTCTTAAAGTATGTTTGAGTTTTGTTCCTTGAGAAATCGAATTGCAGCTAGGTTTTGTTAGGATATAAGGTTAATGTTGTTGTTACATGGTTAGCATTTTTCATAGCTAGTTAAATATAATTGTGGTTGTTTTCACTTCAAAACTTTTGGACTTTTGTATGGCTGAAGAATACTTTATCACTTGGATTGTTAACTGGTTCATACATCAATGGTTGTGACTTCTGTTGCACAGTGAGAGTATGGTTTGATCCAAATTGTATTGTAAAATGAATCTGATCTTACGATGATTATTTTAGAGAAGATGATCAATCTTTTCAAGGTTAAGGCAAAACAGAGAGAAAATGCGGAGAATTTTAATGGACAGACTCCCGTCAAGAAGCAGTCAGCTGGAGAGTTGCGTCTACACAAAGGTATTGTTACTTGAGTGGTGAATTTGTAAAACTCAACGATGTTATTTTATGCCATTGGCCTGCTGAACTTGTTGCTTGCCTTTTACATGTATCAGGTAGAATACTATTGGTCTAACTAACTTCAATTTTTGTTGAACTCTTTTGTGATCTTAGATAAAATAGTAGAAAAATTTCTCTGTGGTGTGGTGTCTGTAGAGGCAGATCTATACCCGCAGTTAGAGGTCTCGAGACCCGTAACACAATTTTTTCTGTGTATTTTGTCCAAGTTTTATGATAGAAAAAATAAATTTATACGGAGTAATTTTTATATAGCTTCTAAATTTTATCTAGGACCCCATAAAGAATTTTGTCTAGGTCCACCACTGGGTGACTGACAACTGAAAAGTGTGTGACAGATAGTTTTTTTTTTTTTTTTTTTTTTTAAAAAAAAAAAATTATGAATTTCCATTCCGATTAGAGCCAAACACTCCCATTCTTTGGCTTTGGATATAGCAAAACGACTTACAAAATTGTACATTTGCTTTTAATATTTTGCATGGTAATGCTTAAATAGTTCGGCTTTAGAGAGTCAGAATTTGAACTCTCTTAAATGAACCATTCCTTCGCTATCTCTCTGAAAAGTTTTATGGGGTTCTAAGAAATTCGTAGTTTATCATTAGGCCTTTGTCACTATCATTCTAGTGGAGTAAGAAGTTTTACAGGATCAACTCTCAACTCAACTCTCAAGTACCTTGATAGAGTTTTGCTGTTCCTGTTTAGTGGATCCTGTTTTTTGTTGAAGCTCTTATAAACATTGTCTTTTATCACTATCATTCTAATGGAGTATGAAGTTTCTCAACTCTCAAGTACCTTGCTAGAGATCCCGGACACATGTTGAGAGGACCCTCATTTTAAACGGATTCATATTTTATTTAAACTCTTATAAAAACTGCTTCGGCACTTGCGAATTCTAGCTATAGTGCATTTAATTTGACCGGAGTAGAAATTTTGTTGGTGAAAATTTGCAAGTTTCTGTCAAATTCATTGAAAAGACCTTGGCCGCACCCATAAGAAAGTGAGGGAGTTAATTTCATAAGCTCTAGGAGGTCCGTCCTGAAACAGTTGATTATAGGAGGAGAACTCCGTGATTCATAAAGTAGAGAACGTCCTCCTTATTTTATACTCCCTCCGGTCATTATTTATTGCCCCGCTCACTTTTGCACGTAAAATAAGGAATGAATATAAAATGGTAAAAAATGATGGTGGAGTAGTGAAAAATGAATATAAAATGGTAAAGAAATGAATGGTGGGCCTTAAAGTATAAAATTCAATGACATTTCTTGTAAATAAAGGATAGAAAGAGGGATAATATGGTAAAAGTGTAAGATAGAAAAGGAAAGTGGAGAAGTGGGGCAAAAAATAATAACCTGCCAAATAAGGAAAGCGGGGCGATAAATTGTGTCCGGAGGGAGTAGATGTGGAACACACATGTGAAACTCAAATGAGTTAGGAGCCAATTCTTAACGATTCCCCTTAGCTACAATTATTGTGGAACTTTGCTGTTCAAGTCCCAAAATATTGTGGACTTTGGTGTCTTGCCTTTCTCATGCTAAGCATATTTTTTTCTTGTAGATATCAGTGAATTGAACCTTCCAAAGTCTTGTAACATATCCTTTCCCAATGGAAAGGACGACCTGATGAACTTTGAAGTTACTATACGTCCTGATGAGGGATATTATTTGTAAGTATATATGTTTATACGCATTATTTATATATCTAGTTTTCCAGTGCTTTCTAAGATTGATCAATTCTATCCTATTCCGAAGGGCAATTGTCTCGATTTACCTCATCATTTGGACTTGGTTATACACCGTACTTTTTTAGTATGCTTAATCTGCTTTCCATTTTTAATCATGTATTCTTATCACACTAGTCAGACTTTGTTCTTTCTTCGACATTTATTCTTTCCTATCTTTCTTCAAGATGGGCGAGGTGCTAATTCCTGCCAGCCTATATTCCATTGCTTTTATAAAGAAAAGGGGGAAAGGAGCAAGGCAAAAACTCCATTTTCATTGATTTATGTATACTTCCCATTTTGCATTCTCCTGGTCTGTCCGAGAGAGGACTTTACTAATGGGGAGCAATTCTATTGCAGAGGTGGTTTATTTTTGTTTACCTTTCAAGTTCCAACTGTCTACCCTCATGAGCCACCAAAGGTCAAATGCAAGACAAAGGTAAATACTGAGTAAATAGTAACCATGTGCATGGATTATTCGCCTTTTACACATGCTAAATCTGCATGGTTGTGTTGTGTTTGACTTGTGCACAACACTGGCAGGTGTACCATCCTAACATTGATTTGGAAGGGAATGTGTGCCTGAACATTCTAAGAGAAGACTGGAAACCTGTGTTGAACGTGAACACCATCATCTATGGCTTGTATCATCTCTTCACGGTACTGGATATTTTTTTTTCCACCTGGGGTTCGTTTCGTGTGAGAGTGCCCCTTTGAATTGTTACATGGGCTTGTACTCTTAATCTCAAATTTAAATTTTGCTTGTAAACAGCAACCAAATCACGAGGACCCTCTGAATCATGAAGCTGCTGCAGTTTTGAGAGATAATCCAAGAATGTTTGAGGCGAGTGTAAGAAGAGCAATGTCGGGGGGTTATGTGGGACAAGCATTCTTCCCAAGGTGCCTTTCTTAAGGCTTCCTTGCCAATTCTAAGACGCGAAAGCCCCTCTTGTTCCCCAGGATTTTACCTGTATTATCTGCTACACTTGTGTGTTGTCTTGAAATCAGCCAAATGGCTAGAAATCCACATGTATCTTTTGTTTGTGCCAAAACATTTGGGAACACTAATTTGACTTGTTGGGAAGACCATTTTTCTTATCCTCACTTGTATGTAATCGACCCACACATTTATTATGTCCAGTTTAGAGGAGATTGATCTTTTTGGATCGTGTTCTTTGAATCATGGTTGCACAGTCTGCATTATACGAGCATGGAAGATATCTTTCAAATGCATTTGTCACAGATTCAAATATAATGCCATGATGACTCAAGATGGTTGCTCAGAAAAACTGACTAAAGCTGCATTACACTTTAGCAAGGTCAGGCACTCAGGTACAAAGAAACAACTCTCACGTGTAACTGAAACAAAATGATGAGGCTCCTCATGTACAACAACAATCACACTCACTCACCTCCCTAAGATGTATGCACAAAAGATGATACTAATCGATATTCACTAACACTCGTTGACTCTCTAACTGGTTGGTTCCCGGAAGAAAGGTTTTCTTCAAAGAACTCTAAGACGGTAGACATCCTCTATAATGCGAATGAAGAAAGAGGGACGAAATGGGCTCATCCTCCTCCTCATCCTCTTCCCTGGGAGATATTGACAAGGAGGAGAAGCAGCTAAATGCGCGTAGATGTTTCTTTTCACTTTCGTAGTTTTCACATTCGAGTACTTGGAGATGGGGTTCTGGAACGGTTGTGACTTTGAGACCCTCTGGTAGTATGCAGTTGCACACCGATCCTGCCCAACCACGTCAAACATGAAACTGTCATCTAAAGCATGTTCAATCGGATTGTAAGGAGGATATGAATGACAAACAAGTAATGTATGAATACCGATTCTTGCAAGCCGATTAACCCATTTGGGGATTCTTCTTCCTGTCAACTTGTAACACATATCATCGCAGAAATGGTTGCAGTTCTTGATGATCAGGTGATACGTATCACCATGATAATGATTAGATTGTTGCTCCATGAACTCTCTAACTTCACGAGGATTCAGTGCCGTCATTCCCATGAAGATCGCCTTCCTGAACTTGAATCCTGGGCATTTCCGAGGTTCAATTTCGAAGACACCACTTGTGGGATAGTCATGAGCGCCAAAAGCATACTCTGAACCATGAACTGTGAAATAAGAGGAACAAATTACTTCAGCATTTATCAACATATGGGAGAAGTAGGCAGGAATAATATGATGTAATGCACTGATTCTTCCCAATAAATGTGAAGAACAAGAGGATCCTGTGACAAGAAACGAATGGGACAGAGGATGAATGGCACACTCATATAATGCACTGATTCTGACCAGTGTTAATCTCTGGATAACAATAAGAGATGAACTTTGAAGAATCACTTGATGATCTAAGAAACAAGCACTGTCATGGTTATCAAATGTCATTTGTTATACTTTTACCCCATAGGGTGGGTGCACGGACTGTGGGGGTACTATGTGACTGACTAGTGGACATTTTTGTCACACTCGAAAGTAGCTAGTCTGCTAGTGTACTTTTTCTTCTGCGCCTAGGGGTAATTATGAGTAATTTTGAGCTGCTGTTGGATCAGGCATTGATAATCACCGCGACACAAGTTCCACTCAAGTCATCTAAAACCTAACAGCCAAGATTCCTTGATATCAGATTATGTGGAGACAGAATTCAGTTGACATAAAATGAATCAATTTGTATTATTACTAAGGAGTTTTACAGAAAGCAGTTACTAAATCAGAAAACTGACATTCACTCCGGCAGAAAACTAAGAACACGGAGAAACTCATGCTAAAATCAAGGTGAACCTACCAAATGATGTTTATTCTTAAATCACAAATGAATAGCCAACAACTTTCAGAATAGTACTTCCCACATTCGATCCATTTCACTACATTTGCAAAAACTGAAGGGCAATTTGGTGAATAGTGTAGTCACGTAGATAGGAACAGTGGGAGTAGTAAATCAATTAAGTTTTGATTTCAAAAGATAGCAATACCATGGTTGCTAGCTAGTTACTAACCTTCCAAACCAGTGTGAAAAACGCCAAGGCCTGCCCAATACATGTAGCCATTGGCAGGTGTCAAGTCATAGACATTAAGATAGACGGGAGTGTAGCCGGACATGCTATCTACTGATTTCACCTTCGGGAACAGACAAAAACGAGAGGCAAGTTTGCCTTCCCTTCGTGCAGCCTTCCCATTCTGTGCGCCACTATTATTCTTGGATTTCAGTTTCATGTTTTCAATGAGGCTGGAACCTTTGCAACCACAAATTCTTTGATGCGTAGTTTCAACCTGAAATTGAGTCCCATCAAAACTAAACAAGGTTAACTAACCAATTGGCATCCGAATCTCTATTATATCATGCCCAAGTAATTGATTAATGCTCTAAGATTGAAAACAAAAAAAAGGCCGAGCAAATTACAGATTGACAAAGGTATTCAGTCTACTATGCATCATCGCATGCAAGCCCCTTGTCATCCAAATAAAGGAGTTTTACCACCAACTTCTCTTTCCGATAATCTCTCCACCCTTCTCCTCTAATAGACTCGTACATACTTTGGTCATAAGGTGACAAACAAAAGTAGCAAAATATATAGTACTGGAGTATTAGTTGAACGGAGAAGAGTCGTAGCATTGCCTCAAAAAGAAAGAAAAGATGGAGAAAAGGGTGGGAGCTCATATTTCCTTGATTGAAGGATGTTAAATGACACAGAATGAGTAAGCTCGCTCTTTTTTCTTTATTTAAAGATTGCACTACAATGAACCTACTCCATACACCTAACATATTCCTTGCCAAATGTAGTTAGTAGGGGCATGTCCCTTAATTATAATAGCATGAGAATCCAATTGAGTATCTTACACTACCAAATAAAACTCAAAGAAAGAAAGAAAGAGCGAGCGAGCGAGCTACAAATCTACCACATTATTATCGGATTCTATATGGGTTTGCTTTAAACCCGAATACATGGTTTGTATATACTGCAAACAATACAAAGTTGGTGCCTTTTTCATCATGATGAGATATTATTATATGGAAAAACAAATAAAGCAGGCAGCATGATCTACATTTGAAACCCAGATCAATTGAGCAGCAGATCCAGGAGGAAGACTAGCTATCATAGATCAGCTCAAATCCTCCACAGATAATAACAACAATTTGTATGATGAATGAAAAAAAATAACAAGAAATAAAATCATACAAGAACAAAAAAAGGGACATGCATTATAATAATAATAAGGATAAGCATAATTGAGATAAATGGGGGGGAAAAGAGAGAGAGAGACCTTAATTAAAAGGGGCAGGAAGAAACCACCATCAAAGAAAATGGGAAGAAAATGCACAAACAAGGAAGGAAGGAGGAAGGAGGAAGGAGAAGGAGAAGGAGGAAGGAGGGGTTCAGCAGAAATGACCCGCCATTTTGATGAGGTTGGGAGGTTGGGGGGTCCTTTAGTTTAAGTACCTGGATCCTCTGAATCACTCGTTTCTTTGAGAGGTCTGTTTTTAACCAACCTCCTCCTCCTCCCTCTTCCTCATTTCCCCCTCTCTAATTATTTTCTTCTTCTTCTTCTTCTTGAAATTAATTATTACTAATTTCTCTCTTTATTAAAGGCTGTTTTCTTGTCTAATAAAAACCTCACAAATTATCTACACTCCACTACTTTTTATTATTATTATTATTATTACTGCACTAATATAAATAATAATGACTACTATGTAACTTTCTTTTTGATATCGGTAAAGTGTAAAATTTGACCGTCAATAAGTTGTAAAAGACGGTCATGATTCAAAATATACTCTTATAGTCATGTTACAACTTACAAGGGAAGATGTTTAACAAAGTTATATTTTCGACTAAAAAAATACTCCGTAGATTTAAAAAAAAAAAAAAAAAAAAAAAAAAAAAAAAAAAAAAAAAAAAAAAAAAAACAGGATTGCTTTACTTTAAAGATCACAAAAAGCCGAATGGAAACAAAAATATGGAGAGAATTTTGGTTGCGTTGGACTTTGTAGGATTCATAATTTAGATCTGGTAGTTTCAAGTTTGTTTAAAGTTGTTTATATGATGTTCATGTTCATTAAGTGACTCATTGTTATTTATGTTCTACATTAATATTGTAGAAAGATCTCACAATAAACTTGTTTTAAAAGAATAAATAAATAAAGATGATACTTTGTTAAAAATGGATTTAACTGGGTACCCTACATTGAAGTTTTCATGTAAAATGTAAAACTTGGACTACACATGTTTCTCATATATACTCAAAACTATGGTAAACTTGTTTGGGGATGTTACTCAAGTTAATATCTTGATACAAACAATGAAGCAAAGAGTATATTGCATCTGATCTCAAATGACCCTTGTCACCTGAAGTAAATACATTCACTTCATTCTCCAAATATATCCAACTGCACCCTGCACTCTTCTTACAGTTCTTAGCCTCCCCTCTCATCTTCTTCCTAATCCTACCAACCTCATCCCACTTCCCTTGTGCCGCATACGCGTTTGCCACCTGCACATAACGGCACCCCCTCTCCCCTTCTACCCTCAACATCTTCTCCTCCACTTCCCTACCTAGATTGCCATTGCCATTCATCCTACAAGCATTCACAAAAGCACCTAACAGTACACCATCTACTTCGATACTAATGTTATTCATAAACTTCACAGCTTTATCTACTCGCCCTGCTCGCCCATACAGGTCGATCATACACGTGTAGTGGTCAATTTCAGGTTGTACACCATACTCTGATTCCATGGCGTAGAACAATTTTTCTCCTACTTCAACTAACCCTGCGTGGCGACAGTTTGATAGTAGAGAGATGAAAGTTCCTGCATTTGGCCTTATCCCGCTTTGGCACATCCCCTCAAACAATTCGATTGCTTTGGTTCCATGTCCATGGTGAGCATAGCCGGCTATCATCACGTTATAAAGGATTGGGTCTTTTTCTAAGATGCTTAGGAAAATTCTCTCTGCATATGTTAAATGCCCACATTTTGAGTACATGTCAATCACTGCACTCAATAACTTCTCATCGATTCTTATCCCAGTCCTTAGAATGTAAGCATGAATCTGCTTGCCAGAGTGCAGCGATGCCTGTACTGCACAAGCGCCAAGCAGAGTCAGTAGTATCACAACATCCAACATTTTTCCTTCTTTAGACTGCTGTAGTTCTCTCAGAAGATCAAATGCTGCTTCATAATGTTGAGATTTGACATAGCCAGTAAACAATGCTGTCCAAACTACAGAGCTCTTCTCGGACAATGTGTCGAAAAGTCTTCTGGCTTCAACCATGTCTCCCATCGATGAATATGAAACAATCATTGAAGTAATGGAGAAGACATTTCCCTGGCTAAATTCCGTGTAACATGACGTCGCATAGTCAAGATTGCCACACTTGCCATAAAGATCAACAATTCCGCTACTGATATACGGATTTTTGATCAATCCACTCTTCATAACATGACCATGAACTTCCTTTCCAAGCTTAAGGCTTCTAATTCCACAACATGCAGATATGACACTAGCAAAAGTATGGTCATTCAATCTAATCCCTTTCTCCATCATGCAAACAAAAAGCTTTAAGGCCTGTTCATGGTGGCCATTTTGGGTAAAGCCTGAGATGAGCGTGTTCCATGAAACGCTGTCATTCAACTCCGGCTCACACAAAAATATATCCAAACCCAATCCCAACTCATTTTCTCTACAACATGCTGCAACCATAGCATTCTTAGAGACCAAGTCCAACCGTTCCCCACAACGTGTAAAAACCCGATATGCTTCTTCAAAGTAGTCACATTTAGAATACATGTCTATAAGAGAACTCGAAACAAACCTACCACAATCATTGGCAGTCTTGACCATGTAAGAATGCAACTGCATTCCAAGAGTCCCCAACGACAACCTCGCAACAACGTTAAGCATTGTCGTGGCAGTAAACTCATCAATTCCACCAGTATCACTAAGACAAGTGTGCATCTCAGTGAACAATTCCAGGGCATTCGTTTCGTACCCGTCACCAGAATTGACGTACCCAGATAACATAGTGTTGTAAGTCACTAAATCCTTAGCTGGGGAAGATTTAAAGAGGATCTCAGCGGTCGCAACGTCCCGAATTTTCAGGTAAGCAGAAATGATAGTGTTCCAAGAGTAGACATTTCTTTGAGGCATATTGTCGAACAGTTTGCGGGCAAGTCGTAAACGGCCATGTGTAGCATACAGAAGCATGAGCTGATTGGATGTAAAAATGTGGGATTGAAACCCGGATTTAATAGCTTGAGAGTGAAACAAGAGCACTTTTGTTAAGCACCTGGACTGCATTTTTTAAATGGCTCAAACTTCAAACCTTGCCATTAACGATTATACTTAGAAGGTATATTAATGTAATTTTACTGTAAACATTTGGAATTAAGATTATCCAATCACTCCACCGTTTTAAGATTTTGCTACCTCAACTTTCTCAACTTGTTTCATCGATTCAATTCTTCAATTTAGTTTAATTCAGTTTACTCACAATCTCACGTACCAAGACCTCATTCGGACTGAAACTGATTGAACTGAAATGAAAAGAATGAATCTGAACTCTGAACTGAACTGAACGAGTCTGAACTGAACTGAATTGTAAGGTTGGGCTATTCGGATTGGTCCGTCGCTACGTGGTTATTTTGAGAGTCTCTAGTTTGGGGTCGGGGTTTCCGGTGGAGGAGAGGCTATTTTGCATGTCTTGAATCGATTTATTGAGGATTGTGGTGGTGATGTGGCCCTCTTTCCATGCTTTTAGTTGACTTCCAGAATACTTTTAACTTGGTCGACCGGGAGATCATGTTGCGCGAGATTCGTCGTTGTTGCCACGTTATTTCGTTGAGTTTTGTTACTCTGGGTCTGTCAGACTTTTTAACGGGGAGCATAGCTTATGGTCTTGTTACGGGGTCCAGCAGAGTGACCCCTTGGATCCTCTTCTTTTCGCTTTGGTCTTCTATTCTTTGATTTGTAAGATCCGGGACTCTTTTGCCTTGAGCTTGCAGGCTTGGTACTTGGACGACAACACCATTGTTGGAGATACTTTGGTCGTGGGAAAGGTTTTGGAGCTGATTACGGAGGACGGTCCTCGCTTGGGTCTTCATCTTAATGTCAACAAAACCGAGGTTTTTTGACCTAAGGAAGATCCTAGGAGCCGTCTTCCCGGTGTTTCCCCCAATATTTCTCGACCGCTGCGTGGTGTCAAAGTTCTTGATAGCCCCGTCAGTGTTTGCCGACGTGCAGCAGCGATGACGGACAATAGAGCGGCGTTGCGCGGTTGCCGTAACATGAACAACATGCGGCAACAGAGAAGCCCTAGACAACTGATCCACCCAAACCACACCTCTCTTACACTCTCTAACAATAGCACCACCGGCACTGTGATTATTATTATTATTATTATTATTATTATTATTATTATTATTAATTGGTTTTTTATATAATTTTTTTTCATTTTTAAAAAAATTATTAGATAATTTATATAACTAGTTATTAGTCACCTTCTACTAATTCAGCTCAGGTCAGTCCTGTTTTAGCTGAAAGAAACAGGGTCTTGGTCACCTCAAACTAACTTCCCTAAGATTTCAGTTGGGCTGTCCAAGCTAAGACTCAACGAGCATTTGGGCCCATGAATATAATTTGTGACAATTACGAAGTACAGAGTATAAAGTAGAATCTCTCTTATAATATTGTCCGACTCGAAAACTCATATGAGACGGTCTCACACTAACATTATTGCGAGACCTCTCACGTAAGGTTGATTACTTTTATTTTTTATTTGTTTTAGTTTTATTTTCTTGTTGGTAATTACTCCCTTCGTCCCAATGAATTCTTTACGTTTACAATTTGACACTATTCATGAGTTGGAATGATCTCGAATATATTTTCTAATATATAATGTAAAACATAGTCATGTGAAATCTTTTTCGAATGGTCTTAATAAGTACATTAAAGTTATCAAATTTTTTGGATTTTTAATAACACGTAAATAAAGATATGAACGAAAAAAAATATACCTCGACAAGTGTGAAAAAACAAACGTAAAGAATTCATTGGGACAGAAGAAGTAGTGTATTATAGTTAAGTCTCACAATAACTTTGCGTGAGACGGTTTCACATGAGACTAATGAGAATAATCCTCAATTTAAAAGAGCCTGCCAGAGGATCTTAATATTCACTCACATAAAATAGAGTACAAGCATTATTATTAGGGTTATTTAACGACAATAATACCAACTATAGAGCGTCTTCCCAAAATAATACCAATTTCAATAAATCTGAGAATAATACGTATTATTGAAGTAGTTAAATCAGAGTAGTATAAGTGACTTTATAACCTGCTACATCAGGTCACCTAATTAATATTTAACCTGCTACTTATCCTTCATCCTCCTCAACCTGGATAACGGGTGAACCGAGTCGGGTTTGGTTCGGGTCAACTTCAGGTCGGGCCACTTTCTTGTTATAATAATCGGGTTGACTTGGGGTCGGGTCGAAAATGTCGGGTTCGGGTCATTCTCGAGTTTGCTGTTTTCAACTTTGTTTTAGGGATATCGACTCGTTTTCTAAAATAATAGTCGGGTCAGTTTCGGGTTAGCTCGGGTCAATTCAGATTATGGTCAGAATCAGGTCTTCAGTTTGGGTGTTGGGCCGGGTTCAGTTTGACTTATTCGGGTTAGGTCAGTTTTGACAGGTCTACTCCTCCTTACTTCTCTCTTTCATCACCTTCATCCTTCTTCATTTTGTTATTAGCTAGTGTAGACACCCGCATTTTGACTGCCAGGTGTCTATGACATTTTCCAAAAAACACCCGATGATGATCGGACGCTAACGTGTTTCTACACGCTCGGATATGGGCTCAAAACCATTAGTTGCAGGCTAATGCACTTACGGAGTACAAATCTCACAAAACTAACCTCAAGTTTAGGCCCGGTGGATCGTTTCCACTCAAACAAGACTAATTTGGGTCAAAACTGACACCGGAAATAAAACCGACTTTTAGCAATTGGGTCAACCCTGATCAAAGTCATTTCCGAGACATACAAAACAGCCATTCAAGCATCAAAAACCCAGCTCAAAACAAAAACCCAAAAGATATCCAAAGCCACGGTCCAAAAGCTGACCCGCGCACTCCAGCTGAGCCACTCGATCGAGTGCTCAGCCCCCTCGATTGAGTGGGCCCTCATTCAGGCCCGACTGCAGGCGCACTGGGCCACTCGACCGAGTCAGCTGGTTACTCGGTCGAGTAACCCTAGCCGGGGGTCCATAGCCATGCCTATATATACACCCAATGCACAACCTTTTACACATCTTTTTTTGACCTAATTCTACCCTAATCAAACCCTAATACTATACTTGCAAACCCTAACCCTAGCTTAGGAGACGAACCCTAAACCACCACAACTCAACCCTACATCTCGAAACTCCCGTGCAAGCCGCTACTACGAGTCCCGTCCGAGCATAAGAAACATGTAGGTTGAGGGTGCCAAAACCCGATCTTTTCTCTCTTCTCCTTCTCTCTCGCGTCGCACATCGTCTATGTCGTTGTCGTTGTCTCGTTTTTTTTACTTTTATCGTGTCCTAATATCATTAATAATCGCTAGTATTAAAAGACACTAAAATACTTGTGAATTTGTGTCGAGTGTGAGTGATGGTGGGATAAGGAAACCCGAATATACAAGAGTATTGAACTCAGCGTTGCCGGTCGCTTATCCCATCACCCCGATCACTTGATTATTGAAACAAGTCAACTTAAATAATGATTTGTTTTATTTTCGTCTTCATCATCATTCAAATCGCATATTTGCATCAATTTTCAAAACAAGTGTTTTTTTAATAAGGGTCGAAACCCGTTGACGTGGATCCGACATCACATAATCCCTAGGGATTCATTACGATGTCGGAGAAGCTAGGGAATCAAGTCTTTCCATTCAAGTAAAGTGTCGATCCGTTAGATTCGATACCAATTCCGTAATTGGATGTTGAAGCTAATGATCTAGTCAAGTAAATTAACTAACGCGATTTTCGTTGATGCTAAAATAATTGTCATACAATTCGTTAGAATTACGGCATTATTAAACGTGGAGGAAATCTATTCATATCGCGAAAGTTAACATAAAACGACTTAAAAGCGATTTTCTTTTGTTTCCACTCTAGTATTCCATATCGATTCGCTAATCGAATATGGATATGACGAGTATCGAAGTTAAGTCTCGAGTATAAATTCCATAATATTTATGCCCGATTCAACAAGTTCATCGAATCATCAAAAATCAAAAGCAATTTCGAAATCGATAATAAAATTGTGAGCGAACCTCAGTTCGTACAGGGGGCACTCGACCGAGTGCCAAGCCCACTCGGTCGAGTGGTACCCAAAAACCGAAATAGAATGTATTTTCGACCTCCACTCGGTCGAGTCTCACAGTGACTCGGTCGAGTGGCAACGTACTCGGTCGAGTTGGTCAATAACCCGATCGAGTAGGGTCTAAAATACGGGGCATAAGCGTTTTCACAAGTCCACTCGGTCGAGTCCCTCGATGACTCGGTCGAGTGGCCCCTTTATCATGTCAAACCATGAGTCCTACAATCCATTCGAGTCTCGTTAATATCTTTTCACGACTTAAGTCGGCACGTGTCTAATCAATCACGTGAAAAATCCACTTTTCAAAAACTATGCATCATCTCATTTGCATCATTCTATATTTGTGCAAACCGTTAATACCGTTACTAACCGTTTGTTACTTTTCTTGTTGATTTATCGTTTGTTTTAATGTACTAAAATGAACCCGCATGCTAAAATACAACTTCGACGTTAATTTTAGTTGCATTAAATTGACATAGAAACCCATTCAATTCCTCACATGCTTAGGGAAAACAATGTTTGCATAAGCATTTTTCATCGTTCAACTAACGCGCGTATTCAAAAATCATTCGATATCTTAGTAGAGGCCGCTAATGTGCGGGCGGGATTGAGTGTCCTTTGTGGGCTTCCCAACACGTACCCTCACCCCTTACTCAGAACCTCGGTTTCCGGATGCCCGAAACCGTTGGCGCACGAGAGTCATTCAATACACGATAACCGGTAGTGACGGTATCGGTATCGCAATGCAAAGGGACGAGCCCAATAAACTCTGACATCGGAAATGGGCCGTATTTTGTACACGGCCCACTACGACATAGAGTGGGATCGAACGGGCCCGAACTCCCACAAAGTTCGGTAGCGACTCCACTTCGATTTAAATTTCAATTCGATCCATTCTCATATGGAGATTATTCGCCTCCCCAAACCCGCGCGTGGCCGCATCGGGGTGGACCTTTGTCATGTCCACAATTTGGCGACTCCGCTGGGGATTAACTGATGCTTGACTTACCATCGGCATCCTCAGGGTGAGACTCGCATAGAAATCGTTTGACTAGTACAATACGCGTTTTAGTTTTACGGTTCATGCATAACCCATATTTTCCCGGGCCGGTACTCGCGACCGACGTCCCACTATACCGTGATGTACTCCAATATGGATATGTCAAAGGTGTCCATAGTTGATTCGAGTGGGTTTCGCGGCATGTTCTAAGATCAACTCGACTTAGAAAGTCCGTCCCGATCAACGTCTAGACTATGTGCACTGGTATAGACCCTCTATAAACCGACCGAGACTTAGTGTAAAGCATACATGGCGTCGTTATAATGCTTGCCTGACTACATGCTACTTGGTTTCTGTGTCGTTTTCAAAAACCGTCAATTTTTCAAAAATTACATCTTTTCCAAGATATTCAATTTCAAAACCAGGGACGTATACCAAATTTAGGACTAATGATTTTACTCAAAATAACCTATTTTCTAGTTGGTATGCTGCCCAATTCAAAACTCGAAAAATATTTTCGAACTTTCAAAACCGAGGCCCGATACACTTTCCGATTTTCTCGAAAAATCGGGCCTTTCCCCGAGTTTTCTCGGATTTTCTAAAAACAATCCATTTTCAAAACCTTCCTCTTCTTAGGACTTCTCATATTTAGCAGTGTCGGGTCGTGTCTTAAGTCGTCGAAGTCTTTAGCGTCGAAACTCTGTCAATCTTACATCACGAGTTTCTTCCCTATCCCAGTCCGCCTTATTATACTAAGGCAAGACCCACCTACGTAGGACATACTCCTACAAAGGAGGGCCCGTTTACACAATCGAGTCCAAAGTCTGGGGATGTCTCACGTGGACCTTTCTTCGAACAGGACTCGGCCCACCCGCCGATTCCTAAGGAAGGCCCACCTTTCACAAGTCACCCGTCTAGGTGTCTTTTCCGAGTCATTTCCCTTTTCAGTCTTCTTCGGGATGTACTTTCTATTCCGGGATTTGGGCTAGTTTCTGATCACGCGGTGTTCTTACAGACTGGCCACCCGAGACCAGATATCAACGCAAGATGGACGAATTGAAAGACGCACTAGCCAAGATCGAGACTCAATTGAATGCCATCCAAGCTAACCAAGCAACCTTAGCCACCCGCGTGAGCGCCGTAGAGAAGGTGGCTCCTGTTGAAGGATCTCAGCCCACTGGGCCCATAGCTGAACTAATCAGCGTTGTTTGCAGGCTCGAGGAACAGGTTCATCTGTCAACGAACAACTCGATCCACACCGAAAATGCTCGTTCCTACTCATCTTTGAATGACGAGCTACCTGCTAACCTCAAACTTACGGGAATTCCAATGTTTGAGGGAACTGAAGATCCGGTCCACCACTGTAACACCCCATTATTTTCCAAGTCATTTATAAAGCATTACTTGCCTATTTTATTTAAATCGGATTTTAAGAAGGGAAAAATATTTTCGATGTCATTATAAAATGTAAAGTATTTTGGGTCATCTTATTACAAATCAATTTTGGATTATTTTAAAAGTTTAACGTTATTTGAAAACCGTCTTCGTATTACCTCGGAGTTGGACTCAAATACAAAGAATAATTTTTAAAAAAAAAAAGAAAAGGAAAAACCCTAACCTAAATAAACACCCCCACCGTGTTTATACCTCTTCTCACAAAGTCACAAATTCCTAACCACTTTGAATCACATCACCTGCCGCCTTCCCCTTTGTTTCAACTTTAATTTTTTTCGTCGAAGGCTCGGTTCTTGATTTATTCTCTCCTCTCTGCCTCACAAGCCACGCCTCCCCTTCCTCTGTTTCCAGTCATTCGATAGACGTCATAAAATCGGTTTCTAATCCTTTACTACACCAACACGTTTTCTACCTTCTTCTTCATCAAACTTGTAGGTATTTTCTTATTAATGTCTTTTTATTACTCCCTCAGTTCAAGTCCAAGCTTCCCTTTTGCTTTTTCACGTTTGTCAACGCGCATTTTGCATCGTTAATATCTTTCGTAACATATTAGTAAAAATTATGGAAATTGGATATTAATAATCTACTTTTAAAGACGAATCAAACAAGATCCCACATGCATATATTTTCTCTAATAGATTGTCGTGAATATTGAAAGTTATCCATGATTGCAAATAGTGTCAAGACAAGAAAGATGAAGGTTGGAATTGAACGGAGGGAGTATAACTTATGAACTGTCTTGATATTTAAAATCTGATTCACAAACGTTGTCCCGGGCATGAATTAGTAACTGTGTCATTAGTTGGTAATTGGATTGTATCAGAGTTAATTATATTGAGGCGGCTACGATTTGTTTTAGTGCAAAGAATAAAGCTCGATATTAATAGGTGAATCGTTGGAGAGTTACGAGTAATTGCGGTGCCGAGTGGTCTGTTTGTTGTAATGGTTGGGTATGTTTATGTGTACAGGAGATGGAGAGTATGCTGGTTATGGATTTTGAGAATTGGTAATGGAAAAAGGTGTACGTAGAGTTGAAGTTATTAATTAGGTCAAGCACTAGTTATTGATGCGAGTTTGTAACGATATAAAAGTTTTGAGAGGATTCTATTTGTTAATAGACTAAGATGGTGGTAACTATATAAATCAGTGAGATTTGGATAGATATTAAACCTTTCATTTTATTTGTAGCTTGTGGATTCGAGGAGAAAGAATTTTTCGGTTAATATTAGCTTGAGTTGACCGTCTCGAGAGGTAAGGACGTTTTGACCTTTTCACATTTAAGTAAAGAGCATGTTCGGTTTAAATTATATTTTTGAAACGGTTTTATAATTATTTTGTCAATGGTGAATTTTTATGATACTCTTGTGATATTTTGGATATTGGGACTTCGTGACTCAAGTCACATGTTGGTATTATTTTGGTACAATTTTTGGTAGTTATAACAGACTCTGGGAGCTCTGTTGGTCTATGAGGTTAAGGTGCGTCTGAGACGTCCCTGGGATTTCGTCCCGAAATTGAACTCCTGGCCCGAGTTGTGTTAAGTGGGTTTTCCGGCCCCCACTTGCTAGGTAGTTAGACTTCCTCCTTTGGCAGCCTCATCCTACTGACTGCCCAAATGTGAGTAGTGCGCACTATAGTAAGTCTAGCTAAGCATAGGTGGTACTTCTAGATCGTGCTAAAAGGGTAGGACCTTGGCACACAGGTGGTGACAATAATATTTTGGTTGATTTTGGTTTTGACTACCGTTTTCACAGTACTTTTGGTTTGGTATTGAGACAATGATATTTAACTCTGATTTCAGTTTACTACAAATTATAATTATTGTTTTACGTTTTCATTATATTATACTTTTAATCAGCTTTGCTGACGTCCTTTTGTTTTGGGTCGTTCCCCCGCTGGAACCTGTACCTATTTGTGTTTTGGGTACAGTTGATAGGTACAATTAATGTGCTGCATGGGTGCATTTGGTTCGGGATGCTGAGCGAGGAAGGATTTTATTATTTAACGTTTACCTCCAGACTATTTATATTTATGTTGAATTTTTGGATTGAAGTTGTTTTAAACCGTTTTGGATTTTGTGGGACTTAAGTCTTCCGCTGCAATGTTTTCATTTAATTATTCATCGGATTTATATTTCTTTTTAATTCTTATAATATTCTTTTGCCTTGCATTTGGCCTTGTGAGCTAAATGCGGAGTAACGACTTTAAATTTTCCTATTTTATTCTTTTATTTTGGTCGCGAAAATTTAGGGCTGTTACAACCACATCCGGGCTTTCAAAGATTTCATGGCGGTCAAGGGGGTGAAGTCCACCATGTTTACGCACTTATTCCCTTCCTCCCTTGAAAAGCATCCCAAGGCCTGGTTCTACAGGCTCGATTCCAAGAAATATAAGACTTGGAAGGATGTGGCGACCGAATTTGCTCGGAATTACGCCGACAATACCGAGATCCAGACTACAATGCGTACTCTGGAAGTCATGGCCCAAGAGCCCAAAGAAGGGTTCACGAAATATCTGCAAAGATGGAGGGCCGAGAGTGTGAAGCTGGTCGACAAGCCCAGTGAGAAGGTCCTAGTGGAGGCTTTTGTCAAGAACCTCCTCCCATCCTACCGAGTCCATCCCCGGTATGCCATCATCCCCAATTTTGCCGCCCTTACTGAAATGGGCATAAGAATCGAGGATGACCTAAGATTAGAGAGCCTGACTAAGGCCTCTACCAAGGGCTATCAAGGGGCCAGTTCATCTGTGAGGAAGCCCACATCTGCAGCTGCAACTCGCAGCATCTTCGATGAGATAAACCTGCTTGACACCTCATCCAAAAAGAATACACCAAATCGGGTATTCACAGATATAGGGACTACCTATACCTACGCCCTACAAAGGCTATCTTCGAAAGGCATTATCCAACCAATAGGCTCGACTCCCGAGCTTCCAGTGGAGAAAAGGCCCAAGAGTTACAATGTCCAAGCCTATTGCCAGTATCACCGAGGTAATGGGCATGACACGGAGAAATGCAGGAAGCTGAAGCATCTGATGCAAGATCTGATCGAGAGCGGGAAAATACCGTTGCTCGGAGACAAGCCGAGCAACAAGGAAAACCCGTTCAGTGCCCATGCTATATTTACCGGTGAGGTAATCGACTGTTCACACCTCATTTCCCCCTATATCCCACAAATTAACGGGATATGGTTCGATGAAAAGGGGGATGTGTACCTAGCCAAAGGGGAAGCTGTCCCTATCACTAGCGAAGAGGTTCGAAAATCTAAGTCCAAGGCCTTAGCCACCAACCACCTCGCCACCGCCGGGCGCTCTACCACAACAACCGTCACTGAACTTGCCAAGACGGGTCCTGCCCCCGAAGAACTGAGCAACGACGCGGCCTTGGTTCAGCAATTGAAGAGGGTTCGAGCTGACTTAACCATATGGCAACTTCTGGTTAGCTCACAAGCACATCGAGAAGCACAGACTAAGGCTCTCGATGAAATCAAGGTCGACTCACAGGTTACCCCCGCTGAAATGGTAGCCACTATCATGCCCTATCTCAAGGGCAAGTCGAAGGAAGGCCCACTCATAACCTTCTCTGAGTCCGATCTACCACCATTTGGGCCCAATCATAATCTGGCCCTGTACATCACGGTTATCTGCCGAGGTAAGTACCTCCCGATGACCCTAATCGACGACGGATCTGCCGTAAATGTCCTTCCCCTAAGGACCGCTAAGGCCCTCGGCATCACCGATGCCGACTATCTCCCGACAGCACAAACTATCCAGGATTTCGACGGTAGCCCAAAACCGGTAACCGGGGCCGTTAAACTGACAATCATAACGGGCCCAATCGAAAAAGAGCTGGAGTTTCA
This sequence comes from Agrostemma githago, assembly GCA_958450325.1. Classification (NCBI taxonomy): domain Eukaryota; kingdom Viridiplantae; phylum Streptophyta; class Magnoliopsida; order Caryophyllales; family Caryophyllaceae; genus Agrostemma; species Agrostemma githago. Next base: position 8,070,009 of record OY288260.1, read on the forward strand.
GGTGATCGATGTCACCTCGTCCTTTAACTTACTACTAGGAAGGCCCTGGATCCATGCGGTCAAGGCCGTGTCCTCTACTCTACATAGGAAGGTCAAGATGCCACTTCAAGACGGCATCATCACACTAGAGGCCACCCCTATGACCGTGGCTAGCTGCAATGCCACAAGTCGGGCCGAACCACGAGGATTCGATTTTGTGGGTATGATCGAAGAGGAATATCTCTTCAGGCCTTACTTCACCACTAGCATCGACACGATGCTACAAAATTTGGGCTACTTACCGGGGGCTACCTCGAGACCACATCTTCCAGCTGGGAAGATTATCGAAGTCCTAAATGATGACGAATCACAGTTCGGATTGGGGTATGCTATAACCCCGGAAAACGTGGTCCGGGCCGGTATTCACAAAGCCACCAACATCCTCAAGGGTACTTACATAGGCCCTTATAACCCGAAGTTAACTGACTACTTCGCCACTCCAGTTTTCGGAGCTATTCAAGTGGGCCTCTACCAACCCACAATCACATATCCCGAGACCAAAATGGCTCGGGAATGCAATTTCATCCCCGATGATATATTCACCATTGTCCAGGCCGAGTCCAAGGAAAGGGAAAACAACTCCGAGCCCGTGCTGGGGCTCCTATTTGGAGAAGACAAGGTCGTCCCTGCTCCAAAAGACGATTTGGTCAACCTGATCCTTCGCAGCGATCGGTTCGACCCAACCAAGCTAATCTCCGAAGTCGGTGCAAACACCGAGAAAAGAGCCTGGAGGAAAACCATAAAATGGACCGACAGTCAAGGACGGGTCTACAAGCTGACCACCGGCGAAGGAGACATGCCGGATACTGAGTCCGAGTCCGAGTCTGAGTCAGAGTCAGAGTCGGAGTCTGAGTCCGAGTCTAGAGGGCCTGGTGCTGGAGTCCAATCTGTAACCCCTTTTCCTTTAGCCACTGGAGTCTCGGGGCCTGTCCCGAGAGCACTCCTAATCCCGCCACTGACCAACGATCAGATGGCCGCTCTATTCGAGCTCTTCTCCAAATTTAATATTAATAATAATAACGAAAATCGTTTTGCTTACGACTTGTCTTATTTCCAAAATCCTTTCAATTTCAAAAATTCTATATGCAATGACATTGAGAAACCCGACGAACAGGTACCTCTGTCTCCGCATCTGATCGAGCAGCTCGAACAAAGGGAGTCCTAAGATCCGGTAATCGAAGAAACCGAGTCCATTAACGTGGGAAACACTTTAGAGCCCCAGATGCTTAAGTTGGGCCTATCCTTATATCCTGAGGAGAGAAAACAGTTCACGAACCTCCTCCAAGAGTTCAAGAACGTCTTCGCATGGTCTTACAAGGACATGCCGGGTATAGATCGGGAAATAGCTGAACACCGAATACCCATCAAAGATGGGTGTAAGCCGGTAAAACAGAAGCTCCGAAGAATGAAGCCCGAAGGGTCTCTCAAGGTCAAAGAGGAAGTAGACAAACAATTCAAAGCAGGCTTTATACAAGTGTCTGAATATCCAGACTGGGTCGCAAACATCGTGCCGGTACCCAAGAAGGACGGCAAGGTGCGGGTATGTGTGGACTTCCGGGACCTTAACAAGGCCAGCTCGAAAGATGATTTCTCGTTACCACATATCGACATATTGGTGGATAACATGGCCGATCATGCCCTTCTATCATTCATGGACGGGTATGCCAGATACAATCAGATTAAAATGGCAGAAGAGGATATGAGTAAGACCACCTTCATTACACCATGGGGGACTTACTGTTACACCGTTATGCCGTTTGGGCTTATCAATGCCGGGGCCACTTATCAACGGACCGCCACCACTTTGTTACATGACATGATGCATAAAGAAGTGAAGGTCTACGTGGACGATATGATCGTCAAATCCAAAGATCGAAGCGGGCATATCACGGCCCTAAGAAAGTTCTTCACCCGGTTGCGTAAATACAACATGAGACTGAACCCACAAAAATGCAGTTTTGGGGTAACGTCACGCAAATTACTGGGCCATATCGTCAGCCAACGCGGCATCGAGGTCGACCCAGCTAAAATCAAAGCCATCACCAAGATGCAACCAACCAAGACCGAAAAAGAAATAAGGGGGTTTCTTGGGAAAGTCCAATACATCAGCCGGTTCATTTCCAAATTAACCATGGTATGCGAGCCTATTTTCAAGAAACTGAAGATAGGAGAACGGGTACTGTGGGACGATAAATGTCAAACAGCTTTTGACAAAGTCAAGGAGATTCTGTCTGCTCCGCCGGTATTAATGTCACCTCAACCCGGCTTGCCTTTGTCGTTATACCTAACAACGACCGAGACAGCCATGGGGGCTATGCTGGCCCAGACAGTTGATTCAGAAGAACGGGCTATTTACTACATCAGTAAAAAGTTCCTCGAGTACAAATGCAAGTACACAATGCTCGAGAAGACGTGCCTAGCATTGGTTTGGGCCACTAAAAAGCTCCGACATTACATGCTCAGTCACGAGGTACATGTATTATCCAAAATGGATCCTATCAAGTACCTGTTCGAGAAGCCCATCCTCAACGGCAGGATGTCCAGATGGACTTTAATGTTATCTGAGTTCGATCTCAAGTTTGTACCATTAAAAGCCATCAAAGGCCGGGTAGTAGCCGAGTTCCTCGCCGATAGCCCAATATCTGAAGAGGGCCACACCGATACTTGGGCCTTCCCTGACGAAGACATATCCATACCGAAACCGAGACATGGGATTTGTATTTTGACGGAGCATCCAACTTCCGGGGATTTGGGGTCGGGATTCTGTTAATCTCACCACAAGGGGAACATACCCCATTATCCATCAAGTTGGACTTTGACGTGACCAACAACGCAGCCGAATACGAAGCATGCATTCACGGGCTGCAAGCCGCCGCTGATTTAGGGGTAACAAAACTCCGGGTACACGGTGATTCATCATTGGTCATCAATCAAGCACTCCAAAAATGGAAAACTCGGAACGCCAATCTCGTGGCTTACCAAGCACGGGTAAGGGTTCTAGAGAAACAATTCCCGAAGGTAAAATATATCTACCTGCCCCGAGAGGAAAATCAATTCGCAGATGCACTTTCCAAATTAGCATCCCTGCTAAATATACCGGACCATCTTACCAGCATGCCAATCTGTGTTGAAAGGCGGTCCGAGCCGGCTTATATCCACGCCATCCAAGATATCGAGATAACCGATCCAGAACCTTGGTATCAGGCCGTTCTAACCTATTTGACAACGGGAGAATATCCCCCGGGAACTGAAAACCGGGCCAAGAAGGCCTTGCAAAGATTGGCGACCCAATTTGTTCGTACGGACGACGGGCAGTTGTACAAAAAGACGGCACAGGGGGCTCTCCTCCTGTGTATCGACAAAATACAGGCCGAAAAGGTTATGGCCGAGGTACACGATGGTGAAAACGGTCCGCATATGAACGCCTATATGCTAGCCCGAAAAATCATGAGGCTCGGGTATTATTGGAACACCATGGAAACAGACTGCCAGTTATATGTCAAGCACTGCCATAACTGTCAGATCTTTGCTAACGTACAACATATGCCATCTTCCCTGTTATATACCATGACATCACCGTGACCATTTTCGACATGGGGTATTGACATAATTGGAAAGGTGCACCCTTTCGGGACGGGAGGTCATTGCTTCATTTTGGTGGCCATCGACTATTTCACCAAATGGGTTGAAGCCGAGTCATATCGTGTCTTGAACGCCAAGCACGTAGCCAAATTTATCCAGAATAAGATCATATGCCGATACGGGATCCCTCACGAATTTATCAGTGATCACGGGACTCACTTTCAAGCTGAAACTGCTACATTACTAGCAAAATACAAGATTCAGAGGCATACATCTTCACCCTACCGACCCCAAACAAATGGAGCGGTAGAAGCGGCTAATAAAACGATTGTCACCATACTTAAAAAGATGGCTGAGAATTACCGGGATTGGCCCGACAAAATACCCTTTGCCTTATGGGGGTATCGAACTTCAATTCGCACCGCGACCGGAGCAACTCCATATTACCTGACATATGGAATGGAAGCGGTCCAACCGGTCGAGCTAGAGGTGCCATCCCTCAGGATTTTACTTGAAAGCCAAGTACCTAAAGCAGATTGGGTACAAGCCCGATACGATTCGCTAGTCCTTTTAGACGAACGGCGATCCCGGGCCCTCAACAACATCCATATATATCAAAGAGGATCCAACGGGCTTTCAACAAGAGGGTTAGGCCCAGGAACATCAAAGAAGGGGATCTGGTCCTAAAATCGGTTCGTGCCTTACTACCGGTTGACCCAAGAGGAAAATTTAAACCCAATTGGGCTGGACCATACTTAGTCAAGAAGGTCCTATCGGGAGGAGCGGTGATGCTGAAAGACCTGGACGGGAACGAGTTCGTCAACCCGGCCAACTTGGACCAGTTGAAGCGCTACTACCCATAAACCCTATCTCAATGTCATTTGCAAAAATTTATAAAAATTTGTTTTTTTTTTTATAAATTTTCAAAATTATAGACAAGTCAATAAGTTAGAATTAATTATTCTACTGTCGCACATCTCGAATTAATAATCTTGATGTATTTCGAAAATTGCAAAAAAAAATCAATCACTTTCGAACTACGTTTGGTTTGATTACGCTAATTGTGGATACGTAGGCAACCCCTCAAAAGGGTACAACCACTGCAATAAATGAAAGACGGGAACGGTATTCATTAATATGTCTTTTATTGAAAACCGATAAACTCGGGATTACAAAAAAAAATGCCAAAACGGCACACACACAAAAAAATCACACCAAAAAAATAATAATAATATTCAAATAATAAAATAAAGGAGACTAATATCCGGGCATCTTGCCCTTCCCTTTGTCCTTCGGGTCGCGTGGAGCCCGAGGTCGCCGGGGCGGGGGCAAGCGTTCCCGAATCACGAGGGGAACCTCCTTAGCTCGAACCCGTTTCTTCGACAACGAGTCTTCTGCAACAGTCTTCGGTCCAAGTCGAGCCCGCACGTGCTCGGGAAGGCTATCCCGTGGGCCAAGTCGGTCCTGCACAGCTAGTCTTGGGCCAAGTCTCCTCTCTAAGTCAGTCTGGGGGCCCACTCTCCCCCGAGCACCTTTAGCACTAGACCCTTCAGCTTGAGTCTTGGCCTTTTTCTTTTGACTTGACATTAGTCGGGCCATAGTAGCCGGGGTGTCACCTTCGTCAAAGAAGCCCCTGTTGTCTTTAGCTTGCTCCCTTCGCAGCAGGTCGAAAGCCTCATCAACCTTCAAAGCAGCACGGGCCTTCGCGGAATCAGCCTTGGTCCACTTCACATAAGAGTCTGAAACCCAGGTCGAGTGGCGAGATTTGGGAACGGGCCAAGTATGCCGGGTGTACCATCTTTGCATCCAGGTATCGCACATCACGTCGGTCAGTTGGGTAGGGTCACTCACAACTGCTTCAACTTCTGGGATCCGCTGGGTCCATCCATACTGCCTTAGTATGCGATCCGGGTAGAGGTGAACTGTCTGCCTGAAAGACATGATTACCTGGTAGCGGGCTCTGTCCCTCGGGTCCAAGCCAATCCAAAGATAGATGGGCCACCATGGTACTACCCATTGAATTAACGGGCCGCTGTGAAAAGACAACACCTCGTCCCAATACTTCTGAGTAATCTGACGAGAAAAGTCAATGGTCCGCCTCCTCGTCATCACCTGGTTATGATGATAATTACTCGCGTCAAGAGGAGGATTTATCACTGATAACCTCTCGTAAAGCCAAATCTGAAAAAAAAAAGAGAAAAAGGAAACAAAAACATGAGTTCCCGAGACAAAATAGGCATCCGCCTAAGGGCACTCGATCGAGTGCCTAGGGGTCACTCGATCGAGTGGTACCTCTGAACACGAACATGGAGCTTTTAACGAAGGCACTCGATCGAGTGCCAGGGTGACTCGATCGAGTACCCACTGCAGTAGGAAGTCAGCGAAAAAAAGGAAAAAAATCAGAACATCGAGGAGTTGGAAAATAAAAAAAATCCGACATACTTGCAATAAACAGGTGCTTCCAGTAAGGCGTACTGAAGAATCCCTCTTGCGATTATCTAAGCCTTGAATAATTTCGCCCGTGATAAGCCAAGCCGGGCTATGCTCCGTCTCCATCATGTCAACCACGGTAAAAAGACGGACGTCACCCATGCATGACAATAAATCCATGTGACCTTCAAAAGCATAAACATGGAGCATACAGAAGGAGAAAGCCCTACGGCTGTGAATCGGCCTTATCCAGACGTCGTGCGGGTGATATGCTTGATTTATATCGTCTTTCCTTCTTGCTTTACTCGTTTTTCTTTGGTTTTATCGCTCTTATAAGCGATTTTTGGGCTACTAATGTTTTCTCTTGAGTTTTCTTGTGTTTCGAGGTTCCTATGGCAAGAAGGCGACTTTTGGAGTCGATTTCTGCGTCGTAAGCGCCTATCCCGAGTCATGAGGCATCCTTAGAGTCGAGGAAAAGCAAGAAGGAGTCATCCCGGGAATCTACATGGCCGGGTAGTAAGCCATGAAGCAAAGAAGAGAGAAAGGGAGCAACTATAGCCCGACATGGCCGTGACCCTAGCTGCTCATGGCCGGGACGGGGTGCCTCACGACCATGAGCCCCTTAATCATGGTCATGAGCCCCCTGTTTTTCTTTTTCCCTCAAGTTTCGACACCTCATTTCTCCTTTGGAGGGAACCATATATATACCTCTCTTGTAATTTTAGTAGAGGGACACAAAACCCTAGAGAGAGGCACACTACTTTAGCTTAATCTTACATTAATTTCCCCTTAATCCTTCTTTAATTTTAGCTTAATCCTAGAACTCTTGTGTAATTTGGGAAGCTCTTGAAGATTTCATCATTATTGACACATTGGTGGATGTTCTTGGGTTATCATTTATACAAGTTTCAATCTTTCCATTTCCTATTTGTGTTGGTATAATTTCTCTAGTCTCTTCTCTTTTAATCTTAGTTTTTCATTAAAGTTTGAATCTTTTCCTCTAGATTATTGTCTTCCTTTGTTTATCTTGCATTATGGATGTGTTGGTTTTTATGTTACTTCCCTTTGTTCATGTTAGTTTTAGTTTAGTCATGAGTGAGTAGACTTTTTGTGGGGTTAGTAGGGGGATTAGAAGTTAATTATGGGTGATTAGGGTTAAGAGTGGATAAAGGTTGAGTCTTTATTGCTTGTCACTTGTTTTGCATGTTAAGTGTATGATGAATTGCTTGTTAGGGTGGTAGTGGCCATGCTACTCTTGCTTGTTTCTTCTCCCTTGATGTTTGCTTGATTTGTGATTGATTCTTCATGTTTTGGGTAATAGCTTGCATAAATTATCGGGTTTGTTTTCGTTGCGAGAGCACAAGCTTGCCTTAGTGATTAGGTGATACCCTTATCCTCGTTTTTCCCACTAGCCTTTTACGTCTTTGAACCCGATCTAACCCTACTCCTTTTCCTATTTGAATTCATCTTCCTTTTAGACATTGCTCTAGTTGTTTGTTGCTTTAGTTTAATCTTATTTGAATTGTTTAGTTTATGTTAAACCTAGTCTTTAGTCTTGTCCAAACTCAAAAATACCTTCCTCAATTGTTTCTTGTGACTTTGTCTTGTTTCTAAGCATACTCTAGTCTTTTCTCCACCGTCTTCGTGGACCGACCCGACTTGCCCCTAGCTACTAGTTAGGTTAGTTGGTTTAATTGGTGTTAGGATTGACGGCAAAATCCTCCCATCAATTTGGCGCCGTTGCCGGTGACGGTGTTTGTTTAGGCTTTGTTTCCTTAGTTTCTAGACCAAGTTACCGTTTTTTGTGTTGACTTATCTTCTTTATCTATCCTTGCTTCTTGTTTGTGTATAATTTATTTCTTTCTTGTCTAGTGCCCATAAAGCACTAGACTTCTCACGTTTGCTTCCTAGTCTACAGTTTATGCCTAGAGGCGGTAACCATCCTCTTCTTTACAACTCAGATCCGGAAAGGTTTTTCCGAAACCTTTGACAAAGGACGGTTGCTAGATTGAGAGGTTCCCAACCGGGCACAAGCCGAGATTTTGAGCAAAACGTGGAGATCGATCTAAATTCTCCACCAAGAGAAGCCACCGAAGAGGGTTTTCTAAACATCTTCGGCACCCACAATTCAACCACATCTCATTCTACATCACCGGTATATTCTCCAACTTCTTCACCTCCTACATCTCCAACCACCTCCATCCCAAATTCTACACCATCATCTCCCGCACATCAGACAATGCCTAAGTTCTCTTCTCATTCAACCTTTACGGAAGACGTTTTGCCCGGTCCAACCGCTTTACCGGCCGCATATGCCGGGAATTTTGTATCTAAAACGCAATTTATCCAATTGGTTGAAAGAAGTCAATTTAGTGGGTTACCAACAGAAGATCCTCATCAGCACATGGAAACCTTTTCGGACTATTGCGATGCCATCTCACAACCGGGAATAACCCAAGACAAAATCCGGTGGGTCCTATTTCCTTTCTCTTTGATCGGCAAGGCAAAGCAATGGCTCAAGGGTTTAGACAAGGCGGCTCTCGGTATAGACACTTGGAAGAAGCTAGCCTTAGCATTCTACCAACAATTTTATCCACCGGAAAAGACCAATCTATTGAGAGCTTCTATCACGGGGTTTCAACAACGTGACGAAGAAAGTCTCTATGAGTCGTGGGAAAGGTTTAAAGCCTTGATACGTTCTTGTCCTCACCATGGTTTATCACAGTGGTTCCTTGTCCAACAATTTTGGAACGGGTTATATGAAGACTCAAGGGCCATACTCAACATGGGATCGAATGGAAGGTTCACCGAGGTAGATGATGACCAAACTTGGTCAAGAATTGAGGAAATGGCGGTTCACAACTCTCAATACTTAAGGCCTAGGAAAGCGAATCGAGGGGGAAGGCACGAGATCGATGTCATTACACAACTTAGTATCGATCTTGGAGCACAATTAAAAACTCACATGGAAACTATTGACAAGAAGCTCCAAAGTCATTTTGATCAAGGTCAAAGCACAAGTGCCTCCCACCAACATTCAATTCAACAAGTCAATGCTTTGGGAGTTGTACCTCCTACATCCTATTATGGGATATGCGAGATGTGTGGGATATTTGGACATGAACCTCAACATTGTCGAGGTAGTATTGAGCAAGTGAATGCTTTTCAAGCGTTCAAGCAAGGTACCCCATACTCTAACTTCAAGGCTCAAAATGTGCCAAATCCTCACATGTTCCAAGCTTCATAACAACACTCTCTACAACAACACCGTTCAATCTATGTTCCACCTCCCTTAAGGGACAACAACCAAGGCTACCTAGGTTATCAAGGCAATCTAAGGCCTTCCAACAACTTCCAACAACTTCCAACAACATAACCAAGGCGCCTTCAACAACAATCAAGGGTTCCAAAATCAAGGGAACTTCAATCATCAAAGTGGTTTCCAAGGAAACCAACACTCACAAGGATTACAAAGCAACAACCAAAGTTACCAAAACCACAATCATGGTAACTCTCAAGGCTTTAATCAAGGAAATTCTCATGGGTTTCAAGGGAACTTCCAACAACAAAAAGGGTCTCAAGGTACTCAACAAGAAAGCAAGCAAAGAAGTCGGTCTCCAATTCATGATTATGGCATTCCCCTAGCCATCACCAATACTCCTCATAACCAACAATCTCCCCCTCGGGATTTCGACATGAAAAAATCAATGTTGGATATGGAAAGGAGTAATCAAGAAATGCAAAAAAGTCAAATGGAGATGCTAAGAAACCAACAAGAATTCTTTGCTCATCTTCAAAGGGAAAACATAGCAAGAGATACGCATGTGAAGATGCTCAAAACCCAACTAGCTCAAGTTGCTTCAGGTAGTTCTTCTAGGCAAAAGGGTCAATTGCCTCCTCAAGGCGTACCATCAAAAGTTGAGACCGTGAATGCTATCACTTTGAGAAGCGGTGCATCCTATGATTCACCCTTATTCCCTATTGAGCAAGAAGCCATCAAAGAAACTGTATCTCCATCTCAAGACAATGCAAGTTTGGGAAATCTCATGGAGGAGCAAGTCTTGTGGGAGGTTGAGAAACCCCATGAAGACAAGCTTCCCCCACCCCAAGAGAAAGACAAAGGAAAGAAGAAGGTATCAATTGAAATGTCCCAACCTAATGAGCAAGACAAGACACACATCAAGTTGTCATTCCCAACAAGGCAAATGAAGACCAAGGTGGATGTTCAATATGACAAGTTCCTTGATATTGTGAAGAAGTTGGATGCGAGCATCCCTTTCACCGAGCTACTTACCCAAGTCCCGGCATATGGAAGATTCATGAGAGAAATCTTGGCTAGGAAGAGATCCGTTGACAAGGAAGAGACCATAGCGTTCACAAGAGTGGTGAGCGAGCTCATTCAAGGCTCTACACTTCCTAAGTTAAAGGATCCGGGTAGTTTCTCAATTCCGTGCACCATAGGGAACTTGAAGATTGAAAGGGCATTATGTGATTTGTGTGCGAGTGTTGTGGACATGACATAGGTCCACCCCGACGCGGCCACGCGCGGGTTTGGGTAGGCGAATGAATCTCCATATGAGAATGGATCGAATTGAAATTTAGGTCTATGTGGAGTCGCCACCGAATTTTGTGGTTATTCGGAACCATTCGAGCCCACTCTATTTCGTAGTGGGCCGTATACAAAATACGGCCCAGTTTCGGTGTCAGAGTTTATTGGGCTCATCCCTTTGCATTTGATACCGATACCGACATTATCGGATATCGTGTATTTAATGACTCTCGTGCGCCAACGGTTAAGGGGTGAGGGTACGTGTTGGGAAGCCCACAAAGGACACCCAACCCCGCCCGCACATTAGCGGCCTCTACTAAGAATTCGAATGACTTTCCAATACGCGCGTTAGTAAAACGGGAAAATGATATGCAAAGATTTATTTTCCCTAAACATGTGAATGGAATTGAAACGGGTTTCTAAGTCAATTTAATGCAATTAATTCTACATCAAAGTGGAATTTTAGCATGTGGATTCATTTAGTACAATAAACAAACAGTAATTAAATTGACAAAAGAAATAACAAACGCGTTAGTAACGATGTAATGAAATAACGAATAATAACGGTTTGTGCAAATGATGAATGATGTAAACGAGATGCAAATATGAGATGCATGGTTTGAAAAGATAGTATACACGTGATTACTTAAGCCCGTGTTGACCTAAGTCGCAAAATACTATCGAGTTTGAAAAATAAGAGAATGTACGACTCGCGTTTTAGTCGTTATGTGGTCGCTCGATCGAGTGGTCAATAGACTCGATCGAGTAGACCTTTAAAAAAGATTTCTGTTTTGCGTTTATGACCGTACTCGGCCGAGTTATTGACCAACTCAGTCGAGTACATGGCCACTCGACCGAGTCATTGTGAGACTCGATCGAGTGGTGGTCATAATTAGCATTCTGACTCGATTTTAGGGTGTCACTCGATCGAGTGATTAAGGCACTCGGTCGAGTGGCACCTGTACGAACTTGGTTCGTTTGCAATTTAATTGTTGATTTTGAAATTGCTTTTGATTTTTGATAATTCGACGTTTTTACCGAATCAGACATGAATATTACATAATTTATGTTCGACTTGGTTTTTTATAAATCGCGAATTTTGTTGAACCGAATATAAATATTGTTGAATTTATACCCGATTCTAAATTTGAATACTCATTGTATCCCATATTCGATTATTGAATCGATATGGGATATTAGAGTGAAATATAAAAAAGATAAATTGATTTTAGTCATTTTAAATTAATTATCGTGATATGAGTAAATCACGTTAATTAATTCACATGACTTGATTGTTAGATTCGATATCCAATTATGGAATTGGTATCGAATCTAAAATCGACGCTTTGCTTGAATAAAAAAAAGGACTTGATTCCCTCGACTTCTCCGACATCGAAATAAATCCCTAGGGATTGTGATGTCGGATCCGTGTCAACGGGTTTCGACCCTTATTAAAATTGATTTTTAAAGAAATTGATGGATGCAAAATTATTGATGATGATGACGAGAAATAATAACGAATTGTTGTTTAAGTTGATTTATCTCAATAATCAAATAATCGGGGTACCGGGATAAGCGACCGACGACGCGTGTGCAGTACACTTGTATATGCGGTTTTCCTTATCCCGATATCCTTCTTATTTGACACAAATCGATAAATATTTTAATGCTTTAATATTAAAGGTATTATCGATATTATGAATGCGAAGAACAAAATTAAAAAAAACGAAAAGAAGACAACGAAAAAAAAGGACGCGGACGACGAAGAGAAGAAGGGAAAGAAAGAGAGGGTTTTGACACCCTCAACCTACATGTTCTTGTCTCGGTGCGGACTCGTAACCGTGGCTTCTACACAAGAGTCTCCGAGGTTTTACGTAGGTTAAGTTATGGTGGCTCGGGATTGATTTCTAAAACTAAGTTTTAGGTTTTTGCTACTATTGAATTGATAGGGTTTGATTAGGGTTTGTAAAGATGTAGTGTGTGTATGATTGCTCTAGGGTTTTTTAGGTTGTAAAAAGATGTGTAAAGTTGTGCATGGGGGTTGCTTATATAGGCAAGGCTAGGGCACCCGAATTAGGGTTACTCGACCGAGTAAAGGGCTAACTCGGTCGAGTGGCCCATGAAGCTTGCAGCCGGGCTCAAAACAAGCTCACTCGATCGAGTGGGTGGGTCACTCGATCGAGTGGCCCAGTCGGGTTGCACGGGTCCATTGTTTTGGACCTTGACTTTGGGTGTTTGACGAGTTTTGTGATTGACTTGGACTTTTGATGGTTGTATGGCTGTTTTTGTGTGTCTCGGAAACGACTTTGACCAGGGTTGACCCAATCGCAAAAAATTGGTTTTATTTCCGGTGTCGGTTTTGGCCCAAATTAGTCTTGTTTGACTCGGAATGATCCACTGGGCCTGGATTTGAGGTCCGTTTGGTGAGATTTGTACTCCGTAAGTGTGTTAGCCAGCGATTAATGGATTTGAGCTCGTATCCGAGCGCATAGAGACACGTTAGCGTCCGATCATCATTGGGTGTTTTTTTGGAAACTGCCATAGACACCTGGCGGTCAAAATGCGGGTGTCTACAAGTGTAAGCATTATTCCTTACTCTATTTGTGAGCGACTGGGCATGAAAGAGCTTAAGTGTAATTCTATTATACTCCAAATGGCCGATCGTTCGCTTAATCGACCACTAGGAATGTTAGAAGATGTGCCACTACGAATAGGGAAATTCTTCATCCCGGTCGACTTCCTTGTGCTTGATATGCCGGAGGATGCTATCACTCCCATTATCCTTGGGCGCCCATTTCTACATACCGCCGGTGCAATGATTGATGTAAAAAACGGTAGGATCATATTTGAGCTAGGCGACGAGAAGCTCGTGTTTGACCTCCAAGGCAACAGCTCGCCTACAAAAGAAGAGTCGTGTAATATGAACCACGCCGTGAAAGACATCGATCTAGGGGATGAGTCGGGTGAAAGCTTGAAAAACAACTTTGGTGGAATTGAAGACTATGATTCCGAGCTTGGGGCGGATGAATGCCCATGTGATGTGATTGAAGATGAGCCGGTCGGTAAGAAGAAAGTTGAGCCTCCCTTGAGGCCTTGTGATGATGAAATGAAATTTGGGTAATATACCGAAGGATCGAAAGTACAAGTTCAAGCCGTTGAACTTAGTAGATCGGGATGCCCCGGGAACTTCTAGGCAAGGTTCTGAAGAACCTTGGAGTGTGGATTGGTATTCCACAAGCTTGATTGAAGACTTCTCCCGAGCCTTTGATTTGTTACTCCGCGCTCTTGATGGCGATGGAGTTATCTATGATGTTGTTGAAAAATGATTGAAGAATGCACCATCCTTGGTTTGACGGAGTTCCTCAAGAACCGTCATGTTGTAAATATCTTTTCCTTTCTTCTTTTAATTATTGTGATTTATTTTGTGTTCTTGCATTTTTTTAGGATTTGTGTGTGTTGCAATTGTCATTGGATTTTTGTTTGTGAGCGATGTGAGGGAGGGGTTTTTAATGATTATTATGGAGTTGTGTAGGAAGAGTGAATCTTGATGGGTTTTTATGTTGAGTTATTGGAGGAGAAATTTTGAAGAAATCATGGGAGCGATTATATTGTTATATGGAGCTTTGATTTTTGGAGCTTTGATGAAGTTTGGATGCTTTAATGAATTTTTATTAATCGAGTGAAGCTTTATTATTATCTCCCATGATGAAGATCAAGTCGTTCTTGCTCGGTTTTTCCATTTTTCCTACAAGTTTAAGCCCGGTGGAATTTTTATTGGAAGACGGAAGCTAGAAGGTCGGTTTTTGAGCTTGTCATAAGCTTTTAGGGTCGGGATTTTGGATCCCGGGGTATTATTTGTCACTTGGGTGGAAAGTTCGATGTGGTTATGATGATAGGAGACTTGGGCGAGAGACATGGCCATGAGGCTAAAGACATGACCATGAGCCGTCTTGGCCATGATGAAGGCTACATGGTGGGGAGGATATTGGTGCAAAAGTGACATGCTACTGAGTTGGAACATGGCCATGTCAAGGGAAATATGGCCATGAGGCGACATGACCATGAGGGGGGTGTCATGACCGTGAGCAAGAAGTGCAACAATCACAGCTTACTGCTCTCCCTCACGGACATGAGGGGCCGAGACACGCCCATGAGGGTTCCCGACCATGAGCCTCACCCTCATGGCCGGGACGGGTTCATATGCCCAACTTCTCCATTTGCATTCAATCTGGCCCAAAACCCCATCCCCTCATTTAATTACCCAGCCCAATCCCACCTTTCACCCATACTAACCAGCCCACCTGCCCAACCCAGCCCGCCCCTCTACCCCTCTAATACAACCAGCCCAGCCCAGACCCGTGGCCCTCCATCTTTCACTCCCAGCCCAGCCCGACCCGCCCCCACTCTCCCCTCACATAAACCCAACCCACCCATCATTTAAAAACCCGACCCGACCCTTCCATACTCACATAAACAAACCCAATTCATAATTCAACCAACATCTTCAACCTCCTTACTACAACACATAAACCCCAAATTCCCACATAAACCCTAAAACTCCAAATCACCATAACTTACTCAATTCTCAACCGATTTTAACAATTCTTGTCCCTAAATCGCTCCTAAACTAATTCCTATCAATCTCTTGGCAATATTTTGAACCAAATTCAAGTTTTTAGCTCAAAATCGATATTTCTAATTCTAGGGTTTCAAAAATCCGATTTTTTTGTTGTTGTTTTATTTTGAGTTTTCTTGATTCCGTTGGGTTCTAGAGTGTTCCTAGGGTCGTGTGGATCAAATTTTGGGTCGATTTGGTTCGGTTTTGGTCAACTTCGGTGTCACACAAAGTTGCCATCTTCTTCACTATTATAATCCTTCATCTTCAAGCTTGCTTATCACTATGGACAGACCAAGGAGACAAGGAAAAGCTCCGGCTCGAATTCCGGTTCGAACTCCTTTGTTTAAAAAGAAAAAAAAGGGACCTTCAACTTCGATGTCAATTTCGGTCGTCCCGTCCGTCGTCGAGCAACCTTTGGTTTCCGACATCCCTCCCGTAGTGGAGGAGGTAATCCCTATTCCCGCTTATAGTGGTGTTACTTTCATGTCACCTTTACATAGAGCTAAGTTTGAAAAATTCTTGGCTAAAAGGGTAGTGCCAACCCGATTTCTAAACCATAAGCTACTTAGGAAATTTAAAATTTTTAAGGAGACCAAGGATTTATTCATAGGGTTAGGCATGGAAAAATTATTTGATGCGCATGAAGTAACCTACTTTGAGTTGACATTGGAGTTCACAAGCTCTTTCCGTGTTGACATTGGAATTTGATCGATCCTTCGGGCGGAGTTCCATCGTGGTTTCCGACGTCCGGCTTCCCATGCATGGGCCCGGATACCGGCACGACCGAAGATGGGGAGGCTATGGAGGTGGAGGAGGGGATAGGTGAAGGTGACGATGATGATGATGATGATATGAATGAGAATGAAGATGAGGATGAAACCGATAATGATGATGACGAGCATGGTGATGACCTTGATTATTGAGACGATGGAGATTGTTAGTCGCTAACCATTGGTATGGCGATTTTCTTTTCTTTTCCGTTTTTGATGCTCGTTCTTTTTATTTCCCCCGTGTTATTGTGAGTTGGTGGCCCTCGAGGCCTTTTTGAGAATTGCTCCCGGTGATTCTTGACGACTTGATTACGTCAAGAGTCACTTTAAAATCCAAAATGATAATTTGCACTTAGTTTACTTAGTCTTTATTTCTTTTTATTTATTTTATTGTTTTTCCTTTTTAGATTATTTGGTAGAATTTAGTGGAAATCGGGCGGAATCTGGGCTAGGTGACGTGATTACACCTAGTCCTCCCCTCCCATTTCATTTTTTTGCTTTCTTTTTAACTTTCCCCCTTCCATATCTTTTTCTTGGCTCGGGTCTAGGTGACGTGATTACACCTAGGCCCGAAACCCTCTACCTCTTCTTCATTTTAATTTCTTTTAGTGTAGTTTTTCCTTTTGTTCCTTAATTTTTATTTTATTTCTTTTCTTTTCACTTTTCTTTTCATTTGTGTCTTCAACACACTATCGATCGAGCATGGGAACATTGCTCGATTTAAGTGTGGGGGAGCGATAGTTTAGTTTTATTTTCATAATTTTTCGAAAAAATGCAAAAAAAAAATCCCTAAAAATTTGAAAATTTTCAAAAATCTCAAAAATATTTTCTTTTGTGTTGTATTTTCCTCCTTATTTGTGTTTTGTATATTTGTCGTTTGTGTGCGTTTTGCCTCTCCTTTTCCTTGTAGGTTGCTTGATGACCATTAACTTCGGGAAGCTCTAGAGACGCTCGGTAATATCATTCCATTCCCTTTTTCCTTTTTCCATTGCGGAGTTTGGAGATTGTGTTTGTGGTGATGGTGGCTCGGGTGGAGCTTTGTGAAGTTCGGGTTGTATAAGTAACTTGTTTGGATTGTAAGGGGTGGTGTTTGTTAATTGTATGTGATTGTTTCACATGTTTTTTTTTCTTTTTTTTTTCTTTCGTCTTTGTGTATTTTTCTCCTACTTTTGTCATTGTCTTGTGTAGTTTGTGTTAGGTGTAGGTAATTTGTTTCTTTTCGAAAACCCGGTTGTGTGATTTAGGTGCAAGTGTCTCTTATTCCCTAGTTATCGTCACATTTTAATTTGTGGACTTTATTCTATTAGGATGACCTTTAATCAATCATTTTATTGACCTTTTGCCTTGAGTCCATCTTTTCTACTAAGTATTTTACACCAGGATTTGCACTTAACCACCTTGACCACCCCCGGAGTGTTAGGCCTTGGTGCTCGGGTTTCATTCCCTTAGGTGACCTTATTCGAGTAACCGCTTTCTAGTCCAAAATTTTCACCTTTTTGTGGGTTAGGAAGGGGTGCACACCTAACTTACCTATTTACCTACCATTCCTCTATTTCCAAATAATAAGCTTTGCATATTGAAATTGGCAAGTTGCATTTTAATGTCTAATATAGGCAAGCCAATCAAGAATATATATATATATATATATATATATATATATATAGAAGGGATCAAATAAGTTCACCATATGTAATTAAGTCTATATTAAAGTTACAGATGACATACGTTAAAGTTGCATTTTTTCAGAATTGATATGTAACTATAACATTCAGCTCTTTTATCACTTCAAGTGATAAAGTGCAACTTTAACACTCATCTCGTGTAACTTTAAGCACCTTTTGTGTAACTTTAACACTGGAACTTATGAACTTATAAGAGTTGTTGGCCTTATGTGAACCTATATATATATATATATATATATATATATATATATATATATATATATATATATATATATATATATATATATATATATATATGGCCAAAAAAAAAAAATCCAAAAATTTGCCCCCAATTGATTGACTTAAGGGGAGAAGAAAAAGAAGACCAAAAATGAAAAAATGCTTGACCCAAGTCAAGAAGAAAAGAATAAACCTCAAAAATATTCCCAAAAAAAAAACAAAAAAAAATAATAATAAGCCCTTTCCCTTGTCGATGCGCCGCCGTGAAGGGCCTACCAATGGACCGAGTCCCGAGGAAGGAAGATAGCGGCGACTATTCGGTTATCCTCCTCTTTGCTTAGCATATTCCCCCTTTTTGTTTGGACTAGTTAGTTACTTTGAATTTGGGACGACCCTCTAGGCTTTGCTTGGGGAATGAAATTTCACTTACCTACAGTATCGACTCGCTCCGGGGTACATCCTTTTTCCACTCCATTTACCGTCCCGGTGTAAATTTTCTTTAGTAGATTAGAAGAACTTAGGCAAGTTGTCAATATAATTGTTGCTTAGCCGTCATCCTATTAGAATTTATGTCCCTTTTTTTTGTGTAGCTAACTTGGGAATGTTTCACTTGTCTTGGGTTCATGACCGGTGTCTTCCCACGCACCGTTCTGATGAGGAATTTGGTGTTTTCTTAGTTTGGATACGTCTCTTCTTGTATGTTTGTGTGGTTGTTTGTTTTGTGTGCGAGGCGTATCCACCATTTTTGTCACAAGACCTCACTTGTCTTGCAGGGAGTGTTCTACCTCATGGACACTTCGGCGTGAGTTGAAAGGGCGTAGGGTGCGCTAATACCCACTCGGCTAGTAGTCTAGTTTTAGTTAGTTAGTTAGTTCGTGCTTACTCGAGGGCGAGTAAGGGTTTAGTGTGGGGGAGTTGATATGCTTGATTTATATCGTCTTTCCTTCTTGCTTTACTCGTTTTTCTTTGGTTTTATCGCTCTTATAAGCGATTTTTGGGCTACTAATGTTTTCTCTTGAATTATCTTGTGTTTCGAGGTTCCTATGGCAAGAAGGCGACTTTTGGAGTCGATTTCTGCGTCGTAAGCGCCTATCCCGAGTCACGATGCATCCTTAGAGTCGAGGAAAAGCAAGGAGTCATCCCGGGAATCTACATGGCCGGGTAGTAAGTCATGAAGCAAAGAAGAGAGAAAGGGAGCAACTATAGCCCGACATGGTCGTGACCCTAGCTGCTCATGGCCGGGACGGGGTGCCTCACGACCATGAGCCCCTTAATCATGGTCATGAGCCCCCTGTTTTTCTTTTTCCCTCAAGTTTCGACACCTCATTCCTTCTTTGGAGGGAACCATATATATACCCCTCTTGTAATTTTAGTAGAGGGACACAAAACCCTAGAGAGAGGCACACTACTTTAGCTTAATCTTACATTAATTTCCCCTTAATCCTTCTTTAATTTTAGCTTAATCCTAGAACTCTTGTGTAATTTTTAGAATTTTTAATAACACGTAAATAAAGATATGAACGAAAAGAAATATACCTCGACAAGTGTGAAAAAGCAAACGTAAAGAATTCATTGGGACAGAAGGAGTAGTGTATTATAGTTAAGTTTCACAATAACTTTGCGTGAGACGGTTTCACATGAAACTAATGAGAATAATCCTCAATTTAAAAGAGCCTGCCAGAGGATCTTAATATTCACTCGCATAAAATAGAGTAGAAGCATTATTATTAGTGTTATTTAACGACAATAATACCAACTATAGGGCGTCTTCCCAAAATAATACCAATTTCAATAAATCTGAGAATAATACGTATTATTGAAGTAGTAAAACCAGAGTAGTATAAGTGACTTTATAACATGCTACATCAGGTCACCTAATTAATATTTAACCTGCTACTTATCCTTCATCCTCCTCAACCTGGATAACGGGTGAACCGAGTCGGGTTTGGTTCGGGTCAACTTCAGGTCGGGCCACTTTCCTGTTATAATAATCGGGTTGACTTGGGGTCGGGTCGAAAATGTCGGGTTCGGGTCATTCTCGAGTTTGCTGATTTCAACTTTGTTTTAGGGATATCGACTCGTTTTCTAAAATAATAGTCGGGTCAGTTTCGGGTTAGCTCGGGTCAATTCAGATTATGGGTCAGAATCAGGTCTTCAGTTTGGGTGTCGGGTCGGGTTCAGTTTGACTTATTAAGGTTAGGTCAGTTTTGACAGGTCTACTCCTCCTTACGTCTCTCTTTCATCCTCTCTTTCATCACCTTCATCCTTCTTCATTTTGTTATTGGCTAGTGTAGACACCTGCATTTTGACTGCCAGGTGTCTACGACAGTTTTCAAAAAACACCCGATGATGATCGGACGCTAACGTGTTTCTACATGCTCGGATATGGGCTCAAAACCATTAGTTGCAGGCTAATGCACTTACGAAGTACAAATCTCATAAAACTAACCTCAAATTCAGGCCCAGTGGATCGTTTCCACTCAAACAAGACTAATTTGGGTCAAAACCGACACCGGAAATAAAACCGACTTTTAGCAATTGGGTCAATCCCGGTCAAAGTCGTTTCCGAGACATACAAAACAGCCATTCAAGCATCAAAAACCCAGCCCAAACACAAAATCCCAAAAGATATCCAAAGCCACGGTCCAAAAGCTGACCCGCGCACTCCAGCTGAGCCACTCGATCGAGTGCTCAACCCACTCGATCGAGTGGGCCCTCATTCAGGCCCGACTGCAGGCGCACTGGGCCACTCGACCGAGTCAGCTGTTTACTCGGTCGAGTAACCCTAGCCGGGGGTCCATAGCCATGCCTATATATACACCCCAATGCACAACCTTTTACACATCTTTTTTTGACCTAATTCTACCCTAATCAAACCCTAATACTATACTTGCAAACCCTAACCCTAGCTTAGGAGACGAACCATGAACCACCACAACTCAACCCTACATCTCGAAACTCCCGTGCAAGCCGCTACTACGAGTCCCGTCCGAGCATAAGAAACATGTAGGTTGAGGGTGCCAAAACCCGATCTTTTCTCTCTTCTCCTTCTCTCTCGCGTCGCACATCGTCTGTGTCGTCGTCGTTGTCTTGTTTTTTTTACTTTTATCGCGTCCTAATATCATTAATAATCGCTAGTATTAAAAGACACTAAAATACTTGTGAATTTGTGTCGAGTGTGAGTGATGGTGGGATAAGGAAACCCGAATATACAAGAGTATTGCACTCAGCGTTGCCGGTCGCTTATCCCATCACCCCGATCACTTGATTATTGAAACAAGTCAACTTAAATAATGATTCGTTTTATTTTCGTCTTCATCATCATTCAAATCGCATATTTGCATCAATTTTCAAAACAAGTGTTTTTTTAATAAGGGTTGAAACCCGTTGACGTGGATCCGACATCACATAATCCCTAGGGATTCATTACGATGTCGGAGAAGCCGAGGGAATCAAGTCTTTCCATTCAAGCAAAGTGTCGATCCGTTAGATTCGATACCAATTCCGTAATTGGATGTTGAAGCTAATGATCTAGTCAAGTAAATTAACTAACGCGATTTTCATTGATGCTAAAATAATTGTCATACAATTCGTTAGAATTACGGCATTATTAAACGCGGAGGAAATCTATTCATATCGCGATAGTTAACATAAAACGACTTAAAAGCGATTTTCTTTTGTTTCCACTCTAGTATTCCATATCGATTCGCTAATCGAATATGGATATGACGAGTATCGAAGTTAAGTTTCGAGTATAAATTCCATAATATTTATGCCCGATTCAACAGGTTCATCGAATCATCAAAAATCAAAAGCAATTTCGAAATCGATAATAAAATTGCGAGCGAACCCCAGTTCGTACAGGGGGCACTCGACCGAGTGTCAAGCCTTCTCGGTCGAGTGGTACCCCAAAAACCGAAACAGAATGTATTTTCGACCTCCACTCGGTCGAGTCTCACAGTGACTCGGTCGAGTGGTTACGTACTCGGTCGAGTTGGTTAATAACTCGATCGAGTAGGGTCTAAAATACGGGACAGAAGCGTTTTCACAAGTCCACTCGGTCGAGTCCCTCGATGACTCGGTCGAGTGGCCCCTTTATCATGTCAAACCATGAGTCCTACAATCCATTCGAGTCTCGTTAATATCTTTTCACGACTTAAGTCGGCACGTGTCTAATCAATCACGTGAAAACTCCACTTTTCAAAAACTATGCATCATCTCATTTGCATCATTCTATATTTGTGCAAACCGTTAATACCGTTATATCGTTACTAACCTTTTGTTACTTTTCTTGTTGATTTATCGTTTGTTTTAATGTACTAAAATGAACCCGCATGCTAAAATACAATTTCGACGTTAATTTTAGTTGCATTAAATTGACATAGAAACTCATTCAATTCCTCACATGCTTAAGGAAAACAATGTTTGCATAAGTATTTTCATCGTTCAACTAACGCGCGTATTCAAAAATCATTCGATATCTTAGTAGAGGCCGCTAATGTGCGGGCGGGGTTGGGTGTCCTTTGTGGGCTTCCCAACACGTACCCTCATCCCTTACTCAGAATCTCGGTTTATGGATGCCCGAAACCGTTGGCGCACGAGAGTCATTCAATACACGATAATCGGTAGTGACGGTATCGGTATCGCAATGCAAAGGGACGAGCCCAATAAACTCTGACATCGGAAATGGGCCGTATTTTGTACACGGCCCACTACGACATAGAGTGGGTTTGAACGGGCCCGAACTCCCACAAAGTTCGGTAGCGACTCCACTTCGATTTAAATTTCAATTCGATCCATTCTCATATGGAGATTCATTCGCCTCCTCAAACCCGTGCGTGGCCGCGTCGGGGTGGACCTATGTCATGTCCACAGCTAGATTTGGTGAGGTTGAAGGAAGAGAAAGACGAAGGATATTAGTGACGTTTAATGCTCCGTACACTGAAGTAAAAAGGAGTGAAGTACTATGAAATAAATTAAAAGCGAAAAAGAAAGGTGAACGGTTTCTATCGGTAACTGGTCACTCATACTACTCCGGTTTAACTATTCCAAAAATACGTATTATTCTCAAATTTATAAAAATTAGAATTATTTTCGGAAGAAGCTCTATAGTTGATATTATTGCCGTTAAATAAAATTAAAGGTGAAAAAAGAAGGTGGATGGGTTCTACAGGTAACCAGTCACCCGTACTACTCTTGTTTAACGACTCCAATAATCAATATATATTAATAAAGCAGGAACTTTCCGAGCGATATGATTGGTCCAAGTTTTTTAATATATTTTTATTATATTTTTTAATATATTTTTTAATTTAAATAAGAATATAGAAATTTGTATAGGATAGATAAGTTAATCCTATTCCACCTCAGATTTAAGTGATATTAGATTCGTATAGAAAAAAACAATCCTACTACACTTAAGATTAAAAAAATCACCACTATATAAACAGTAAATTATCACCTCAAAATACTACACAAATTTAACCGACACTACATGGAACGTGTAGTCAGTTCTATTTGACGAATTTTTAAATATTTACGAGTATTTATTTATTCACCCTATAATCAATATTAGAAACTCTAAAAATATAAAATTACAATAATTTTGTTGTTTACATATATATAAAACGGTAAAAATTATCTCACATTGAAAAATTATAATAACGAGGCGTGATTATAATAAATAAGTGGCATCATTGGTCTTTAGGTAAACTCGATGAGAAAAAATTGAGTCTCATAAATATTGTATTTTTTGCTCGAAAAAATGTCCGAGTAAGTTTTAATGTGTTTTTCTCCCACATCCAGGAAATAATGTAAACGGTGAAACTATTACATATTCCCTCTATTCATATCCAATGCTCCCATCCGCTTTTTCACATTTGTCAAGACGCGTTTTACACCATCAATATCAAATATACATTAGCAAAAAAATAAAAAAGTTTTATATTTATAATATATATGCTCATAACGACTAAACACACAAGATCTCACGTGACTATATTCCCTCTTATAGATTGTCAAGAATATTGAAGATTTTCTTTATTTGTGAATAATGTCAAAAACAGGAGTGAGACTAAAATTATCTCACATCGATAAACTATAATGAGGTGATGAAAATTTATTATATAAATAAAAGTAATCATTCGTCTTTAGATATTCACCAAAAAAAATTGAGTCCTAAAAAGAGTTATTAAGACTACAAATTTAAGTAAAATCATCCCACATCGAATAATAATAATGGTCCTCTATGGAGAGAAATTGTATCCGTTGATAACCATGGTCTTAAGAATTTGTTTACTCTTTTACACTCTGAGATACGATCCTAAGGGTTGTATTTATCATTTGCCTATAAATAAAAGTAATCCTTTATCTTTATAAATCTATAAAGATATTATCCAAAATTGAAAAATTATGGTGAGGTGAGATATTTTATATCATAAATAAGAGAAATCGTTTGTTTTTAGATAATAATAAAAAAACTTTTGAGTCTTATAACAACTCTTAGCTTAAGGTTATAAATTGAGGTAATACGATCCACATCGAGAAGTTGATGAAATTCTATTATGTAAATTAAAGTAATCGTTCGTCTTTAGATATAAAAACAGAAATCTTTTGAGTTATAAAAATTGTTCTTAAGAAATTTAAAATTTCTACAAAGGTAAGAAATGAATATTGGTACGAATATGTACTTGAAAATGTATTTTGTTTGAGGTAATTTGATCAAGTCTTTCTAACTACAACGGGTTAGCATTTCTATCGGTCTTTCTATGGATACTATTTCTGTACTATTAGGCATACTCTTATCTTCGACTTACTTTCTCCTGTTGCGTACGTAGTCTCACCAATCTATACAATCATACAGCTACGTGTCATTAAAAATCGGCACGTGCATCGCACAGGCTTTCCAACTAGTACGTATTATTCTCAGATTTATTAAAATTGATACGGAGTATTATTTTGGGAAGACGCCATATAATTGATATTATTGTCGTTAAATAACCCTTATTGTTGAGGTGAAAATTATTAGTTGTGGCTTGCAAACGCTATAATTTTATCAAATCATATAAGTTGATATGGATTATAAAACTAATTTAGTGAGATATGGTATTTGATAAACCTACTCACTAGTACTTGGAATAATGTGTTATTGATCGGTCTTATCATGCATGCATACAACAATTTACCATTATAATGACAACCTCTCTTGTATCACCATTAATTATTTCTTTTGGGTTTTCCCTTAGATTAACTCTTTGATTGCCCATCTTGATTATAGTCCTTCTTTTAGTACTCCGTAGTAGTTTTATAACATCATTATTCTTTTGATTCATGGAATCAACCTAGATAACTTCTAGTACATAAATTTATCTGATTCTTGCTCATTAATTGGCTTGGCTCATCTTTATTTCCGTTGTTTATTTCCTTGGACTAATCCTTAAATTATGCCCTATCAAGAATCCCTTTTTCTGGACCCGAACCAATAAACGGTGCCACACTGCCACGTCAATAGCCTAAACAATAATTGTAGCTGGTCTCCTGTATCTCCGTATATCACCTACCTGGCTAGATAATACAAAATCAGAATGTATCAAGAATAACAAAAGCTTTATCTTTTATCTACTCAGTACTCATATGAATAATATATGACCCGTCAAAAGTTTGTGATGATATAAACATCAGAAATAAGAATTCGTGAATTTTAATCAATGAGCGTTCATAATAAACACAATTCAAAATGATTAGCATTTTGAAAGAATAATATCTATAAATTATCCCAAGTACTGACAAATGAAGATCAGCAACTTTAACGTAACAAACGTTGCTACTGGTTGGCTGGCTGGTTGTGTGTACTTAAATTAAAGGGGTGAATTGTTTGATTGCATAATAATGAGGTCGACGCAATTCAAATAGATGCACATAGCTCCAATTATTATGTGATTATATTGACTATTATTATAATTACAAATTTGGTGTGACAGTATGTAATTTGTTTGGAGTATTTGGTGCTGCCCGCGATTTTGTGGAAGCAAGGGACACAACAAAACGTACATAATTAGGGAACTGATTATTATTGCATGTGAACTAGGAGTAGGAGTCGTAGAACATTACTTTAATCAATCACTGTTAGATCAAGACAATTTCTTCGTATGAAGTAAGCATATTCAACAACTCCAAACTTTACGATGCTATTTGCTAATTCATTCAACGTACTACTCCAATTATATTTGTTTATGACAACCACCACAATAATAATAATAATAATAATATAGCAAATAAATGCTAGTAAAGACACAACTATAAACGTGCATGCAAGACACTTAGGCAGCTATTGTAATAAGATATGCTAACTGCCGATTTTTTTAGTATTAATACTCCAATCTAAAAATTCATATACAAGTAATATATACTCCGTATGTGAATCAATCACAAGATAGGAATTAAACTTGTATGAAGTATATATCTATATTATCATTCTATAATAATGATGAGTACACACCCATTGGACCATCCTACCTGGCGCCAAATATTCCACGTTTCATTCCATCTATAGAAAGGAGTGGGTGGAGATTAGAACCCGCGACCTTTTGTCGCACTGGCTCTGATACCATGTTATGGAACCAACTCAACCAAAACCTGAAGTTGATGGTTGGAGGCCAAGAAATATTTATATACTCTTACAGGTTATGATAGTTAGAAGTTACAACTAATGTACATCCGCATCCATTATTGTATAACATTACTCTTGGAGGTTCATTATCATAGTGTTGTCTCGTTAAAACCTTAAAATGAAAAAACTCGATGAGAACAATCATTTTTAAGGAAAGAGTACAACCTGCCATAGCCTCCCCCTCATGAAAAATCTTTGAGACCACGCATTCCAATCAAGTTGGTGCAAGAGCTTCCTAAATGCAGATAATGTATGGATGAAGAGCTTTAATTGGTAAATAGATCTGCTAAATTTTCACTGGAGCGAATCTGTTAGACATTGATATCGTCATTATTCTTCTGTATTATAGTTCATAAGTGAAAAAAAGATTTTTGGTGAAATATGTTTGGTTCTGTCGCCTTTGATAACTGGTTTGTACAGGTCGATCCGATTTACTTTTCCATTTTTTTTTTTTGAAAACTCGTGGATAGGAGTAGAGATGACAATGGGCAGGGTAGGATCCTATAGGACCACGACCCAACCCGGGATTTCATACGTTGGATTCGGACCCGTCATGGTCTAAAATATTTGGACCCGTACCCGACTCGATGGGTATTTATAAATCCATGGGTAAGATATCTTTAATGTAAAATGCACTTTGTTGTAATGAAAAATGCACTAATTGCAATAAAAACATAAAACTAACCTTCAAGGTTCGTTTGAGATGGGTGTAATGTATCGATGGATAATAGAGCTAAAATGAACATGAAAATGATGGAGAGTAGTGATGATGCTAAGCGGAAATGGAGAAAATGAGGACAATATAGCCTATTTTGGGGAAAAAACATTACTCTCTTCCCCTCTTAAGTAATTCATTATTCCCCATCTCTTTTAAAACATAAAATCCCAGAACCAAGAGTATCAATCTCCTTCATTTCTCTCCTCAAAAAAAAAAAAAAATTGTTTTAGCTCTATTAACTCCAATACATTACATGACCCCTCAAAATTAAAAAAAAAAAAAAAAAAAAAAAAAAAAAAAAAAAAAAATATTTAAAAGTTTAAAAAGTTACTAAAATCGTTAAATGTTTGGTATTTATGAATTTTTTTTTACGGAGTAATTATTAAGGATTTAGGGTAAGATCTGAAATTTACATCTGAGACCCGAACCAATAAAATTTTAGGAGAAACTCATACTAACTCGACCTATGCCATAAGATCCAAAAACATAGGACCCGTTCCCGAGGTGTTTGGGCTGGGTCTTGGACCCGTTGGCATCCGTGGATAGAAGTATGGGACTAGAGGAGTTGGCCTTTGACTATGACTACGACTATGATGTAAGCAAACAAACGTGCGTGGGTCCAAATCCGCTTCTATTTAAGTGGTGCTCACTTCATTTACTCTTCCTCCCAACTCAACCTAAGCTAGCTCGCTACCTAAACATACAATCTTCTCTACTTCCTCCTCCTCATCCTCATCATATTCTCCTTTTAATTACTTCCTCCTTGTAATAAGTGTGCACATTACGAGTAAGTCAGTAGTGTATAACCATGACAGAGGGAACCGATAAAAATGTCATTACAAACCAAAGCAAAGTCTTGGCTGATTTCGATCCTCCCAAGAGGCCTAAGAGAAACAAGTTTGCCTTCGCTTGTGCTACTTTGGCCTCCATGACTTCTATTCTACTCGGCTACGGTATATATATATATATAATCTACTTACCTTCTTTTTTCTTTGTTTTTCATCTTTAAATGCAAGTTACGTGAAAATATTTACAGTTTTATTCAAACTTAAAACAGATTACTACTTGCAGTAGATTTTTACCTTTAGAGTAATTTGAGATTGAGAGTAGTAACTTTTCAATCCCGTGCCATATTGGTTTATTTACCTTGCAACTTGCAAGTATACAACGTAGAGGGAGCATCAAATCGAGGAGTGAAAATGACAAAATCATGTACTATTGTGTTTCTCGTCGTTTTTGTGTGTAAAATCAATATTGAAGTAAAATAGTGTTAAAAACTCTAAGTTATTACGCGATATCTATATTCATTTTACGATTCTCTAATTTAATATGAGTATATTCCATAATTCTATAAGACAATATATTACTCCGTATTTAATTACTCCATTAAAATTTTCTGAAATTCCAAGAAAATACTAATCTACGTATCATTATTATTTTTTTGTTGGTACATGAATAAAGCCATTTTATTGACTTATAGTTGGACCCATCTTGAGACCAAGCACGTCATGTCTATCACACAATTCACGTATAATATCCACGCCACATATTATACATTATCTCATCTCATGATATATAAAAAGGTTTAAGTCGGGTGACAAGTCTTTCCTCTTTACCTTCAATTAAACAGTGAGGATTTGATCCTCATTTGTTATTAAGCACTTGCATTTAATATGATACTTCATCTGATTCTTTGAAACTGTAACATTTTTTTAGATTTGTAGGGAATATTTTATCAAATGTTCCAATTCCAAAGAATCGGAGAAAGTATATTATTTCACGAAATAGATATTATACCCAAATAATCCCCATAACTCCACGAGCAGTAATCTTCATTAGGTATAAGAGTAACTGGATGAGTGTTTTCTTTTTATTGATAATTAAGTGAACACAATCTACACTTAGGGATAATACTCTTTTTATTCCAATCAATAATTAATTAAAATATAATATAGGAAATAAATATTTAAATCTAAAATCTACGAAGTATTATGTTTAGATCTCCGTCTTAATTATTTGACGAAAACACATTTTGGAAAGATCAAGTGGTGCTCCATTTATGATTATTTAGATGGGAAGGTTGGGCTTGCATTGGAAGTAAGTGGGCCAACTAAGAAGAAGGTACCCACTACTTTCCATGTGAGACAATTATGGGTAATGAAGATCAAAACTGAAAATAATAAGCTGTACATTTTGGAGATTTTATGCCATATCTGTTGCTTTCAGTCTGGCCCTTCTTAACCAAAGCCAGCTGAGCTACCTCTCTACCTTCTACCCATTATTATTAGAGTACTGTTTTTTTTAGTTAAGTACTCAATTTAATATTAATAGTATTATAACTGTGATCCATCCATCATGTGAGTTGCATTTTTTTTGTCATATTATACCTTTCTTTTCTCCCCTTTTTTCCGATCAAATTTGGAAACTTTATGGGAGATATATATGAGCAATTGAGTAGGCTTAAAGCCAAAAGGCTAACTTCATTTCTTTCCCACACACCTACTCTACTCTACTCTACTCTACTACAGTACATGCTTACATTATCCTCTAATAATTCACTTTTTAAACTAATACTTTAATTCTATAATCAATCAATTGACAGAATTAAAAAAAAAAAAACGTGAATACTCTGTCCAGCTAATATTCGTCTACCCAAAAGCCTCATGTCAATTAATAATGGATTAAATTTCAGATGTACGAAGTAATGCTCTAACGGTGTTATGTACCGTAACTTATAGTTACTCCGTTTTATGCCGTAAGTTTATGTTTAAATGTTTAATAACATCCTCTTAAATTAAAAAGATTTTACTAAATGTCATAAAATCTTTAATACTGCTTGTGAGTCATTACTACCGACAACCCATTACGAGCGGAGCAATGATCCAAATTAGGACTTTGATGACTAAAGTTAAGCAAGTTTGACCCGATACTCGAGTAAACCTGGGCCGCGCCAAAAAGATTGTAAATTTAAACTGTTATCACCCGAAACCAAAATCAAACCCGACCCAACAGCTGCACGTCCAAAAGAATGACCAATGACCCAGTCTCTAACCCCATCTAATTCGATTAATTATCCGAATTAGGACGGTTATGAGTTATGACGGCCATTTGGTTAATTTGTAAATTATTGATGATCAAACTGCTAAATTTATCTGTTCACTAACCAAAATTTGAATTGGAATTGGAATTGTATTATGATGAACAGACATTGGAGTAATGAGTGGAGCTGCAATTTACATCAAGAAAGACTGGAATCTAACAGACGTACAAATTGAAGTACTCATCGGAACCTTAAACATCTACTGCCTATTCGGGTCATTCGCCGCTGGCAGAACCTCGGATCGTATAGGCCGGCGTTACACCATCGTATTCGCAGGAGCCATCTTTTTCGTTGGAGCTCTTCTCATGGGTTTCGCCACCAATTACCTGTTCCTCATGGTGGGCCGCTTCGTGGCTGGCATTGGTGTAGGCTACGCCCTCATGATCGCCCCTGTCTACACCGCCGAGGTCTCCCCTGCTTCCTGCAGGGGCTTCCTCACCTCTTTTCCTGAGGTCTTCATCAACGGCGGCATTCTACTCGGTTATGTTTCCAATGTCGCCTTTTCCAAGCTTCCCACTCACTTGAGCTGGAGGTTCATGCTCGGCATTGGTGCCGTCCCCAGCATTTTCCTTGCTGTTGTGGTTCTTGCTATGCCCGAGTCGCCCCGTTGGCTTGTCATGCAGGGAAGGCTGGGTGAAGCTAAGAAGGTTCTCGCTAGGACGTCCGACAGCCCTGAGGAGGCTCGGGAACGTCTTAGGGATATTAAGGAGGCGGCTGGGATTCCCATGGAATGTGACGACGACATTGTTATTCGTCCAAAGTCAAGTAACAAGAACGGGGAAGGAGTTTGGAAGGAGCTTCTGATTAGAGCTACGCCCTCAGTGCGACGAGTGGTGATAGCCGGCATTGGGATCCATTTCTTCCAGCAAGCATCTGGCATTGACGCTGTCGTATTGTATGCCCCGAGAATATTTTTAAAGGCCGGGATCACTAGCGACAAGGAACAATTACTCGCGACAGTGGCCGTCGGATTTGTGAAAACCATGTTTATACTGGTAGCCACATTTATGTTGGACAAGTATGGCAGGAGACCCTTGTTGTTAACAAGTGTTGGGGGTATGATCATCTCCCTATTTACATTAGCTACGTCTCTAACTATAATCGATCGATCAAGCCATAAGCTCCCTTGGGCTGTGGTGCTGTGCATAGTCACGGTGTGTTCCTACGTGGCCTCTTTTTCGATTGGGTTAGGTCCAATTACTTGGGTCTACTCATCGGAAATATTCCCATTGAGGTTAAGGGCACAGGGTACAAGCATGGGTGTGGCTATGAACCGGATAGTGAGTGGGGTGATCTCAATGACGTTTCTGTCGCTCACTAACAAGATAACAGTGGGAGGAGGGTTCTTCATATTTGGTGGGGTTGCGACTATAGCGTGGTTGTTTTTCTTCACATTCCTCCCGGAAACACAGGGGAAGACGCTTGAGGAGATGCATGAGTTGTTCGACGACTTCAAGTGGAGGGAGTCGTTGCAGGGCCGAATGACAAGTAACAAGGGTAAAGGGGAAGAGAAGAGCGAGAATACTGATGATAAGAAGAAGAGTGGAGTCGAAATGGGAGCTGCTACTGCTACTGCTACTAATTCCAGTAGTATTAATACTGATGGTAACACAGTCAGTAAATGATCTGTTAATAGGATCTAGGAAATGTGTAATCAGATGGTTTTTAATTAGGTCCCTCGTGATATATATAAATAATTATGTCTGTCTATGTTACTAAGTAGTTTTGTCTGGGGATTGTCCAAAGGATGAAGGAATGAATGAATGTTTGCCTTACTGTGATTTTGAATGAATCACATTTTCTGAATTTGGTTTCTCAATTTTGTTGATTTATCCCAACGTCTTAAATTTCAAATTACACTCATTTGGTATGATCCGATATTCATACTACCTTTATCCACTTTTAATCTTTCTACCTTCTTGAAAGGATTGTCCATCTTTAAATTTTCTACTTACAATATTTATTCATTTGGTTGATTTTTGTGGTTACTATAATTTTTAATCTCACATTTTCTCTCAACTTTCATTTTCATTTTCCACTGTACGCTTCACTCCACCCTTTTTGTTTCACCTTCTCCATGGAG
This sequence comes from Agrostemma githago, assembly GCA_958450325.1. Taxonomy (NCBI): domain Eukaryota; kingdom Viridiplantae; phylum Streptophyta; class Magnoliopsida; order Caryophyllales; family Caryophyllaceae; genus Agrostemma; species Agrostemma githago. Next base: position 8,102,467 of record OY288260.1, read on the forward strand.
TTTAAAGTTGCATGAAGGAAGTAATTTTTTTTTTTGGATTTTTAACATAGTACCCCATATTTTTTGTTTTTTCTATACAGTATCTTTCACTTTTATAAAATACTCAGTAGATGATACCTTTCACTTTTGTAAACATAGATGATATCTTTCACTTAAGTGTATTATCTATCTCTATCTTTAATGATGTTTTCCATCTTCTTTGACTTCCTATTTTAGTTAGCTGCGTTGATTTGACTTAAAGTGAACGAGGATATGAGGGGGAAAGATTAACCTAAACAACTCAACGACTACTCAATTAGAGCACCGGCAGTGGAGAGGAGAGGGTGAAATTCCTCTAGATGGTGAATAACCCCAAGATTTTCCATATTCAAAGCAACATCTCCAAAAGTTATGATGGATTAAAAAAATTGTCAAAAAAAGGGCATATCATAAAATACCCAAAAAAAATCTTCAATTTATTGAGAGCCTAATGTACACGATGTCTATATTGAGGTCATTTTCTTTTTAGTTCAGTCCACTTTATTTCAATTTAGTTCAATTAAGTTAACTTCAATTCAGCTCTAGGAGACTGATAAGTTCAGTTCAAATTAATATTATTTTTCAAATTAATTTGTATATGGTAAAATCTCCTCCTTCCGTCCGTGAGACTATGAATGTAGCTAATATATACGGACTATATGACATTTATTTGTTCTCGTTTCTGTCATAACAATGTCAATATGCGTATGCCTCGGGTCTTGAGTGTTGACACGAATTATGTTATGTAGATTGGATAATTTAGATGGGATTAGTTTATTCTACACTCTACAATACGTCGGCCGATTAACCACCATGATAGAATTTGTGGAGATGATGATTTGATTCCAACAATTTCTAAAAGTGGAATAATGTTTCGGAGTAGATGGAAAGAAACTAGGGCTTCATGAAGGAATTATAGGTCCAGCCGCCATTTCGGACTTGCAACTTTATTCGAAGCCAGAAAACTATAGACTTTGTCGATCTCTCTTCAATGAAGGCCGGGAGCATATCTTAAACTTGCGTGAAATAATTAATCAATGGATAAAGGAATTAGTAGATACTCCCTCAGATTTTTTTTTATTACTCTCGTTTCATCAATATATAAGGAAAGATGATACACTTACACGCAGGGTATGAAAATTTTATACACAGCGAACCACATCGCGCCACGTGAATGATTAGGCTAGGGCTAAGTTAGTAATTTTACATCTTTAATTAATTATTAACCTTAATCTAGTTAAGTCAATTTTAGAAACTTTGTACTCCCTCCTATCCACTGTTTTCCTCCCCAAATTTTTTTTGGGAAACCAAGGAACTAATAAAGTATAATAAATGATGGAGATAAAGTAAGAGAGACGAATAGAAAGTGGAGTATGAAGCGTAAAAGGTGGGGTATAAAATGAAAAGGTGTTGGGTTTAGATGTGGAGGAAAAGAATAAAGAATTATTAAAATTATTTCCAAAAAAGGAAAGTGGGAATAAAACCAAACTAAGCTCAAAAACGAAAGTGAGAGAAAACACTGAATAGGAGGGAGTATATTGTTTTTTTTTTTTTTTACATTTTTCGATTTCGTGAAATAATCATATAATATTGTTAATATATTTTTGATTCACTTAAAATGTAAAATTAATTAATATGATTATATTTTGTATTCAAAATCTTAATTTATTATTTGTAGACACCCGCATTTTGACTGCCACGTGTCTATGGTAGTCTCCGAAAAGCACCCGATGATGATAGGACGTCAACGTGATTTGGTATACTCGGATTTGGGCTCGGAATCAATAATAACCGACATGGACTTTTAGCGGAGTAAAAATCTCACAAAACAGACCTCAAATTCAGGCCCAGTGGGTCGTTCCGAGTCAAACAAGACTAATTTGGGCCAAAACCGACACCAAAAATAATTCCCGTCTTTTGGCGACCGGGTCAAAACCCGGTCAAAGACGAAACCGTCTCATAAATCAGCCACATTCATTCCTAAAAGTTGGCGCACAAAATCAAATTCAAAAAAGCTACCAAAACAAACAAGTCAAACCTTCCCCAAATATCTCGATTTTGTTGATCCACTCGATCGAGTGGATTGACCCACTCGATCGAGTGGAGCGTCTTCCGCTGGATCAGACCCGCCCAAATAGGCACTCGATCGAGTGCACTAGGGCCACTCGATCGAGTGCACCTTAGGTTGTGGCAATTGCCTATAAATACCGTCACATCCCCCATGCATTTCGACACCTTTTACCAACTTTACACATCAACTTTCAGCAACCTTTGCCCTACATTTTCAATCACATTCAACCCTACTACTCCATACATCAAGCCTTAGAAACCTAAGCCAAAACGCATCAAAACCGAGCCTTTGTCCCTCGATAAACCGACACATACACATATACATCCATACACGCCTTAACTCACATACATTCCTCGACACTCCCAAGCTTTGTCGCTATTCACGAGTCCGTCTCCGAGGTTTATACTAGCATGTATGTTGAGGGTGTCCCAAACTCTTCTCTAATCTCTTTTTAATATCGTTTTTATGTATATTTTTCATACTATTGCATCGTAGTAACACGTACATTAACACTAACTTTTTTTTATATATTTTCGCGTTCATATTTTTTTGTATCATTTTATGATACTACTAACATTATTACTAATACCGCGTATATATAATACTAATATCAAAAAACCGGTTTTAAAACGTTGAACTACAATAATCACTTTTGGTCCGTCTAATCCCTTTACGAGCAACGACGGAGGTGGAGCCCTTTCGAGGAGCCCCGCCCCAATGTACTCAAGGGCGTGACGCGATCGTGATCCGTTGTAGTTGAACGGATTTAATCCCCTTTCATAATTGGTACGAGACCCGTTGACACGAATATCGACATCACATAACCCGAAAGGGTTAGTTTCGATGTCGTGACGTAGAGGGATTCATCTCGTCACCAATTCAAACTCTTTTTAATCTAACATAAACGTTTTTACAAAATCCCGATGACGGTATTATATTCATTTATACACGACTATAGTACCGGAAGTCGAGCTAAATACGAATCGTGCGATATTCGTATTTGGTTAGGCCGACCATCGATTTCATGTCAAAAAACGCACGAGTCACTACTCGTACAGGGGACACTCGATCGAGTGCCATAGGCCACTCGATCGAGTAGCACCCCAAAAAGTGGTCAGTAGCCACGCTAATGACGCACTCGACCGAGTCAGTCAATGACTCGATCGAGTGGGTCTCATAAACCGCAAACCCGAGGGCTTGGACACATATTTCGAGCCCGTTCTTTTATCGACTTTAGACCATCGACTGACCCTCATATTTTCAAAACCTACACGTCACGACACGTAGAACGACTTTGACCACTTTAACGTGATAAGTCGGGACAAGACTACGGGATGTGAGATTAGGCTAACAATACGCCGCAGTCTCACATTTCCGTCCTTCGTTTAATACGCGACATAATGCGTACTTAATCGGGGTTAGTCCATCTACAAATTTCGCGGTCTAGTTTACATACGGGTCCGTTTTCATCGTTATTTTGCTTTATTTTACGCAATGTTGTATTGTGAATTCCGGGTTGTATTTCCGCCCGTGTAACTTGTACGCTTTTATTTATTTCCTTTCGAGCTTTATTTATTTGCTTTTACGCTTTTATAAATGAACCTCGCATGCTAAATTATTTCGACCACATTTAAGATGCATTAAATGACGTAGTTAACGCAAAACTCGCATGTTTAGTTAAAAACGCTGTTTGCATATCATTTAATTATTTTACTAGCGCGCGTATCACGAACACGAACGATGTCTTAGTAGAGGCCGCCATGTGCGGGCGGGGTTGGGTGTCCTTAGTGGGCTTCCCAACACGTACCCTCACCCCTTACTCAGAACCTTTGGTTTCCGGATGTCCGAAACCCTTGGCGCACGAGAGTCATTTTATATACGAAAGCCGGTGTAAACGGTATCGGTATAACAATGCAAAGGGACGAGCCCCATAAACTCTCAAATCGAAGTGGGCTTACTTTGTGTATAGCCCATGACGACATAGAGTGGGCTCGTATGGTTCCGAATAACCACAAAATTCGGTGGCGACTCCATTTTGACTTAAATTTCGAACCCGAGAACAATCTTACCACGAGATTCATTCGCCTACCCAAACCCGCGCTTCGCCGCGTCGGGGTGGACCTACGTCATGTCCACAATTTGGCGACTCCGCTGGGGATACCTGATGTACCACATGTCATCGGGGTTCCTAGGGTGAGACTCGAAGAGAAATCGTTTGTAGATTAGTGTGCGCGCATTATTTTAATGATTCATGCATAACCCAAATTTGCCCGGGCCGGTTACTTGTGACCGACGTCCCACTATACCACGGTGCATTCCTACATGGGTGCGCTAAAGACATCGATGGTGGAACTCGTCTCGGTTTCGCGGCATGTCCTAAGACCAACTCGGCTTAGGGAGTCCGTCCATCACACGAGAAAGCCATCGTTGTTGGTATAGACCCTATTTTGACCGACCGAGACTTAGTGTAAAGCATACATAAGCGTCGTTATAATGCTTGCTTGACTACGTGCTACTTGGTTTCTGTGTCAATTTTCAAAAACCGTCATTTCAAAAATGCATCTTTCCAAAAATACCAAATTTTGAAAAACCCGAAATACTGTCCGTTTCGGGACCCGTCTTTTCAAAATATCCAATATTCAAAAACTCGGAATGCTGCCGAAAATTAGACTTATGATTTGACTCAAAACAAGCCTTTTTTTTAGCCGGCATGCTATCCACTTCAATTCGAATTTTCGATCCACCATTCGATTTCCGAATTTTTAAAATTCAACTTCAATTTTCAAATCTTCGCGATGCCATTCGCGATTTTCAAATCGTCGAGATTCCATTCTCGATTTTCAAATCTTCGAGATGTCGTTTTCGATTTTCAAATCTTCGGAATCTCATTTTCAATTTTCAAATTTTCGGAAATTTATTTTCGATATTCAAATTTTCAAAATTCCAAATATTCAACTTTTCAAAAAACTCGGTCCTGTCGGCATGCTGCCAATTTCCAAAGGCGGGACCGTCTCCCAATTTTTCAAAATGCGAATTCACTCGCAACCATTCTAACTTTTCAAAATGCCCGGTCCTATTGGCCCACTACCAATTTCAGGACCGTCCTCTCAATTTTTCAAAATCCAATCATTTTTCAAAACCTTCCGATTATAGGACCTACCGTAATCCGTGTGTCGGGTCTTTTCATGATTTGTCGAAGGTCTTTAGCGTCGAAACTCCGTCGATCCTACATCACGGGTTTCTTCCCCATCCTAGTCCGCTTTTTTTCTAAAGGCATAACCGACCAACACGAGTCATACACTCATAAATGGAAGGTTCATCTAAACACTCGAGTCCTAATTAGAAAGTCACACGCGATCTTTCCTTCTAACAAGACGGTCCCCACGACCTTCCCTAAGGAAATTTCGCCCATCTTTCAATCCGTTAGTCGAGTCATCCCAATTCAAGTCTTTTAACTTAAGGGTCTACCCTAATCACAGGGTCTATCCTTATCCAAGTCAAGTCAAGGGTCTCTAGCGTCGAAACTCTGCCGATCTTACATCGCAAGTTTCTTCCCTTACCCCGTCTGCCTTTTTCTCGAGGCCGAGTCAACCTTTTACAAGGCATAACCCTGTAGCTAAAGGTTCGTGATCCTTACATCTAAGGGTCACTCGTCCGACACTCGAGTCTTAGCAAAACCTACAATCTCACTCGGGGGCTACCCTTCAACGGAGCGATCGATCACGGTTGCTCTAAGGGTCATGTCTTACACGTGTTGTCTCACGTACCCCACCTTTGAGTCGCTTAGATGTCACACCGTCTAAGTCCTATAAGAGTCCTTAGGCTCACCTGGGGGCTATTCTCCGACGGAGCGATTAATTACAGTCACTCCGAGAATTGTACCCTACGTATTTAACTTAGGAGAGTCAAACCCGAGTCAAACCCGAGTTGTCTTTCCTCCCGCGCAATTTCCTATGCCTTGGCGTGTTTGGGTTCCGAAGCAACATTTCTGATTACGTGGGTATTCTCGCAGAGTATGGCACCCACAACCGGGAATAGGGAAATGGAAAACACCATCAATGAAATAAAGGCTTCGCTGGAGACAATGGTTAGCAGGCAGGCCATAACCGAAACCCATATAGGGTTCCTAAAAACCAACCAAGAGGCCATGAATGCTCGTTTAACTGTCATTGAACGGCAAGACTTCAACTCTGGGTCGGTAAATACTGGGCCATTTGCCCAACTGGTCAGCACGGTGCGTGAGCTCGAACAACAGTTCCATGCCTCCCAAGGGAATACCATTCATATTGAAAACTCCCGAGACTATACACCCATCAGTGAGAAACTTCCAACAGATCTCAATCTATAAGGGTTACCCATATTCGAAGGGACGGAGGATCCATTACTACACCTCCGAGCCTTCAAAGCATTTATGGCGATCAAGGGGGTCAAAGCCGACATGTTCATCAATTTGTTCGGCGCATCCCTCGGGAAATATCCAAAAGCCTGGTTCTATAGGCTCAATACAAAAAGATTCCCCACTTGGGAGGATGTGGCTACCGAGTTCGCTAAAAACTATTCTGATAATACCGAACTTCAGACTACCATGCGGACTTTAGAAGTCATGGCCCAAGATCCAACAGAGGGTTTCACCAAATACCTTCGACGTTGGCGGGATGAAAGTGTTAAGCTGGTAGACAAGCCCAGCGAGAAGACACTAGTAGATGCATTCATCAACAACCTCCTACCCTCCTATCGCATCCATCTTAGGTATGCCGGCATCTCAAACTTTGCTGTGCTTACCGAAGTGGGCACTAGGATTGAAGACGATCTTCGACATAACGAAGATTTGGGTGAAGCTTCTACCGAAGGCTACACTGGACATCCACTTGAGTCCTTAGAAGCCGAAGACTACTGACAACCTCATCCAAGAGTCCAGATTTGATTTGGGTCCGAGTCTGAGTCCGAGTCTAGGATGTTCTATCTCTTTCAAATTTCAAAGTCAGAGTCAGAGTCAACTGTATTCTGTCCTCTTTTTTCAATCCAATAAAACCAGCTTTTTCAGTCTCTCATAAATGCTTCCCTTTTGTGTTTCCGAGAACATGATGAACACCATCATACACTGTGAGCACATGCACGTGACTATTATAGGCACATCTATAATGACTGCAAGAACTGAGGCCCGTGTTTTCCTTTACCTGTTCCATGTCTGGTATAGAAAGCCACATAACTATCCTTAGTAGGAGCAGCATCGAATCCTATGACAAATCTAGGTAGTCTCCTAGTTTGGGTTCAAGACGGGAGGCAAGCCCATTTCCCACAATAAACACCCCTCCAATAAGACTAACCAATCCCTACCTTAGATGTTAGTCTGACTAACAAAAAAAAAGGCCAAAGCAAAAAGAAGGCCATCAAAAAAAAGAAACTGGACACAAAAAAAAAAACGGAAGTCCAAGAAAAAAGCAAAAGGCCAAAACAAAAGAGCTGGCCATGATCAACATCCCCCGACCAGATACGGTCAATCCCTTGACCAAGGCACGGTCAACTCAATTCAAAAAACCCATGACCGGGGCTAAGAGGTCAACCAAAATTCAAAAAAAAAACATGATCGGGGCTAAGAGGTCAGCCAAAAAATATTCAAGAACCCATGACCGTAGTGAAAACGGTCAAATTCAAAGTTATCAACACTCATACCATCCAATAAGGGAGTGACAACCAAGCTGGTCAGCTAACACCACATCTAGCCTTGCCACATTACAACCCTCAAGACCTTCTCGAGACCTAGGCTAAGAGACAGCCCAAAATTTTGAGGATTCAAGCTCCATAGGATACACCCTAACCGTTAGGGCCAGACATGGAAACCAGATCCCGCATCATCAAACCTGCCCAATCAAAGCCCGAGTCATTTTTACTCGACTTCCCCATTTCCTACCACATTACAATACCTTACCCTCGAAGCCTTAGCTCCACAAAATCGAGCTCCATATTTCAAAGCATCAAAGCCACTTATTGCCTGGCACCACATTTTAAAAAAAACATCCAAACCAGTTACCAACCCCGAACACGGGAACTCAACCTGCGGTCGGCATAGAACATGCCCAAATAGTTCACACCACTTCTGGGGGCTATCCCGGAGAACGCTCACAGTCACAGGATCAACATCCTAACTGTTCTAGCCCTTTGATCAAGACATCAATGGGAATGCACCTAGCCTACACCATCGCTATGGCTAGTTACACACAAAGCCCTAATAAACTAGGCACCATAATAATATCTTCCAATCCACTGAACTACGGCTTAGTTTGATTTCACTACACGTGAATACGTAGGCAGCCTTTCAACAAAGGCACAACCACCCACATTGACACAAGTTCAAAAAAAAAAAGCACCATCATTCCGGTCACGACACTGTCATGTTCTCAGCAGCTAGCTTTGTCGTCCTGGGGGCTTCTCTCAGACAGAAGACCTTCATCCACTCACATAATCCAAATGACTTTCAAAAAACTAGCCTCCTTTCTTTAGTGTGTCCTAGTACTCGGTTCAGTCGAAGACAAGAATCCGTCAGGGATTCGAAGCGACACCAGGGATTGTACCCAAAACCAAAGATCCAAAAGAACATCAGTCTACAGCATTGCTACTGCTAAGCCTTGTCCTGCAGAAACAGTCTCATTACAGGCTACTGCAATTACCCTATATCACATCCTTCCCATTTCGACGTTCGACCGTGTTGCCACTCGCCTAGGCTATGGATTAGCGCAGCTTAAGAGTCTTGTCATATTAGGTGGCCCTCCCCCCTACCGAGTCACGGTCCAACCCCTCGAGAGTCCAGTCGTGTCTGTCAGCTCGTCTGGTCACGTGCAGAGTCGAGTCTGTCGGTATGTCTCTCTCTTCAAATTCTTGCTTTGAAATTTGCAAAACTTAGCCATTTGATAAAATCCTTTTCGACAAGGTCAAATTTCGGTCTATTTAAACTGCAAAATTCTTTTCTACCCCTTTTAATTTTGAAAACCTATCTCCTAGCACGTGAGTTGCTTTCAGGACTACGATTTCAAAGTGAAGTAAAAATCATTTTCCCCAGCGCAAGCCAGTCTATAGATGCTAACTGCATTTCCTATGTGCTATCTTGCTACATACCATGCTTGCTATTTCTGCCTATGTATCTAACATTTCAGGTACCAGCTAGTGCTTCCCAACGGAACAACAAAGGCGGTGTTTCTCCTGGAATGCTACATCCAAGACGTGATGTGTCGGCCTACGGGTACACCCAAGACTTCAGAAGCAAGTCCCCGCGCAGCTACTTTTCTCCCCAGCGAGAGTCGGTGTTTTGTCTATGTGTTACATACAAGTTGTTATGTGTCAGCATACAGGTACACTCCAGACTTCAGAAGCAAGTCCCCGCGAAACTATTTAACTTTCCCAACGGAGTCAGCTGTCCCCGGTATGCTACGTCCAAGGTGCGACGTATCGGCATACGGGTACACCTGCTCCCCAAGAAAGGCAAATTTCACTCCCCACGGAGCATCATCACCAGCTCAAGTGCGACTCAAGGCTTCGAAGGCAAGCTCGTACAGCTCACATACTTCCCCAGCGGAACGCCCGAGGCGGCATTTTTCCCGAAATAGTATGAGATGAGCCCACATACAGGCACGCCCAGGACTTATGCTACAAGTCCGACTCCCCGCACAGCTATCATCATCAGGACAGGTATGACCCTTTACTTATGGCTGGCGAGCCCTTCACGCGAGTCCACTGGACTATAAACGACCCGACCGGAAGTCTACCAGGTCTTAACGGGCTTGGTAGCTACTCTGACTTTCGCCTTGTCCAAGCCTCAGTCAGAGTGGGGGCTCTGTAGACACCCGCATTTTGACTGCCACGTGTCTATGGTAGTCTCCGAAAAGCACCCGATGATGATAGGACGTCAACGTGATTTGGTATACTCGGATTTGGGCTCGGAATCAATAATAACCGACATGGACTTTTAGCGGAGTAAAAATCTCACAAAACAGACCTCAAATTCAGGCCCAGTGGGTCGTTCCGAGTCAAACAAGACTAATTTGGGCCAAAACCGACACCAAAAATAATTCCCGTCTTTTGGCGACCGGGTCAAAACCCGGTCAAAGACGAAACCGTCTCATAAATCAGCCACATTCATTCCTAAAAGTTGGCGCACAAAATCAAATTCAAAAAAGCTACCAAAACAAACAAGTCAAACCTTCCCCAAATATCTCGATTTTGTTGATCCACTCGATCGAGTGGATTGACCCACTCGATCGAGTGGAGCGTCTTCCGCTGGATCAGACCCGCCCAAATAGGCACTCGATCGAGTGCACTAGGGCCACTCGATCGAGTGCACCTTAGGTTGTGGCAATTGCCTATAAATACCGTCACATCCCCCATGCATTTCGACACCTTTTACCAACTTTACACATCAACTTTCAGCAACCTTTGCCCTACATTTTCAATCACATTCAACCCTACTACTCCATACATCAAGCCTTAGAAACCTAAGCCAAAACGCATCAAAACCGAGCCTTTGTCCCTCGATAAACCGACACATACACATATACATCCATACACGCCTTAACTCACATACATTCCTCGACACTCCCAAGCTTTGTCGCTATTCACGAGTCCGTCTCCGAGGTTTATACTAGCATGTATGTTGAGGGTGTCCCAAACTCTTCTCTAATCTCTTTTTAATATCGTTTTTATGTATATTTTTCATACTATTGCATCGTAGTAACACGTACATTAACACTAACTTTTTTTTATATATTTTCGCGTTCATATTTTTTTGTATCATTTTATGATACTACTAACATTATTACTAATACCGCGTATATATAATACTAATATCAAAAAACCGGTTTTAAAACGTTGAACTACAATAATCACTTTTGGTCCGTCTAATCCCTTTACGAGCAACGACGGAGGTGGAGCCCTTTCGAGGAGCCCCGCCCCAATGTACTCAAGGGCGTGACGCGATCGTGATCCGTTGTAGTTGAACGGATTTAATCCCCTTTCATAATTGGTACGAGACCCGTTGACACGAATATCGACATCACATAACCCGAAAGGGTTAGTTTCGATGTCGTGACGTAGAGGGATTCATCTCGTCACCAATTCAAACTCTTTTTAATCTAACATAAACGTTTTTACAAAATCCCGATGACGGTATTATATTCATTTATACACGACTATAGTACCGGAAGTCGAGCTAAATACGAATCGTGCGATATTCGTATTTGGTTAGGCCGACCATCGATTTCATGTCAAAAAACGCACGAGTCACTACTCGTACAGGGGGCACTCGATCGAGTGCCATAGGCCACTCGATCGAGTAGCACCCCAAAAAGTGGTCAGTAGCCACGCTAATGACGCACTCGACCGAGTCAGTCAATGACTCGATCGAGTGGGTCTCATAAACCGCAAACCCGAGGGCTTGGACACATATTTCGAGCCCGTTCTTTTATCGACTTTAGACCATCGACTGACCCTCATATTTTCAAAACCTACACGTCACGACACGTAGAACGACTTTGACCACTTTAACGTGATAAGTCGGGACAAGACTACGGGACGTGAGATTAGGCTAACAATACGCCGCAGTCTCACATTTCCGTCCTTCGTTTAATACGCGACATAATGCGTACTTAATCGGGGTTAGTCCATCTACAAATTTCGCGGTCTAGTTTACATACGGGTCCGTTTTCATCGTTATTTTGCTTTATTTTACGCAATGTTGTATTGTGAATTCCGGGTTGTATTTCCGCCCGTGTAACTTGTACGCTTTTATTTATTTCCTTTCGAGCTTTATTTATTTGCTTTTACGCTTTTATAAATGAACCTCGCATGCTAAATTATTTCGACCACATTTAAGATGCATTAAATGACGTAGTTAACGCAAAACTCGCATGTTTAGTTAAAAACGCTGTTTGCATATCATTTAATTATTTTACTAGCGCGCGTATCACGAACACGAACGATGTCTTAGTAGAGGCCGCCATGTGCGGGCGGGGTTGGGTGTCCTTAGTGGGCTTCCCAACACGTACCCTCACCCCTTACTCAGAACCTTTGGTTTCCGGATGTCCGAAACCCTTGGCGCACGAGAGTCATTTTATATACGAAAGCCGGTGTAAACGGTATCGGTATAACAATGCAAAGGGACGAGCCATAAACTCTCAAATCGAAGTGGGCTTACTTTGTGTATAGCCCATGACGACATAGAGTGGGCTCGTATGGTTCCGAATAACCACAAAATTCGGTGGCGACTCCATTTTGACTTAAATTTCGAACCCGAGAACAATCTTACCACGAGATTCATTCGCCTACCCAAACCCGCGCTTCGCCGCGTCGGGGTGGACCTACGTCATGTCCACATTATTATATATGAATTACAGGTAAATATATTAAAATAAATAATTAATAATTAATAATTAAAATTTTCGAAAATTTTAAAGTAAATTCATGAAAATTTTATTTAAATTTTTTAATACGATTTTTTTAGTGTATTAATTATTGAAATATTTCCTGCATATATATATATATATATATATATATATATATATATAATGTAATTGTCAAAAATAAAAAAACGTATATCCAAAAATTTACTTTATAATTTTGGAAAATTTAATTTAAGCTTCCAGAATATATTCACGTTTTTTATAATTATAAAAAAAATTATTATGTAAAAATATTTATTATATATACGTCCACGTCGTAAAAAGATTATACGGAAATATGTAGAAGATTTATAGAAATATATTGTAATATGAATTGGAATGGAATGGAATGGAATGAAATATAATTAAGAATATTCCATATGTGTTCACATTGTAATTACTTTGATGTGTTAACTTTTATATATTTACCTTTTATATAGAGTAATTATATGTTTAATATGTTTAGTAATCATATTATTTACCTTTTCGAAAATTTTAATATATTTACCTTTTCGAAAATTTTAATATATTTACCTTTTCGAAAATTTTAATATGTTTTGTAATGGAGTATTATTTTTCGAAAATTCTAATTATTAATTATTTATTTTAATATATTTACGTCGACACCCACATTTTGACCGCCAGGTGTCTATAGTAGGTCCCGCCAAACACCGATGATGATAGGACGCAAACACACTTTAATGGGCTCGGATATGGGCTCGAAATCATGGACATTTAGCTTAGGTTTATTACGGAGTACAAATCTCACAAAACCAACCTCAAATCCAGGCCCAGTGGGTCGTTTCGAGTCAAATAAGACTAATTTGGGTCGATTCCGACACCGAGGGTAAAACCGTCTTTTAGCGACCGAGTCAAACCCGGTCAAAGATATTTTTTCCCGAGTCACACGATCTGGCCGTGTCATTACACGTCCAATTCGGACTGAAACACTACAAAAATCAGCCTTCAAATAATATTAAACAAATCCGTTTAAGGATGGAATTCGATCTCAAGTAGGAATTCTATCTGGAAACCGAAACAAAGTATCACCCGAGCTCAGATACTCGGCTGAAACAGCCGAGATACCTCCCCACCAGCCGAGGTTCTTGGCTTATTCACCAAGAAACGAGAAGTTTATTCCCTTACGAACTCTCGTGTTTTCTATCCAAACCGGTGTTTCTTGTCACACAAGCAAGACCACCCCGATTCCTATAAATAGGACATCCCGTCCAACACAAAAAATACGTTTTCATACATTCATTATCGATCAATACACTACAACTTTTCAGCAACTCATACACAATTATTATAGCAAAAATAGTCTCAAAATCCACATCCGAAGGAATACCGAAAAATTGTCCAAAAGCCGACGAAACCGTCCCATCCTACCCGGCCGAATCCACGCCTACATACACACAAAAAAAACACTCCAAAAACCGACACCTTAACTCATCCACATCATCTCGACGCTCACGTGCCTAAGCCACCGTCCGACGAGCCTTATACCGAGAACAAAAAGCATGTAGGTTGAGGGTGTAAATCAAACCCGACTCTTTTCCTTTCTCTCTCCCTATCTCACGTTTTTATTACCTTTTTTCGTCCGTCTTTCTTTCTTTTTTTTTGGGTCATCGATCGTCTCAAATTTATTACGGGTCATTCGTCGCGTCATATTTTTATTTATTTTCGTTAATAAAACCTTTTTTTAACGTTCTTAAAATACGATACCGATTCTCTAATCGAATATCGTATCTACAAGAACTAAATTAATTTATTCTCGTTGATGCTAACAAAATCATTACATCTTTTTTTAAAACAAAATTCGATGATTTTAAACGCGGAGAGAATTAACATATTTTTCGTTCAAAATTCTTTTTTACGTTTTCGTTCAAAACTAACTTTTTTCAAAACTTTTTCTAAAATCATTCTAACTATTCGATACTGATTTCATGATCACTTATTGAATACGGCGAATATCGAAAATATGAATCGGGCATAAATTAATCTATATTTGTACGCGATTTATAAGAATTAACGGTTTTTAAACAAAATAAAAAAAACCCGGCAGACCACCACGCGGGTCGCGCGCCTGCCAGGCGACCCGCGCGGCGGCCTGGTTCGCCCGGCCTCCTTTTTCTCGTTTCTTCGCTTTTCTATTTTTAATTCCTTTCGAACATTATATTAAAATGCGAATTTCGCGACATATTTCAATAAATACTTTTTTCGACCTCGGTCAACACGTGCTAATCAATCACGTGTCATAAATCTTTTCCAAAATCATGCATATTATTTATTTATGTCTTTTATTCAATTTATTCATCGTTACTAACTCGTTTTCTCGTGTTTGTAGCTTTTTATTTATTTTTATCGTTTTATTAGACTAAAACGGACTCACATGCTAAAATAACTTTGACGTTATTAGTTTAATATGCATTAAACGACTTAGCAACCCACTTTATTTTTCTCACATGGTTAGGAAAATAATGTTTGCATATCATTCAACCGTCGAACTAACCCGTGTACACCAAAAACGAACGATATCTTAGTAAAGGCCGCTAAGTGCGGGCGGGGTTGGGTGTTCTTAGTGAACTTCCCAACACGTACCCTCACCCCTTACTCAGAACCATGGTTTCCGGATGTCCGAATCCATTGGCTACGAGAGTCATTCAATATACGATTAACCGCCTAGTCGGCATCGGTATCGATATGCAAAGGGACGAGCCCAATAAACTCTCACATCGGAAATGGGCCGTATTTTGTATACGGCCCACTACGACATAGAGTGGGCTCGAACGGTTCCGAATAACCATAAATTTCGGTGGCGACTCCTACTTCGATTTAAATTTCAATTTGACCATCTCATATGGAGATTCATTCGCCTCCCAAAACCCGCGCGTGGCCGCGTCGGGGTGGACCTATGTCATGTCCACAATTTGGCGACTCCGCTGGGGAAGAACTGATGAGTCACTTACCATCGGCATCCCTAGGGTGAGACTCGAAAAGAAATCGTTCGATTAGTAATGTACACGTTTTAGTTCAATGGGCCATGCATAACCCAATCTTTCCCGGGCCGGTTACTTGTGACCGACGTCCCACTATACCACAGTGCGTTCCTACTTGGACCCACTAAAGACATCGATGGTGGAACTCGTTTAGGTTTTGCGGCATGTCCTAAGACCCACTCGGCTTAGGGAGTCCGTCCTCAGTACGAGAAAGCCATCGTTGTTGGTATAGACCCTATTAGACCGACCGAGACTTAGACTAAGAGCATACATGGCGTCGTTATACTGTTTCTGTGACTACATGCTACTTGGTCCGTGTCTCATCCATTTTTTTCAAAAAAACGTGTTTTCAAAAAAACTTCCATCTTTTTTCGAAAACTATCCATTTTGCCAAACCCGGAAAGCTACCGAATTTAGGACTTATGATTTTGACTCAAAATAGCCTATTTTTAGCCGGTACGCTGTCCAAACTTTTTCAAAAATTCAAAATCTCGGCCCGATAAACTTTTTTTTTCCGATTTTCAAAAAAAATTGGGCCGTCCAACCCGACTTTGCTCGGTTTTCCAAATTCAAATCCTCTTTTCAAACCTTCTTCTTCTTAGGACTTCCCGTATTTAGCAGTGTCAGGTCTTGTCATAAGTAGTAAGAGTCTATAGCGTCGAAACTCCGTCGATCTTACATCACGGGTTTCCACCCCATCCCAAGTCCGCCTTATTAGTCAAGGCACGGCCCACCTACGTAGGACAAACTCCTACAAAGGGAAGCCCACTTACACAATCGAATCCAAAGTCTGGGGATTAGCTCACACGTAGGTCTTTCTTCACACGGGACTAGGCCCATTCTGCCGAAATCCTAAAGAAAGCCCACCGTCCATGAATCACCCGTCTAGGAGTCGGTCTTCACCCCCACTCGGGGGCTACCCTTCATCAGAGCGGTCAATAACGGTTGCTCTAAGGGTCAGGTCTTACACGTATTGTCTCATGTATCCCACTTTCGAGTCACTTAGGTGTCACACCATCTGAGTCATGTCTAAGCCCTTAGTCTCACTTGGGGGCTATTCTCCGACGGAGCGATTAATCACAGTCACTCCGAGAATCATACCCTGCACATTTGTCTTAGGAGAGCCTAACCCGAGTCAAACTGGAGTCGTCTTTCCTCCCGCGCTATTTCCTATGCCTTGGTGTATTTGAGTTCCGAAGCAACTTTCCTGATTACGCGGTATTCTTACAGACAGACCGCCCTTCACCCGAACCATGACTAAGGACTCCATTGATCAACTGACCGCCTCGTTGGCCAAGATCCAAGATCAACTGAACCAGATGAGGGGAGACCAAACCGCCATTGCCACCCGTTTGAGTGCCTTGGAACAAAGGACTCCTAAGGTAGGGAATGAAACCATTGGGCCCATAGCTGAACTGGCCAACGCAGTCCGCAAGCTGGAGGAACAGGTCCACCTGTCGACCAACAATTCAATCCATACGGAGAATGCTCGTTCCTATTCACCTTTGACCGACGAGCTGCCCGCTAACCTCAACCTGACGGGCCTACCAATGTTCGACGGGACTGAAGACCCGGTATTACATATCCGGGCTTTCAAAGAATTCATGGCCATCAAAGGAGTGAAATCAACCATGTTCAAACACCTGTTTGCTTCCTCCCTCGAGAAGCACCCGAAAGCCTGGTACTACAGGCTTGACCCCAAGAAGTACAAGACTTGGGATGACGTGGCAACGGAATTCGCTCGGAATTATGCCGATAATACCGAGATCCAGACCACGATGCTTACTTTAGAAGTCATGGCCCAAGAGCCCAAGGAAGGTTTCACTAAGTACCTTCAAAGGTGGAGGGCCGAGAGTGTGAAGTTGGTAGACAAGCCCAACGAGAAGACACTAGTGGAGGCATTCATCAACAACCTCCTACCTTCTTACCGCGTCCATCTTAGGTATGCCGGCATTTCCAACTTTGCAGTGCTTACCGAAATGGGCACTAGGATTGAAGATGCTCTTCGACACAATGAAGATCTGGGTGAAGTTTCTACTGGACATCCACCTGAGTCCTTAGAGGCCGAAGACTACTGACGACATTATCCGAGAGTCTAGATTTGGTTCAAGTCCTAGTCTGAGTCCGAGTCTAGGATCACTATTTTCTGTCAAAGTCAAAGTCAGAGTCATTTGCATTCTGTCCTCTTTTCACATTTCAATAAAATCAGCTTTTCTATTTTCTCATATATTTCCTTACGTGTTTCCGAGAACATGATGAATACCATCATACACTGTGAGCACGTGCACGTGACTATTATAGGCACATCTATAACGACTGCAGGAAACTGAGACCCGTGTTTTCCTTTTACCTGTTCCATGTCTGACATAGAAAGCCACATAACCACCCTTAGCAGGATCGGAGCATATCGAATCCTATGACAAATCTGGAAATTCTCCTAGTTTGGGTCCAAGACGGGAGGCAAGCCCATTTCCCACAACAAATACCCATCCGATAAGATCAACCGATCCCTACCTTTGGTATCAGTCCAACCAAAATTCAAAAAACCCATGACCGGGGCTGAGAGGTCAACCAAAATTCAAAAAACCTATGACCGGGGCTGAGAGGTCAACCAACATTCAAGAAACCCATGACCGGGGCTAAAAGGTCAACCAAAAAAAAAACCATGATCGGGGCTAAGAGGTCAATAAAAAAAATCAAATACCCATGACCGTGGTCAACGGTCAACTCAAGTGAAAATCCTTTGACCGGGTACGGTTAAATTCAAAATTATCAATACCATCCAATAGAGGAGTGACAATCAAGCTGGTCAGCTAACACCACATTTATTCTTCCCACATTACAACCCTCAAGACCTTCTCGAGACCTAGGCTAGAGACAGCCCGGAATTTCGAGGATTCTTGCTCCATAGGATACCCTAACCATTAGGGTCAGACATGGAAATCAGATCCCGCATTATCAAACCTACCCCGATCGAAGTTCGAGTCATTATTACTCGACTTCCCCCTTTCCTACCACATTACAATACCTTACCCTCGAAGCCTTAGCTCCACAAAATCGAGCTCCAGATTTCGAATCATCGAAGCCACTTACTTCCTAGCACCACATTTCCAAAAAACATCTAAACCAGTTACCAACCCCAAACACAGGAATTCAACTTGCGGTCGGCATAGAACATGCCCAAATAGTTCACACCACCTCTGGGGGCTACCCCGGAAAATGCTCACAGTCACAGGATCAACATCCTAACTATTCTAGCCCTTTGGTCAAGACATCATTGGGAATGCACCTAGCTTACACCATTGCTATGGCTAGTTACACACAAAGTCCTAATAAACTAGGCACCATAATACATTTTTCAACACTGAACTACGGCTTGGTTTGATTTCACTACACGTGAATACGTAGGCAGCCTTTCAAAAGAGGCACAACCACCCACAAATTCAAAAAGCATCATCATTCCGATCACGACACTGTCATGTTCTCAACAGCTAGCTTTGTTGTCCCGGGGGCTTCTCTTAGGCAGAAGTTCTCCATCCATTCACATAATCCAATATACCTTCAAAATCTAGCCTCCTTTCTTTAGTGAGTCCTAGTACTCGGCCCGGTCGAAGACAAGAATCTGTCAGAAACTCGAGACAACACCTACTTTGGGAACATGCCCCGAAACCAAAAGAACACCAGTCTACGGCATTGCTACCACAAAGCCATGTCGTACGAAAACAATCTCACTCTGAGGATTCGACCATGTTGCCACTCGCCTAGGATACGGAATAGCGCAACTTAAGAGTCTTGTCATCTTAGGTGGCCCATCCCCTACCGAGTCACGGTCCAACCCTTAGGGAGTCCAGTCGTGTCTGCCGACTCGTCCGATCACGTCCAGAGTCGAGTCTGTCGGTATATCTCCCTCTTCACCTAGGCATACAGGCCTAACCAGGAGATTTTAGGAATCCGTGTCAGAATCTGATCAGGAATCAAGTCATCCCAAACATTCCTTTTCTTCCAAATTTTTCAAAAAAAATTTCGCCATTTTCGAAAAAAATTTCGGTTTTTTCCAAAAAAAACCAAAAATCATTTTTCTCCCCCAGCACGAGTCGATGTTTTATCTGTATGTTGCATGCAAAACAGACAGGTGTCCCAAGACTCCTGGAGAATTATCAAAGTTCTCAGTGAAAATTCAAGCAACATTTCGCTGAGGAATCGGATGCATTAGTAAGAGGTACATCCGCAGCTTCTAATAGGAGCTCCCGCGCAATTTCAAAATGGAAATTGTCTGCAACCAGACAAATCCAAGACTTTTTTAGTAGAAAGTCCCCGCGCCATTATCAACATCTATCCAGGTATGATTTCTATCCTATGGCTGGCGAGCCCTTCACGCAAGTCTAATGGACTCTAAACGACCCGATCGGAAGTCTGCCGGGTCTTAATCCTCGATTGGCCTGGTAGCTACTCTGACTGTCGCCTTGTCCAAGCCTCAGTCAGAGTGGGGGCTCTGTAGACACCCACATTTTGACCGCCAGGTGTCTATAGTAGGTCCCGCCAAACACCCGATGATGATAGGACGCAAACACGCTTTAATGGGCTCGGATATAGGCTCGAAATCATGGACATTTGGCTTAGGTTTATTACGGAGTACAAATCTCACAAAACCAACCTCAAATCCAGGCCCAGTGGGTCGTTTCGAGTCAAATAAGACTAATTTGGGTCGATTCCGACACCGGGGGTAAAACCATCTTTTAGCGATCGAGTCAAACCCGGTCAAAGATATTTTTTCCCGAGTCACACGATCTGGCCGTGTCATTACACGTCCAATTCGGACTGAAACACTACAAAAATCAGCCTTCAAATAATATTAAACAAATCCGTTTAAGGATGGAATTCGATCTCAAGTAGGAATTCTATCTGGAAACCGAAACAAAGTATCACCCGAGCTCAGATACTCGGCTGAAACAGCCGAGATACCTCCCCACCAGCCGAGGTTCTTGGCTTATTCACCAAGAAACGAGAAGTTTATTCCCTTACGAACTCTCGTGTTTTCTATCCAAACCGGTGTTTCTTGTCACACAAGCAAGACCACCTCGATTCCTATAAATAGGACATCCCGTCCAACACAAAAAATACGTTTTCATACATTCATTATCGATCAATACACTACAACTTTTCAGCAACTCATACACAATTATTATAGCAAAAATAGTCTCAAAATCCACATCCGAAGGAATACCGAAAAATTGTCCAAAAGCCGACGAAACCGTCCCATCCTACCCGGCCGAATCCACGCCTACATACACACAAAAAAAACACTCCAAAAACCGACACCTTAACTCATCCACATCATCTCGACGCTCACGTGCCTAAGCCACCGTCCGACGAGCCTTATACCGAGAACAAAAAGCATGTAGGTTGAGGGTGTAAATCAAACCCGACTCTTTTCCTTTCTCTCTCCATATCTCACGTTTTTATTACCTTTTTTCGTCCGTCTTTCTTTTTTTTTTTTTGGGTCATCGATCGTCTCAAATTTATTACGGGTCATTCGTCGCGTCATATTTTTATTTATTTTCGTTAATAAAACCTTTTTTTAACGTTCTTAAAATACGATACCGATTCTCTAATCGAATATCGTATCTACAAGAACTAAATTAATTTATTCTCGTTGATGCTAACAAAATCATTACATCTTTTTTTAAAACAAAATTCGATGATTTTAAACGCGGAGAGAATTAACATATTTTTCGTTCAAAATTCTTTTTTACGTTTTCGTTCAAAACTAACTTTTTTCAAAACTTTTTCTAAAATCATTCTAACTATTCGATACTGATTTCATAATCACTTATTGAATACGGCGAATATCGAAAATATGAATCGGGCATAAATTAATCTATATTTGTACGCGATTTATAAGAATTAACGGTTTTTAAACAAAATAAAAAAAACCCGGCAGACCACCACGCGGGTCGCGCGCCTGCCAGGCGACCCGCGCGGCGGCCTGGTTCGCCCGGCCTCCTTTTTCTCGTTTCTTCGCTTTTCTATTTTTAATTCCTTTCGAACATTATATTAAAATGCGACTTTCGCGACATATTTCAATAAATACTTTTTTCGACCTCGGTCAACACGTGCTAATCAATCACGTGTCATAAATCTTTTCCAAAATCATGCATATTATTTATTTATGTCTTTTATTCAATTTATTCATCGTTACTAACTCGTTTTCTCGTGTTTGTAGCTTTTTATTTATTTTTATCGTTTTATTAGACTAAAACGGACTCACATGCTAAAATAACTTTGACGTTATTAGTTTAATATGCATTAAACGACTTAGCAACCCACTTTATTTTTCTCACATGGTTAGGAAAATAATGTTTGCATATCATTCAACCGTCGAACTAACCCGTGTACACCAAAAACGAACGATATCTTAGTAAAGGCCGCTAAGTGCGGGCGGGGTTGGGTGTTCTTAGTGAACTTCCCAACACGTACCCTCACCCCTTACTCAGAACCATGGTTTCCGGATGTCCGAATCCATTGGCTACGAGAGTCATTCAATATACGATTAACCGCCTAGTCGGCATCGGTATCGATATGCAAAGGGACGAGCCCAATAAACTCTCACATCGGAAATGGGCCGTATTTTGTATACGGCCCACTACGACATAGAGTGGGCTCGAACGGTTCCGAATAACCATAAAATTCGGTGGCGACTCCTTCTTCGATTTAAATTTCAATTTGACCATCTCATATGGAGATTCATTCGCCTCCCAAAACCCGCGCGTGGCCGCGTCGGGGTGGACCTATGTCATGTCCACAATTTACCTTTTATATATTTACAGAATAATAGATTAAGATTTTAAAAAACTACAAAATGTAATCAT
Source organism: Agrostemma githago (assembly GCA_958450325.1). Classification (NCBI taxonomy): domain Eukaryota; kingdom Viridiplantae; phylum Streptophyta; class Magnoliopsida; order Caryophyllales; family Caryophyllaceae; genus Agrostemma; species Agrostemma githago. The sequence continues at coordinate 8,124,851 of OY288260.1, forward strand.
ATTAATTAATTTTACATTTTGAATGAATCAAAAATATATTAACAATATTATATAGTTATTTCAAGAAAACGAAAATACAAAAACAAATTACAAAAATTTCTAAAGTTGACTTAACTAAATTAACTAAAAATGTAAAATTACCAACCTAACCCTCAACTAATCACTCTAGATTAACAAAAAGTTGACACGTGGCGCGATATAATTCGCTGTGTATGAAATTCTCATACACCGCGTGTAAGTGTAGCCTTTTCGATATATAAGTGTTTTATTTTCATAAAATAGGACAATAAATAAAAATCGAAGGGAGTATCTATCTATATCTATAGTTAAAACGATTTTCTTAACATGTGTCCAATAAACACATGTTAATAACCTGATTAAAACAAAATTAAATTGTGTAGGTATGGTAAATAGAACTTAATATTTCAACTTCTCATGATAATTTTCATGTTAATCTTGCTTTAGTTAAGTTATTAACGTGTGTCCAGTATAAGCACACGTTAGAAAATACTAATAACAGTTTTTCTAACATGTGCTCGTTGAGCACATGTTAATAACTCGATTAAGGAATGATTTTTAAGCATTTTACCATGAGAAATTGAAATGCTTGCTTATACTTACCATACTCAAATGATATGATTAAGAATCATTACTTACTTAAACTTAAACTATTAACATGTGTCCAGAAAAACCGTTAATCGGTGATATTAACACTTTATTGACTTTTTTAGCCCTTGAATATAACCATACGGATTATATTTATCATTCATCCATTTAATAAGGCCAGCACTTGTAACTTTTTACGAGTCATATTTTATTCAGCTCTCTACTTTTTGTCCACTTGAATGCACTTTTGTTCATTATTTATTATGAGTACGTATTTTAATTTCTTAATTGTTTTTTGGTTAAGAGAGGAGCGTACTATGTCGCAAGTGAAAATTGAACCTCATACTTCACGATCGAAGTAAAGGAGCTCTTACCACTTGAATTTATCCCTTCTTCTCATATTTTCTTAATTGTTGTGCCCAAAAAACCAGGGAAAATAATAGAAATTTGGAGGGGAATATTGTTTTTGTATGGAGTATAAAACTTAACAATGTAATTATGCTTGAACGCTTATACCCAACTATACCCAAACTCGAGCTCAAGTTGGTGGACTCGTTTACGCCCCCAGGTAACTCCCACTTTAACACCTAAACTACACGTCAGTTGGCGTACGTAGGTGTATGTAGAAACGTAGAGTTGGAAACAGCTACACATAATGAAATTGCAATAAGATGTTGACGCACGGCGACTTCTAAGTTGTAACTGGAAGGACCTCGCTCGATCCACTTATTGGAGTATTAGTTTGAATTGAAGTCAGACTTGGAGGTCACACTCACACTCTACTTAATATGACTACATATTCAACATTGTCCTTCAATTTATGGAAGCGTCAAGAAATTTGAAACTTTGACTATCGTCCTTCATCGTGTTGTGTTGTTTCGTATCTCCCATTATTTTTGACGTACGTATGTATTGTCGTATTCAACTCCATGTTTTGGTTGTATACTGTTATACATGTATATTACAACAAGATAGAGTCATTTTAGAGTCGGAAATTTTGGTAACAAATTTTCAATATTCCGTAGCTAATTGACTTAGGGACGGAATTTGCGACTAAATTTCATTAGTAGCTAAACGCTTTGTCGCTAATTTACCTACTGGATTAGCGACCGGAAGTAGCTACCAATTTAGCGACGAAAGCGTGGTAGCAAATTTTGAGACAATAATGTAGCAAAATTAGCGACGTAATTGTTTAGTATCGAAAATGACATAAAAGTACCTTCTCAAATTTTTGGCATACATGATTTAAGATATATAAAGATAAAATTAATCATTAAAATGTGGATTGTAAGGTACTTTTTTAATACTCCAATAATGAAAAAAATAATAATATAAATATATTATATAAATACGAAAAATAAAAAATATGTGGTAACAACAACCGATAACTAAATTTAGCTACCAATTTATTTCTGTAGCTAAGAATTTAAATTAGATACTAAAATTGTTACTCACTTGATTTCGTCTCTATAATAACTACTACACCTATTTACGAATTTACTTTAATCTCCTAGACAAAAACTAAATATATTATACGTAATTTTGTGTCAACATATATAGAGATGACTCTAGCTACAGACGTTTTTCCATATCTAAAAACTCAAATTAGATACCAAATTTGCTATTGATTTTATTTAGTCTCCATAATAGCAATGTAATTAGCTACCACTATATTTTAATCTCTAAAATTGAGACTAAATATATTTATGTCTCAAAAGTAGTAGCTAATTTATATATCTAGCGACTAAATTTCAGACAGTTGCTAAATTAGTAGCTAAACTGCATTTCTTTTGTAGTGCATTTGAATAATGGATATGACTTCAATGAGTCTCATTATTAACTACGGATCATATTACGTTAGATTCAGATATGTTGGACGTATGTACGTATGTATGTGTTACTACTACATACAACAATATTATCACAGACTTCCTCCCAAAAAAAATTTAGTTCAGATAACATAAATTACTATATATTTTGACGTAAGAAGATTGTTTTTTTTTTCGTCGAGAGAAGAGCGCACTTCATGGTCGGAGTAAAGGAGTATTTACCACTTGAGCTTACCTTTTCTTCTCGACGTAAGAAGATTGTTAGTAAATGAACTAATGAAGAAACGAGAATATACGTGAATAGTTATTCTTTTACTAACAAATATGAATTCACATTTTACGCCATATACGAGTACGTACTTCCCAAAGATTTGTTTGTATATGGGTGGAGTTTTGTTAGGAACCAATTCAAAATGTAGCCATGTAGGATTATGGATCTAAGTTTAAGGACTTACTTGGAATGGGGGTAATATGTTAAGGTAATGGTGCTCAAAATGAGAAGGAAATGGAGGAGAGTAGTGGTGTTTTATGGTGTAAAGAAGGGGTGAGGGAGGAACAATTAGCCTCGTATGGTTACCTGGGGAGTAATGTATTATCTCCATGTGGAGGTAATTGTTCCTCCCCAACCTTCTCTTTACACCACAAAACACCACCACTCACCTTCATTCCCTTATCATTTTAAAAACCATTACCCCTTAACATATTACTCTCATCCAAAGCAAGTCCTAACAAGGATTAATACAGAACTAGGCATAAATGTATAAAGCCAAAATTTAGAGGTTGTTTGGTTTGTAAGACCGTAATAGCTTAAGAGGAAATGTATCTCCTAGAAAGTAGCAATTCCCATGATTATGCATTTCATGTAAATTTGGAGAAAAATTATTTGGTTGCATTACTAGCAATATGGGAAGTAAATTCCACGAGAATTTCGACTTACCTAAGGTTACTAACTTAAGTAAGCAACTTTCTCCATTATGGAGAAATTAGAGTTCATATGGAACTCCAATTCATGCGATTTGGAGCAAACAAATAAACAAGTCATTAATTCTACCAATTCCATAATTACAATTCATGTGTTTTAGAGAGATAACCAAACGACTTTCATGTGTAACATCCATGGCAGAGCTAAGACTTGGCATTAGGGAGAGTGAGAAGATCCTGCTCCAAGGAACTACTAATTTAATAGTCCCCCGTTTTTTTTACGTTTCTTCCCATTTCAATAAAATATCTCTCACAAATCTTAAAAAATATGAAGAAACATAAAAAATGGAGGAAGTACTCCGTAGATTAAATTTACAAAAAAAAAAACGATAGAGAGATTGAACTAGACTTTTGGATCTATAACTAGGTATGTGACCCGTGAAATTCACGGAATTATCTATTTTAACTTTTTTATCGTATTGTTAATATATTCTGACCAAGTGCTGTCAACTAATTCAACTAAAATGTTGTCATGAGTGAGCTTACAAAATTCGTAGAAATCAAGTAGTTAATTCATACTTCGTATCTTACAAAATTGAAGGAAATGTTCAAAAAAAATTAACAAATCATGTCATTATGACGCCACGTGGCAAAAAATTTAATGTTAATGGAAGAATATTATACTTTGTAGCACATAAATGAAAAAATCATTAGGTTTCTAATCCAATGAAAATCACGGGACTATTTTTAGGTTTATGTTAAACTACGTATATTAAAATAATTTCATTGTCTATTTGGTGATATTAAAAAATATATTTCCATTTGCATAACTAATAAAATGATTTAAACTTTTTTAAATCAAGAATGAACTATCATTCTTTATTCCTAGAAAATTCAGATGTTTGTTTAAGTTTCATTTGTTCAACTTTTATCTTTTTAATTTATACTTTTCCGTACTTTATTTATTTGTTATTATGTTGACATTTCCTATTTTCATAAACGCCTAGTTTAGGATTCAAATGTTAAATATATACGGAATATAATCTATTGTATGTCACTTTGAAGAACATTCAAAATGGCGCCATTTTTTCTCAATCATATGTTAGTAATTACTTAATTCTTCACCTAAATAAAAGTTAACTCTTGTAAATAACTTTAAGGTTACTAAAAATGTTATACAAACATAATTGAAGTAAAACGGACTAAAAACATGATATTATACCTTAAAATTGAGTAATTGCAAACTTGTTGATTGACATTGCATATATACTCTCTGAATAATAACAAACCAAAAGATAAAATTAGAATAAAAAAAAATAATTAAAATCTACATACAACAAATTAATTTCTGAAAAGAAGCGGAGATAGTGTTGATAAGATAAACAAATTTACATGTGATTTTCTAAATATTTGTGCAATTCTTGCAAGTCCCAATTATGTATGTATTTATATTATTGACATGTGACTCTTCATTCACCAATTTTTCAGTTATAATATTAAGAAGTTAATGATACTTAATGTAATTACTCATTATTAATTAATAAAAATAAATTTTAACCCATTACATATTCATTTAGGTGGTATAAAATAATTCAAATGGGTAGAACATAAAAAGACAAAGGAAGTACTGTTTAATAAGGAGTATAAATTTTAATAAATATGCAACATGTCAACGATTAAATCGAAAACATAGTAATTTTTTTAAATAAGCCATGTAATTTTATTTTTTTTGTAATAATGTAATTTTTACAAATGGCAAACGAAAAGTATTAGACAAATAAAATTTAATAAGTTGATAAGTTTTAATATTTTTAATAAACCATTTAACAAAATATTGTTTTAATAAAGTGTAATAAATAATTTTTTGATGAATAATTAATAATTTAATTAATTAAAATTAATCATAAAGGCAGATGAAAAGTTTTCCAGCAAACAATTAATGATTTATTTAATTAATTATGAATAAATTCTAAAATAAAGGTAAATGAAAATTTTGTAAAAAAAAATATAAGTTTAACAATAAAAAATTTATAAAAATATTTTTTTATAAATTACAAAATTTAAGGAATTTTTTTAATAAATATGCCATGTGATAAAAACTTAAATGCTAAAGTACCATTTTAATTAGATACTCCTATGTAGATAGATTAATAATTTATTTAACAAAATTAAAATCTAGAAAACCATTTAATAATACTCTGTTATTTAAACAAAGGAAAATGAAAATTTTAAATTTTTTGATAAAAAAAATTGAAAAACAATCAATTTAATAATATGTTACGTATTTAATAAACGCAAATGAAAAGATTTTGATGAATAATAATAAAGACAAATGAAATTTATAAAATAAAAATTTAATAGACCAAATAATGAAGACAAATGAATTTTTTTTTTTATGAAAAAAATTATAATTTTATAAATTAAATAAATTGAAATTTTAACAAATCATGTCATTATGACGCCACGTGGCAAAAAATTTAATGTTGATGGAAGCCTTTTAACTTTATATATAGATAGAGTTTTAAAATAGATGGGGAAATGTTTTAAATGTTTTAAAATTTGGACTAAATTCACAAAATGAAGGAATTTATAGATGATGATGACGATAATAATAATAATAATAATAATAATAATAATAATTAAAAAAAAAAGTTGCTTAAGCATTTAATGCCCGCCACGTGGCAAAAAATTAAATGCCTCAAGAAACCTTTTAACTTTATTTATAGATGTAAAAATCAATGCAAATTATTTTCATTAATAAATTTACTATGACCTACATTTTCAGAAATCACAATCTTTTCTAAAACTTTTATTTAATAACTTGTTGTATTATTATATGTGATATTAAGTTTTTTTTATTATATTAAATGTAATTAATTACATTAGTAATTGACCAAAACCTTTTCATTTACCCTTATTTAATTATTATTTGTTATAATTCATTGATTATTTATATAAATATATTTCAAGTTAAATTTATCTATCATGAGTTTTGTGTTCATAAGAGTGTACCTTTTTTTTTAATCGAAAATAGTAAATTGTGTAATACTACCTTTTATAGCAATAAGAATTTTCATTTGTGAATGTAAAAATCAATGCAAATTGTTTTCATTAATAAATTTATTTGTTTTCATTATCAAATTTATTATGACCTGCATTTTCAGAAATCACACTCTTTTCTAAAACTTTTATTTAATAATTTGCTGTATTATTATATGTGATATTAAGTTTTTTTTCATTAAATGTAATTAATTACATTAGTAATTGACCAAAACCTTTTCATTTACCCTTATTTAATTATTATTTGTTATAATAATGAGTAGAAAATTAATATTCATTGATAAGGAATGTAAATTTCATTTGACCTAACTTACTCCATTATTTTATTTTATTTTTATGCTTTTCAACAAAGATGAGTCATTTTCCTAGTGCATTTATTATCACATACATAATTTTAATCACAATCTAATACTATCTTTTATAGCAATAAGAATTTTTATTTGTGAATGTAAAAATCACTGCAAATTGTTTTCATTAATAAATTTATTACGAACTACATTTTCGAAAATCACAATCTTTTCTAAAACTTTTTTTAATAAGCTGTTGTATTATTATATGTGATATTAAGTTTTTTTTATTAAATGTAATTAATTACATTAGTAGTTGACCAAAATCTTTCCATTTACCCTTATTTAATTATTATCTGTTATAATAATGAGTAGAAAATTAATATTCATTGATAAAGAATGAAAATTTCATTTGATTTAACTTACTCCATTATTTTATTTTATTTTTATACTTTCCAACAAAGATGATTCATTTTGTTAGTACATTTATTATCACGTACATTATTTTAATCACAATCTTTCTAAAAATTTTATCTAATATTTTGTCTATGTATATATAAGTTTAATAATAAAGCGAAAACTTTATAACAACTCTAAAATTATGAAAAAAGAATACATATATGTAAGCAACAAATAAAATGCAATAAGAGTAAATTAGAGCCGAATGCAAGAAATTGTAAAAGGACAAACAACTTCTTAATCATATTTTGTAAATTTCTTAAGCTTGAATATAAATAAAAGCACACTCTTATGAACCCAATATCCGTGATATTTAAAGTGAACTTGAAATATATTTATATAAATAATCAATTAGAATAAAATTATTATACCTGAGAAATGAAAAATTGCAGACTTGATTATTGGCTTCGCATGATTTTACTAAACAAAAACAAATGCAAAAAGATTAAATCAACACTAAAATTAGAATCAAGGAAGAACAATTGTACAACTGAAGAGAATATTTTAAAAACAGAACGGAAATGCATCTATCTATAATCATGAAAAAACAATACATATATAAGCAACAAAACAAAATGCAATAAGAATAAATCAGAGCCGAATGCAAGAAACTGAAAAACAAAAACAGTTGTAACTTCTTCTTAATTATATTTTGAAAATTTATTCAAGTTTGAATATATATAAAAGTACACTCTCAAGAACACAAAATCCATTATATTTAAAGTTAACTTAAAATATATCTATATAAATAATCAATTAAAATAAAATTATTATACCTGAAAAGCGAGGAATTCCAGACTTGATTAGTGGCTTCACATAAGTTCAGTAAACAACAACAAATGCACGAAAAAAAATTAGGACTAAAATTAGAATCAACAAAGAGCAAGTATACAACTGAGGAGAATATTTTTAAAATAGAACGGGAAATTTTTTAATAAGACAAAATTTGCCATTGTGTAAAGGCGAAACTTGGTGACACGTATATATGAGGGGAAAAATCAGTAATACTAAATTGAAAAATCAGAGCCGAATGCAAGAAACTGAAAACCAAAAACAATTGTAACCTCTTTTTAATCATATTGTGTAAATTTCTTCAAGTTTGAATATAAATAAAAGTACACTCTTATGAACACCAAATCCATTATATTTAAAGTTAACTTCAAATATATCTATATAAATAATCAACTAAAATAAAACTATTATACCTGAAAAGCGAGGAATTCCAGACTTGATTAGTGGATTCACATAAGTTCACTAAACAACAACAAATGCACGAAAAAAAATTAGCACTAAAATTAGAACGAACAAAGAGTGAGTATACAACTGAGGAGAATATTTTGAAAATAGAACGGAAAATCTTTTAAGAAGACAAAATTTGCAACTGTGTAAAGGCAAAACTTGGTGACACATACGTATATGAGGGAAAAATTCAGTGAGACTAAATTGACAAAAGGAATGAAATTATAAATAATAATAATAATAATAATAATAATAATAATAATAATGAAAGGTTGCTCAAGCATTTAATGCCCGCCACGTGGCAAAAAATTAAATGCATAAACAACCCTTTTAACTTTATTTATAGATTGTTTAAATGAGACAATACACATCATTAATTTCTCTTATGATAGATATACTCCCTCCGTCCCAATGAATTGTTTGCTTATTTCATATTGGGGCGTCTCACTGAATTGTTTGTCTTTCTATTTTAGGAATGTTTTTTTATATGTAATTTGAGCCTTTGCTCCACATGTCACTTCTTCGTTGGATCTCTTACCCTTGTTGCCAAAAGTAAAATAAACAATTCATTGGAACGGGAGGAGTATCCATTAAAATGGGTTAATAGATACTCCCACTCGCTCTCAATCGTTTGTTTTGAATAAAATACTCATTACACTAATGTAAAAAAACAAATGATCAAATAATAAAGTACTCCATAACATATTATTTGATTAGACGAGATAAACTTTTTATTTTTCTTATTTAATTCGTTATAAACTTACAAAAGTATAATTGAATATGTTTGTTTTGTTAGAAGAACTGGTTGTTTAGGAACACCGGCCGGTCCGATCCCATTCGCATGACTCCACTTGCAAGACTTTGCCGCACCTAACATGATAGGGTAACATGTACTAGTAGAGACTTTGACTTAAAAGAGTGTCCCTCGTGGGAGAGGTACAACAGCCAAAGTTGAATAATATAAAGACCTAATTTATTGGCGAAAAGTCGAGGATACGTCGTCATTCATACAAATAATTTCCAAAATTGAGGGACGACGATGAATTTAATGAACAACTGATTTGTTGCAAAAAGTCTTGGCAGGAGATTATCCCCATCAAAATCGATTGACTCCGCCAGAGAATAACTAACATACACTTTTATTTAATTCAATCAGACCCCTCGATTAGCATGTTGACCTGGTTCCAAAAACCGGGACCCAACTTGTGAGGGGGCCTCATTAAGTTGAAATCAGTATATACGGAGTATAACTTATATGGCCTTGGGAATACTGGCTTTGCAGTACAATGGTATCTTTGTTGCTCCATATATTTTATTTTAGCTTCTAACTTTAATTTGTTTTATGCTTTCTTAACGTATAATTTGTGGATGGTTTACTAATTTATAATATAATGACCGTTTTATCAAAACAAAATAATTTTTGTAATAAAGATCATACAAGTATGATAATTACGACCCATAAAATATTAAAAACTACTCGTATTTTATTGAAAAAAAAATACTCTACATGACAGCTACTAATGCCCGATCTATGGACCATGACTCGTAAATCTCAAACATTTGATAACGACCTAGCTTATTATAAATAGCAATACTTCGTAATATTTATCAATCATGACACTCAATATCGTATTATCGTACTATTTTTTTCAAAATAACCTAAAAATATTGGAGGTAGTAATTGGTAAAGGGCCTCCAAAAAAATTGACACAGGACTGCTAAATATCATTTAATGGCCCTGCATCTAATCAAAGTTTTATTACATTTCCTTTATGTTAAATTTTTTTTACCATACAATCCTCATGTCCAGGATAATGGAACAAGATAACCAGGGCCACTACTAAGCGTAGTTTGGAGGGGCGATGGTCTAGGGGCCTAGGGCCCAATGATAAAATGTGTCCCAATGTGAAAAAAAATACATATAAATATTGTTTAAACGTGTAAACTACATAATGAATTGAAAATACTCAATTGTTAGAGCATTGGTATTTGATGAAAATGGGGCGGATATATCGAATTTTTTTATGATACCAGACCAGATTAGCTCGTAGACCGGCTACCCAAAAATCCAAAACCAAAGACTGGATCGGTTAGAAAGGAAACCTTTAGGAGCAGTTTTGGACCAGGCCGAACCGGTAAAATAGACTAAATTAAATTTTTTTAAAGTGTGGACCGGACCAGAGATCGGTCACCAAATTTTTTGACACCCGGAGACCGGACTGTACCACTTTTTGAGCAACCCTAGCTCCGGCCATGTTAGCTTGAGGATAGACAAAGATGCTAGAGTGATAAATGAGCTCTGAAAAAAAATACTTCCTCGATTTTTATTTTATCTTCCCATCGACATTTGGCACAAATTTTTTTGTATTAAATATAAAATGATAAATTTAAGAAATATTAGGGGTAGAATGATAAGTGTGTTTAAATAGGAAATAATAAAGGTGCAAGGGTTGTAAATAGTAAGGGTAGTATGGTAAAATTATTGACCAAAATGGAAAAAAAATGAAATGAGAAGATAAAAAAATACACCAAAAAAGAAATTGGAAAATATATATAAAAAAAATGGAGAAAGTAATTCGGTAGAGCTAGGTTTTCACCTAAGCTTTGATAGCCCGTGAGATAATTTAATCCCCTAATTAATTTAGTGATTAACAAATGTATTACATGGTATACTCCCTTCATTTTTTCGAATTAGTGGCACTTCTTTTTTTTGCGAGGGAAAAAGTGGGTCGATAGAATGAGGGAAGATGATACACTTACACGCGGTGTATGAAATTTTCATACACAACAAATCATATCGCGCCACGTGTCAAACTTGAGGTGATTAGTCTAGGGTTAGGTTAGTAATTTTGCATCTTTAGTTAATTATTAACCTTACTCTAATTAACCTAATTTTAGAAACATTTTTTATTTTGTTTTTATTTTACATTTTTTATTTTCTTGAAATATATATTGTGGACATGACATAGGTCCACCCCGACGCGGCCACGCGCGGGTTTGGGGAGGCGAATGAATCTCCATATGAGATGGTCAAATTGAAATTTAAATCGAAGTAGGAGTCGCCACCGAATTCTGTGGTTATTCGGAACCGTTCGAGCCCACTCTATGTCGTAGTGGGCCGTATACAAAATACGGCCCATTTCCGATGTCAGAGTTTATTGGGCTCGTCCCTTTGCATATCGATACCGATGCCGACTGGGCGGTTAAACGTATATTGAATGACTCTCGTAGCCAATGGATTCGGACATCCGGAAACCATGGTTCTGAGTAAGGGGTAAGGGTACGTGTTGGGAAGTTCACTAAGAACATCCAACCCCGCCCGCACTTAGCGGCCTTTACTAAGATATCGTTCGTTTTTTGTGTACACGGGTTAGTTCGACGGTTGAATGATATGCAAACATTATTTTCCTAAGCATGTGAGAAAAATAAAATGGGTTGCTAAGTCGTTTAATGCATATTAAACTAATAACGTCAAAGTTATTTTAGCATGTGAGTTCGTTTTAGTCTAATAAAACGATAAAAACAAATAAAAAGCTACAAACACGAGAAAACGAGTTAGTAACGTTGAATAAATCGAATAAAGATGTAAATAAATAATATGCATGATTTTTAGAAAAGGTTTATGACACGTGATTGATTAACACGTGTTGACCGAGGTCAAAAAAAGTATTTATTAAAATATGTCGCGAAAGTCGCATTTTAATATAAGGTTCGAAAAGAATTAAAAATAGAAAAGCGAAGAAACGAAAAAAAAAAAGGACTCGGCCGAGCAGGCTGTGGCGCGAGTCGCCTGACAGGCGCGCGACTCGCGTGACAGCCTGTTCGGGTTTTTTTTATTTTGTTCGAAAAATCGTTAATTCTTATAAATCGCGTACAAATATGGATTAATTTATACTCGATTTATATTTTCGATATTCGATTATGAAATCGATATCGAATAGTCGGAATGATTTTATAAAAAGGTTTTGAAAAACTCGTTTTTGAACGAAAAATTGAAAAATAGAATTTTGAACGAAAAAAAGATGTTAATTTTCTCCGCGTTAAAAATCATCGAATTTTGTTTAAAAAAAAAGGTAATGATTTTATTAGCATCAACGAAAATCGATTTAATTTAGTTCTTGTAGGTACGATATTCGATTAGAGAATCGGTATCGTATTTTAAGAACGTTATAAAAAAAAGTTTTTATCATCGAAAATAAATAAAAATATGATGCGACAAACGACCCATATTAATAATGCGAAACGATCGATAAAAAAAATAAAAAAAAAATAAAAAAAAAACGGACGAAAAAGGGGAGAAAGACGTGAGAGAGAGAGAGAAAGGAGAAGAATCAGGTTGATTTACACCCTCAACCTACATGCTTTAGTTTCTCGGTATAAGGCTCGTCGGACGGTGGCTTAGGCACGGGAGCGTCGAGATGATGCGGGTGAGTTAAGGTGTCGGTTTTTGGAGCGTTTTTGTGTGTGTGTGTGAGGCGTGGGTTCGGCCGGGTGACGGGACGAATTTGTCGGTTTTTGGACACTATTTCGGGATTCCTTCGGATGTGGATTTCGAGATTGTTTTTGCTATAATAATCGTGTATGAGTTGCTGAAATATTGTGTATCAAAACTGTTGTTTTTGTGTCGGATATAAGGTCCTATTTATAGGAATCGAGGTGGTCTTGTTTGTGTGACAAGAAACACCGGTTTGGATAGGAAATACGAGAGTTCGTAAGGGAATAAACTTCTCGTTTCTTGGTGAAGAAGTCAAAAGTCTCGGCTGGTGGGGAGGTATTTCGGCTGTCTTGGATGTCTTGGCCGAGTATTTTGATGCTCGGTCGATGTCTGATTCGGTTTCCGGATAGAATTCCTACTTGAGATCGAATTCTATCCTTAAACGGATTTGTTTAATATTATTCGAAGCTGATTTTTTTGGTGTTTGAGTCCGAATCAGCCGTGTAGTGTCACGTCCAGCTCGTGTGACTCGGGAAAAAATATCTTTGACCGGGTTTGACTCGGTCGCTAAAAGACGGTTTTACCCCCGGTGTCGGAATCGACCCAAATTAGTCTCATTTGACTCGAAACGACCCACTGGGCCTAGATTTGGGGTTGGTTTTGTGAGATTTGTACTCCGTAATAAGCCTAAACCAAATGTCCATGATTTCGAGCCCATATCCGAGCCCATTAAAGCACGTTTGCGTCCTATCATCATCGGGTGTTTGGCGGGACCTACTATAGACAGCTGGCGGTCAAAATGTGGGTGTCTAATATATATATATATGGTTAATATATTTTCGATTAATTTAAAATGTACAATTATTTAATATGATTACATTTTTCTATTTTTTTGAATCTTATATTATTATTATTATAAGGTAAATATATTAAAATAAATAATTAATAATTAAAATTTTTGAAAATGAAAATATATTAAAATTTTCGAAAAGATAAATAATATAATTACTAAACATATTATATATATATATATATATATATATATATATATATATTAATAATTGGAAGAAAACGTAAATATCCATGAATTACTTTAAAATTTACGAAAATTTTAATTAATTTTTGGGTTATATTCACGTTTTTTTTACAAATATAAAAAATATTAATTATAAATATATGTTCCATTGTAAAAAGAGTATACAAAATATTTAAAAGATCTATAGAAATATAGAAGGGATTGAAATAAAATATTGATTGAGAATATTCCTGATAGTATATTCCACTAACCTAAATTAGGGGATCATAAATAGTATACAATATATGAATATATTAATCCAAGATATTAATATCCAAGATATTAATATATGCTAATAATAATAATAATATAATTATTAATTATATATATTATTACTAATAATAATAATATAATATATTACTAATATATATAATTACTAATATGTTTAGTATTTATCTTTTCAAAAAAATCAATATATTTTCATTTTTGAAAATTTTATTTATTTATTATTTATTTTAATATATTTACGTTATATTATAATAATAATAATAATAATAATAATAATAATAATAATAATAATGATAATAAATTATGATTTTAAAAAAGCACAAATATGTAATCATATTAAATAATTGTACATTTTAAATTAATTGAAAAATATATTAACAATATTATATAAATATTTTAAGAAAATAAAAAATGCAAAATAAAAACAAAAACAAAAAAGTTTCTAAAATGAGGTTAACTAGATTAAGGTTAACAATTAACTAAAGATGCAAAATTACTAATCTAACCCTAGACTAATCACACCAGGTTTGACACGTGGCGCGACATGGTTCGCTGTGTATGAAAATTTCATACACCGCGTGTAAGTGTAGCCTTTTCGCCCTTATTGGCTTGTTATAAGGGGTTAATATTTAACCATTTTATCGGATAAAGACAATAAATTATTACAAGAGAATAATAATATTTTTATCTTTTTTTATCTAAATAGGTAAATATTTAATCGCTTGGTTGAAGGTTGTTTTCATTCTATCAAAACTCAGATCTTCAAGTAATTGGGATTTTGTGTATGTGGGTTAAACCACTATGAACAGTCCATGCATGAAAGCTAATTAGGACCTCACCTTTTATCAATGATTGTACCAAAGATATTGTGGTCTACAAAGACACAAAGTACACATGCACATGCACTAATGGCTCACTCTAAGCTAAACCATAACGACGACAATATATATAGTTTCATCAACCAGCCCTAGAATACGACATTACCTACAATCGCACCATCTCTTAGTGGTCTGGTTAGGTTAGCCGACAGTGACCATAAAATCGTATCAAAGTTCATTAGCTACGTACACTTGCTATTTGATCGATCAACTTCCACTTCCAGACAACTTTGTCTTTCAAATTTTACAATTGATAATTATTATTAGAGATTCTGCTAGAGTGCTAGGAGTTTGATTTTGACACTTACGCAACAAAGCCAATAAGATATATTCACGCTTCCACGCATTTTTGGAAGAATTTGTGTTGGGAAGGGGTCCAAGAATAAATTCATGAGGTTTTGAACCAAACTGGACAAGATTTTTTTTTTTTTTTTTTTTTTTTTTTTTTTTTTTTGAGTAAGGACAAGATATATATGTATCATTATATTATGGATTATGGACACTTACGCAATACGAGAGTGAGTAATACGGAATATTTTTCAACAGAATATATGATCCACGGGGTGAAAAGTGATATTTTGAGGATGAAAATAAGTACCGTACTATGTTGTAATTTTTACGTGTAAAACTGGTCACTTTTTATTTTTTTAATACTCCGTATGAAATTTTACATGAGTTTTACGTATGAATCAGTTCTGTCGTATATAATGGGTCAATGGGCCAGGCAATTCACTTTAATAAAAATCAAATGGGCTAGGCATTCACCAGTGGCGATTCCAGAAATTGAGTACGGGGGGTGCGGAAAAGTAATTAAGTACTTAAACGTTAGTTACGACATTAATTTAGGATTTCGGAATCAAAATGGAGTTTAAATGCCAACAAAATTGAAGCTTATAAAAAGCGTGGCGAACTGTTATGAAAAAAATAAAAGATTTATTTATGTATTCATGTTGAAGAAACCCGATATTATGATATTCTGATTGACTTGAATGTAACGTAGAATAGTATAAAAGAATATTAATCGTACTTAATTAATGCATAAATAATTTTAAATAGAGATATTTCTAATTTTATTGGAAAATAAATAGATTATCTTTATTTAACATAAAGAGGTACACAAAAAGTATCTAATGATAACTTGATGACTTCAAAAAAATAATATTTTGGGTTATACTTTAAAGTAAGATGTTAAATTTTTGATATCACATACCTTTCGGAAGAATTTTATGAGGATATCGGTTAATGAGGACCATTAGTATAACCTAAAGTCCTATGTGGTAAGCTAATACGAGTAGAAGAAGAAGGAAAAATAATAAAAGAAAAAGAAAAATGTTGACACTAGGATTAGAAGTTTAGAACCCACAACCACTCACTTTGATGTAACAATCTTTACCGCTGTGCTACTATACAAATGCTGATACAAACTGCTACACAATATCTATTTATTTTAGATGTTTGGGGGGGTGCGCTTGCACCCCATGCAACCCCCCTAACGCCGCCCCTGGCATTCACTTTGAGATGGATTGGAAAAGCCAAGTAACGGGCTCTTATTCTAAGCTTTGAGGAAAGAAATGGATCATAAAAAAAGGGTGGTATTTAGGGCTGTCTGATGTTTATGGGGACGAAATTTTGGTGCTTAATTGGTTTGCCCTTTAAAACCCAATGTCATCCTCCGTTTCCAAGACTTTTTGGCAAATTGTTGTACTCCTATATAATATCGTCACATAATATTTCATTCGTTTTATTTATTTGTTTGACTTTCTTATTCGTTGTAAGGAATATTTTAATCAAATGCAAACAAATGAACGAGTCAGAAGAGCAAGAAGTCAGACCTCATTACAATAAAACCCAAAATTAAAAATAATAATCATCCTTTTATGATTACGGAGTTACTCTTCGCAGTACCAATTTTACCCGACGCAGTACTTTTTGCACATATCTTTCCATTATATGCCCTCCACTGAAAAACAGAAGTATTCCTAATCCCTATTACTCTCAACCCTCTCTATTGTACTCTAATTATCATCGGTTCATTTCAATTCTAATTTCTAACTATATGACCTCATTCAATTTAGCAAATTGATAAGATTATGGATACAAGTTTGATCGAAAAACAGGTATGAATTGTGATTTATCCCCAATTATTGAAATTAGGGTTCTAGAAATCGTCAAATTTTTTCAATTATCATCGATTCCCTTCAATCCCCAATTATTAAAATTAGGCTTCTAGAAATCGTCCAATTTTTTTCAATTATCATCGATTCCCTTCAATCCCTAATTATTGAAATTAGAATTCTAAAAATCGTACAATTTTTTTCAATTATCATCGATTTCCTCATATTCTAAATATACATATTGTTCCGGTATGGAAACGGGTTTCTGACCCTGGGCTTCGCGGTTCTCCTCGGCTCCGGGTGCATGCCGACGGTGATCCTGCAAGGTGAACTCCGGGCCCGGGGGAACCCCCGGGGCGGAGCCTCCGACGCCCAAGTCAGTAAAATGGATGACTGAATATAGATATTTAGGGAGATAAGAGTGGTAGAGAGAGAATAGAGAGGGATATTTTGGTGTAAAAATGAATTCCCCCTTTCCCCTCACCCTAAGTGGGGTATTTATAGGGGAAAGGATATAGTAGGGTGGTGTCACTCATGACATCAGCATGGTGATCAGTAGAGAAGTCTCTCTGAGTCAGTTAATGACTACCCGTTAGGGGGGTCGTCTTATAGGGGGTTCGGCCTCTAGGGTCGGCTAGGACCCAGTTGGGCCTTCTCAGTCCCGGGAGTCGGGCCTATGCATTTGGGGTTTTTTTCCCCATCACATATCATTCAATTTATCAATTCATAAGATTATGGATACGTGTTAGATTGAAGAACAATCTATAAACTTGATTATAGATTTTTTATCCCTAATTATTACTCTCAACCCTCTCTATGGTACTGCGTTAATCAAATAGATAGGAGGGAAGAGGAGGAGAATGGGAAAAAAGATGGAGAAAAGAAAATATGGAATTTGAGGGGAGGGGAAATGAAATGGGCAAAATTGGAAACATCGTACTGCGTCGAGTAAAACGCGTACTGCGTCGAGTAAAACGCGTACTGCGAAGAGCAACACCCTATGATTATAGCCTTTTAATTAGAACAATTCTTTACAAGAGTATCTATAAATCCTATAAATGTATGAAGTTAGGAAATCCCCTGTCTCTCTCCCCTGCCTCATCCCTGCCTCTTCCTCCCCTGCTTCTTCCTCCTACTCCCTCCGTTTTGCCTTCTTCTTCCCTTTCTCCTGCGTTTCTCCTTCCTCCTGCTTTCCTCCTTTCTCCTTCCCTCTTTCTGCGTTCTTCTGCTCGACCTCCGCTGACCACGTAAATCCTTCTGATTGTTTCGATTGTTTTCATTTTGTTTGCTTGCTTCGATTGTAGCTGTCGATCGCTGCAGTGGTTCGAAATCTGGATTTGATCTTAATTGGGGGATTTCTGGATTTTTAATTTTCTGGATTTGGTTTAGGTTTTGATTATTTTGGTTTAGGTAGTTTCTTTTGCTTCGATTGTAGCCCGATTGTTTCCATCTGTTTGATTTCGTAGTGTCGCGTTTCAGAACGGACTTTATCGGTGGTTTTGGATGGCCGACTGTTTTGTAGGTCCGATTCTTGTGTGGCTTTCGGTGTTCATCGATTGTTTCCGTTTGGTTGTAGCTTCCAATTTTTTGGTTTCCAGCTCTCCGTTTTGAATTGTTTGCTACGGCTGTAGCCCGATTTTTTACATTTGTTTGGTTTCGTAGCGTCGTGTATCATAACGGAATTTATCGGTGGTTTTGAATGGCGAACTGGTTTGTAGGTCCGATTCTTGGGTGGGTTTCGGTGTACGTTGCTTGTTTCCATTTGTGTGTACCTTCCGAGCTTTTGGTTTCCAAGTCTCAATTTTGGATTGTTTGCTTCGATTGTAGCCCGATTGTTTCCATCTGTTTGGTTTCGTAGCGTCGCGTTTCAGAACGGACTTTATCGGTGGTTTTGGATGGCCAGCTGTTTTGTAGGTCCGGTTCTTGTGTGGGTTTCGGTGTTCATCGATTGTTTCCGTTTGATTGTAGCTTCCAATTTTTTGGTTTCCCGCTCTCCGTTTTGAATTGTTTGCTACGGCTGTAGCCCGTTTTTTTTACATTTGTTTGGTTTCGTAGCGTCGCATTTCAGAACGGAATTTATCGGTGGTTTTGAATGGCCAACTGGTTTGTAGGTCCGATTCTTGTGTGGGTTTCAGTGTTCGCTGCTTGTTTCCATTTGTTTGTACCTTCCGATTTTTTGGTTCCCAAGTCTCAGTTTTGGATTGTTTGCTTCGATTGTAGCCCGATTGTTTCCATTTGTTTGGTTTCCTAGCGTCGCGTTTCAGAACGGACTTTATCGGTGGTTTTGAATGGCCAGCTGGTTTTCTCTTCTTGGTTGCCAATGGAATTATGTCTTGTTAGATCTTGGTTGCCCTAAGATTGATAGATTGCATTGTAATTTGTAATCGTTGTTAAAGTTTATTATTTTTCCAAAAAAGAGGTTTCAGAATTCTTTTGTGAACGAATCAACCATACAGTTCCGCACAGCTTTTTAGTTCATTTACTCCGTAATTGCTTGTTGCCTTCTACTTGTATATTTGTTTGTGTTTGATTAATATAATGCATCAAATGTAGTTCTTATCAATTGGTTAACAAGTAGATTGAGTAATTTCATGTCTTGTACAAAACACAATTCTCGACGGATGGTTGATATGGGATTCACTCTTCCATATCAATCAATCAATTCTCGACGGATAGTTTTGGGTCGCGAAGTCGTGCTTAAGTGTTGTTTGGCTTTTAGCATCGGGTTTACGAACGAGCTGTAATTTTGTTGAATTTGTTGAATTTGATTGATTTTTTTGATTGAAATTGATATAGAGTACGTTTGTGCATTCCGAGCTTGAGTTTTGGGTCGCAAAGTCGTGCTTAATTGTTGTTTGGCTTTTAGCGTCGGGTTTACGAACGAGCTATAATTATGTTTGAATTTGTCGAATTTGATTGATTTTTTTGATTGAAATTGATATGGAGTACGTTTGTGCATTCCGAGCTCTCTTTTGGTACTATGTCATGGAAGTTTGATTGATTTTTGAGGTGATTCAGTTATTTTTTGTGTTATTTGTGATGTTCATTGTGTTAATTTATTGCATTTTCAAGCTGTTTTGGGTATCTCGTGGTTGTTTGATTAATTTCCCATCGGTTTAGGTCATTAATTAGTTGGATGTTTTTTCTTCTTTCTGCTTAAACTAAACCGTTTGCGAAACTGTGGATTTGAATGAGTTTTGGGTCGCCAAGTCGTGCTCAATTGATGTTTGGGCTTTTAGCGTCGCGTTTATGAACGAGCTGTGCTTATAGTTTCCTATTGAACTCTACATACAATCCAGCAAACTTGGCTGCCATGAAAAAAGAGATTGAAGGAATCAGATTAGCGTTCTCCTTGTCTATTATGGTCTCTCGACAAATACCACATCATTGATCGTTAGTTGGATGTTTCTTCTTTTTGAATGACTTTTGGGTCGCGAAGTTGTGCTTAATTGCTATTTGAGCTCTTAGTGTCGCGTTTACGAACGAGCTGTGCTGTTGTGTCTTTCTTCGGTTATTTATCTTGTTTAGGTAGGTGGATGTTTGCGCCTACTCGGGTGGGTGGAAGTCTCAGATAATATGAGGGATAGGCCATAAACGACAACAGGTAGAGAGAAAGAGCTAGCAAGATGTAAGTGGTAAGTCGAGTATTTCAGTTTGTCTTCTGATTTCTTCGGCTAATTTGCTGCATGATGCAATTTAAACAAATCCATTGAACTGAACTACCTCACTACTGCATGATGCTAACTCTATTGACCCGTTTTTAGAGGCCCACATGAAGTAGTAGAGTTGGTTTCTTGGATATGGATAATAACAGAGAGGCAATCTTTAGTGATGCAGTGGAGAAGGCATGCCATGTACTTGGAAATGTGGATGCCTTTGTAAACTCTTATACGTAGTTACGTACGAAGGTAAATTTCAGTGATCTCGGCATCATATACTTGTTCTCTGCTATATTCGGCTCAAGTTGTATGTCAATCTTAAGAGGAAATTTCTTCGGAGCTCCAACATAAATGAAGTTAGCGCATTTCAAAATGAACCTTAATGTGGCATTGGATGAATGGCCTTATAATGGGCAGATACTAGCCAAGCTACGAATTTGATATCCGGTCCTCTGGCATCCTATAAGTGAGGTATCTGTTCCACAAATTTGATTAAACCCTGCCTTGAGCGTATAAAAAATTGTAATTTTATTGTGTTATCGATGTTGATTGTTGATTAATGTAGGAGGTGGAAAATATGAGAAGGAGGTTGAAGGAGTTGTATTTTTTATGGATTTGCTTCAAGAAGGCATGCACCTCTTTAAAGTAAGATTATCATATTGCTGAAAGCCGCCACGAGCAGATTTTGTATCGGTTGTAGTAACTGCAAGAATGCAATAGATGAGTCATTGATCTGTTTGTCGATTTACCAGTTACACATTGCAACGAACTCCATGTACTATTTCTGTTCAGCGTTGTTACTACTTTTTCTTGTCATTAATCTTTATGTGTTTGCTCTTGTTTGGTTTCACAGGCAAGGATGCAAAAAATGAAGGAGAAGAGAAGTACATAAACATTGAAGTAACATATTCTCATCTAAAGTTTGTTTTTAGTCACTTACCGAGGTAATTCTTCTTCCTAGCTGACAGTTTTCTTTTGGGTTCTCAGAATTCTTTACCCACCCTTTACATCCAAGTTATGTCGGCGACCTTGCTATACCATCTTTGCAGTTTGTAAACCTTATTCACAGGGACGATCCCGAGTTCATATTTTACCCAAGTTACCAGATTCCCTCGCTCCCTCTGAATCGTTAAAAGCAAATTTTATATGTCGTTTACTAAAATACACATGACACATACCCTTGAAGTCTAAATGAGCAAATCGTGATTCCGTAAAGGCGTACTCATAGCGAATCCGTTAACCATGACTTTACCTGGAGTTTGATACATCAATCTTATCAATACTTTATTTGATTAAATTTTTACCTGTTATTTGTTTGATTTACTTTGTTTTTGATTTAATTTGTATTTATTACTGTGATTCTGGGGGTGATGTTTTTAGGTTCCCTGGTGCTGACACTCCGTTTCCTCAGGGTTCTGAAGCTTATATCGAACTGCTCTCGACACTGGCTGTGGGGTTAGTCGTCTCAGTTTAATTACTTACATTTGTAATTTGAACTCTGTGTTCTTATGACAAAGTTTTGGTCGAAGGGTAGCCCTTACAGTAGAGCCTATCTTATGCAAGAATATGGGTTATGCAGGTAGCGAGTTAGGGAGCGTATTTGTTCAAGAAAAATGTATTAGCAATGTCATTTGCACCAAGAGACTCACATGAAGCACGAGTTCAATTTGCTCTCGAGAGTTTACTCTGTGTTAGAGTGATTGTATGAGTATTGATTGATCATATATTAAATTGGATAGAATTTTGAGTCACGGGAAAGGAATTCTGCAAGCCCACGAAGTTGCGGCTGACTTTGAAGCGACATCAGGCAAGCAAAAGCTTGCTGCCCCTTTGGTGAAAATTTGAGGCATACACAGGTATAAAGTTTTTAACTTTCTTATCGAATAAACACAACTTATACGGAATGCACAAGGATTCTCATGTTTTTTACTTGACATAGTTACAAAATTTCAGGAAGCAATAGTGTTGGCACCGTGGATCACTCTTGCTGTGCGACCACGGCCTGGTGTGTGGGAATACATTTGCGTCAATATTGACGCAAATGTATGTTGAGGAACTAACACCGTCTGAATTCTGTCGTGTTAAGGAGGAATTGGTGGATGGGAAAGTAAGTTGAACTTGTAAAGTTCATGTCCTGTGAATATACAATGCATTAATATGATCTGAAAATCTGACGTGATGTTTCCATATTACAGACGACATACCAGCACATCGAACATAAGCTGGGAACGTGGGCATACATCAGGACACGAGACGAAGTGCAGATCGCTGAAATCTCTTCCATGTAGTCAACGATTAGATTGGTTATAGTAAGCTTCTCCTGCGGAAGTAGCAGGTCCCCCTCCATCGCCACAGAGGTCCAGCACAAACCGCCACTGGAAAACGTCCTGAAGTCTCTTGAACAGCCCGATCACATCAGCTTTGAAATGGTCAAGCTCCTCAGCTTTAATGTCAACTGTATCTGCACAGCATAGTGAGCAGTCCAAACAGTGTTAAAACAAGAGCTATGAGAAACATGAAAAAGCTAACACCGGAGTATCGGGTACCTCTTGAGACATTCTCGTCAGGAACTCGGACAGAGGCAGAAGTAGAAGGTTTGCAGATTATTCTGCGTATGATGGAGAGCGACGGTTCCCGTCGCAGAAGCCGTAGTATAGTTTCAGGGACTACGATGTCAGTCAGCCGTTCGTACAGGGTTATGTTTACTAAACCCCCCCTACTGTTCCTTATGAACAGTATCCCTTCACGTGCTCCTCACGTTACCCTCTGCTTCCCCTGCATCTTCTCTTCCTCCTCTGCTCCTTCCTCTGTCTTCCTCCTGCTTCTTCTGCTTCTCCTCCTTCCTCGTCTGTCTTCTCTCATTCTTCTTCTCCTTCTCCTGTTCTTCCACCGCCATCAATTTAGGTTTGTTTTTTTAGCCTTCTTCTCCTTTTTTTTTCTGTGTGTTTCGTAACTCTGGTTTTGGCTAACATCAAATTGATTTTTGGATCTTGTGTTTGTAAACCGATTTAGGGTTTACCGATCTTCGACGGTTTTCAATTTCTGGTGAGTTTAGGGGAATTTTTACCGATTTAGGGTTTACCGATCTTCGACGGTTTCGATTTCTGGTGAGTTTAGGGGAATTTTGTAGGGTTTGGAATCTGAATTTGCAGTTAATTTGGGGATTTCTGGTGAGTTTGAGGATGTTGTACACCAGTTAAATTGGGGATGTCTGTTTTTTCTGACTTTGTATCGTTTTTCATTTGTTTTTGGTGTTGTAGCGTCGCGTTTCGGAACGGACTTTATCAGTGGTTTTGGATGTATAGGGGCGACTGCAGCTTTGGTTTCCGGTTTTCGTAGATTGGCTATAATTCTGGACCGTTTCCATTCATTTGGTGTCGTAGCGTCGCGTTTCGGAACCGACTTTTTCATTATGGCCTTTGGTTATAAGTATGGATCGTTTCTATTTGTTTAGTGTCGTAGCGTCGCGTTTCGGAACCGACTTTTTCATTGTGGCCTTTGGTTATAGGTCCGGATCGTTTCCAGTTATTTGGTGTCGTAGCGTCGCGTTTCGGAACCGACTTTTTCATTGTGGCCTTTGTTTATAGGTCCGGATCGTTTCCAGTTGTCGTAGCGTCGCGTTTCGGAACCGACTTTTTCATTGTGGCCTTTGGTTATAGGTCCGGATCGTTTCCAGTTGTTTGGTGTCGTAGCGTCGCGTTTCGGTACCGGCTTTTTCATTGTGGCCTTTGGTTATAGGTCCGGATCGTTTCCAGTTGTTTGGTGTCGTAGCGTCGCGTTTCAGAACCGGCTTTTTCATTGTGGCCTTTGGTTATAAGTCGGAATCGTTTCCATTTGTTTGGTGTCGTAGCGTCGCGTTTCGGCTACATTTGCAAGATCTGACGATAAAAAATGGCGGTTTGTGATTGCATTGCTTGAACTTTTTTCATTGTGGCCTTTGGTTATAAGTCTGAATCGTTTCCATTTGTTTGGTGTCGTAGCGTCGCGTTTCGGCTACATTTGCAAGAGTAACGTCTCCGTGATTTTATACCAGGAGGCAGCTCACGATAAAAGCCAGAAATAGAAAGAAGGCAAGTTCGTTCTTGAAAGGTTTGTTTCTATTCTTCCTTTACGTCTCCCTTTTGATTACTATGTCAAGATGCTTGCTTTCGTAGTTTCGTGTATGTTACATTTGCTCATTTGCCATGAATGAATGAATTCAAACAGAAGCAGGATCATCGATGGATTGGACACAGAGTTCTACATCGATGCTCGTCCAATGAGCGAGTCCGAAGATGTTTAGGTGTGTTAGAAACCCCCCCCCCAACTATTCCCTTATGAACAGTAGCCTTCACGTTCTTCTCACGTGACCTGCTCCCTCTCCCCTGCTTCTTCTCTTCCTCCCCTGCTCCTTCCTTTGGCTTCCTCCCGGTTCCTCTGCTTCTCCTCCATCCTCATCGGTCTTCTCTCATTCTTCTTCTCCTTCTCCTGTTCTTCCACCGCCATCAATTTGGGTTGTTTTTTTTCTAGCCTTCTTCTCCTTTTTTCCGTGTGTTCCGTGACCCTTGTTTTGGCTAACATCAAATAGGTTTTCGGATCTTGGGTTTGTAAACCGATTTAGGGTTTACCGATCTTCGACGGTTTTCGATTTCTGGTGAGTTTAGGGGAATTTTTACCGATTTAGGGTTTACCGATCTTCGACTGTTTCGATTGCTGGTGAGTTTAGGGGAATTTTGTAGGGTTTGGAATCTGAATTTGCAGTTAATTTTGAGATTTCTGGTGAGTTTGAGGATGTTTTACACCAGTTAGTTTGGGGATGTCTGTTTTTTCTGACTTTGTATCATTTTCCATTTGTTTTTGGTGTCGTAGCGTCGCGTCGAATGTGTCGAATGTTTCAAATATTAAAAGGTCAAATGTGTCAAATGAATGAAGTATTAAACATTACAAAGGTCTCGAACGGGTCAACATTTTCAAACGGGTGAAGAAATTGAACGCGTCAACTGTGTGAAACATTTCAAACGCGTCGAATGTGTCAAACGTTCCAAATATTAAAAGGGTCGGCTGTGTAAAACAGGTCAAGTATAAAACGTTTCGAAGGTCTCAATTGGGTCACAAATTTCGAACGGTCCAAGAAAGTAAAAGCGTCAAATGTGTGAAACGTTTCAGACGGGTCAAATATTAAACGCGTCGAATGTGTCGAACGTTCCAAATATTAAAAGGGTCAACTGTGACAAGCGGGTCAAGTATTAAACGTTTCAAAGAGTTGAAACGGGGTAAAAATTTCAACCGGATCAAGAAATTAAACGCGTCCAACGTGTGAAACGTTTCAGACGGGTCAAATATTAAACGCGTCGAATGTGTCGACCATTTCAAATATTAAAAGGGTCAAATGTGTCAAACGGGTGAAGTATTAAACGTTTCAAAGGTCTCAAACGGTTTAAAAATTTCAAACGGGTCAAGAAATTAAACGCGTCCAACGTGTGAAACATTTCGAACGGGTCAAATATTAAACGCGTCGAACGTTCTAAATATTAACAGGGTCAGATGTGTCAAACAGGTGTAGTATTAAACGTTTCGACGGTCTCAAACGGGTCAAGAAATTAAACGCGCTCAACGTGTGAAACGTTTCGAACGGGTCAAATATTAAACGCGTCGAATGTGTCATATGTTTCAAATATTAAAAGGCCAAATGGGTCAAACCGGTGAAGTATTAAACGTTTCAAAGGTCTCAAACGGGTCAAAAATTTCAAGCGGGTCAGGAAATTAAACGCGTCAAACATGTGAAACGTTTCAAACGGGTCAAATATTAAACGCGTCGAGTGTGTCGAACGTTCCAAATATTAAAAGGGTCAAATGTGTCAAACGGGTTAAGTATTAAACGTTTCAAAGGTCTCAAACGGTTCAAAAATTTCAAACGGGTCATGAAATTAAATGTGTTTAGCGTGTGAGACATTTCGAACGAGTCAAATATTAAACGCGTCGAATGTGTCGAACGTTCCAAATATTAAAAGGGTCAAATGTGTCAAATGGGTGCAGTATTAATCGTTTCAAGGGTCTCAAACGGGTCAAGAAATTAAATGCGTCAAACATGGTAAACGTTTCAAACGGGTCAAATATTAAACGCGTCGAGTGTGTCGAACGTTCTAAACATTAAAAAGGTCAATTGTGTCAAACGGGTGAAATATTAAACGTTGCAAAGGTCTTAAACGGTTCAAAATTTTCAAACGGGTCATGAAACTAGATACGTTTAACGTGTGACACATTTCGAACGGGTCAAATATAAAACACGTTGAATGTGTCGAACGTTCCAAATATTAAAAGGGTCAAATGTGTCAAATGGGTGAAGTATTAAACGTTTCAACGGTCTCAAACGAGTCAAAAAAATAAACGCGTCCAACGTGTGAAACGTTTCAGACTGGTCAAATATAAAACGCGTTGAATGTGTCGAACGTTTCAAATATTAAAAGGGTCAACTGTGACAAACGGGTAAAGTATTAAACGTTGCGAAAGTCTCAAACGGTTCAACAATTTCAAACGGGTCAAGAAATTAAATACGTTTAACGTGTGAAATGTTTCGAACGGGTCAAATATTAAACGCGTTGAATGTGTCGACCGTTCCAAATATTAAAAGGGTCAAATGTGTGAAATGGGTGAATTATTAAACGTTTCAACGTTCTTAAACGGGTCAGGAAATTAAACGCGCCCGACGTGTGAAACGTTTCGAACGGGTCAAATATTAGACGCGTCGAATGTGTCGAATGTTTTGAATATTAACAGGTCAAATGTGTCAAACAGGGTGAATTATTAAACGTTTCAAAGATCTGAAACGGGTCAAAAAAATGTCAATCGGGTCAAGAAATTGAACGTGTTACACGTGTGAAACGTTTCAAACGCGTCGAATGTGTCGAACGTTCCAAATATTAAAAGGGTCAGCTATGTAAAATGGGTCAATGTATTAAACGTTTCAAAGGTCTCAGCCGGGTAAAAAATGTCAAACGGGTCAAGAAATTAAACGCGTCCAACGTGTGAAATGTTTCGATGGGTCAAATATTAAACGCGTCGAATATTTCAAATATTAAAAGGGTCAAATGTGTCAAACGGATGAAGTATTAACGTTTCAAAGGTCTCAAACGGGTCAAATATTTCAAACGGGTCAAGAAATTAAATGCGTTGAACGTTTCAAATTGGTCAAATATTAAACGCGTCGAGTGTGTCGAACGTTCTAAATATTAAAAGGGTCAAATGTGCCAAACGGGTGAATATTAAACACTGCAAAGGTCTCAAACGGTTCATACATTTAAAACGGGTCAAGAAATTAAATGCGTTTACCGTATGAAACGTTTCGAACGGGTCAAATATTAAACGCGTCGAATGTGTCGACCGTTCCAAATATTAAAAGGGTCAAATGTGTCAAATGGGTGAAGTATTAAACGTTTCAACGGTCTCAAACGGGTCAATAAAATAAACGCGCCAAACGTGTGATATGTTTCAAACGGGTCAAATATTAAACGCGTCGAATGTGTCGACCGTTTCAAATGTTAAAAGGGACAATCGTGTCAAATGGGTGAAGTATTAAACATTTCAGAGGTCTCAAATGGGTCAAACATTTCAAACGGGTCAAGAAATTGAACGCGTCCAACGTGTGAAACGTTTTGAACGGGTCAAATATCAGACGCGTCGAATGTGTTGAATGTTTCAAATATTAATAGGTCAAATGTGTCAAACAGGGTTAATTATTAAACGTTTCAGAGGTCTGAAACGGGTCAAAAATGTCAAACGGGCCAAGAAATTAAACGTGTTACACGTGTGAAAACATTTCAAACGCGTCGAATGTGTCGAACGTTCCAAATATTAAAAGGGTCAGCTATGTAAAATGGGTCAAGTATTAAACGTTTCAAAGGTCTCAACCGGGTCAAAAATGTCAAACGGGTCAAGAAATTAAATGCATCCAACGTGTGAAATGTTTCAAATGGGTCAAATACTAAACGCGTCGAATGTGTCGAATGTTTCAAATATTAGAAGGTCAAATGTGTCAAACGGGTGAAGTATTTAACGTTTCGAAGGTCTAATACGGGTCAAAAATTTCAAACGGGTCAAGAAATTAAACGCGTCAAACGTGTGAAACGTTTCATACGCGTCAAATGTGTCGAACGTTCCAAATATTAAAAGGGTCAGCTGTGTACAAAGGGTCAAGTATTAAACGTCTCAAAGGTCTCAACCGGGTCAGACATTTCAAACGGGCCACGAAATTAAACGCGTCAAACGTGTGAAACGTTTCAAACGGGTCAAATATTAAATGCGTCGATTGTGTCGAACGTTTCAAATATTAAAAGGGTCAACTGTGACAAACGGGTCAAGTATTAAACGTTTCAACGGTCTCGAACGGGTCAAAACTTTTAAACGGGCCAAGAAATTAAACGCGTCAAACGTGTGGAACGTTTCAACCCGGTCAAGTATTAAACGTTTCAAAGAGTTGAACCGGGTCATAAATGTCAAACGGGTCAAGAAATTAAACGCGTCCCACGTGTGAAATGTTTCAAATGGGTCTAATATTAAACGCGTCGAATGTGTCGAATGTTTCAAATATTAGAAGGTCAAATGTGTCAAACCGGTGAAGTATTAAACGTTTCAAAGGTCTCTTAAACGGGTCAAGAAATTAAACTCGTCAAACGTGTGAAACGTTTAAAACGCGACAAATGTGTCGAACGTTCCAAATATTAGAAGGGTCATCTGTGTAAAACGGGTCAAGTATTAAACGTCTCAAAGGTCTCAACCGGGTCAAAAATTTCAAACGGGCCAAGAAATTAAACGTGTGAAACGGGTCAAATATTAAACGCGTCGAACGTGTCGAACGTTCCAGATATTAAAAGGGTCAACTGTGACAAACGGGTGAAGTATTAAACATTTCGAAGGTCTCAAACGGGCAAAAGTTTTAAACGGGCCAATAAATTAAACGCGTCAAACGTGTGGAACGTTTCAAACGGGTCAAGTATCAAACCTTTCAAAGAGTTGAAACGGGGCAAAAAATTCAACCGGAACAAGAAATTAAACGCGTCCAACGTGTGAAACGTTTCAAACGGGTCAAATATTAGACGCGTCGAATGTGTCGATCGTTTCAAATATTAAAAGGGTCAAATGTGTCAGACGGGTGAAGTATTAAGCGTTTCAGCGGTCTCAAACGGGTCAAACATCTCAAAAACCAGTTCAGATCAACGAGCCATGGACTCACGGACATAGTATAAAACACCGTCGATAGTAAGGATGACTGATCTGGACATACCAACAGCCAAACCAACATGGTGTAACTGTAAGTCTTTAAGCATGCCTATTCCAACAAAAGGATAAAAAATTCAAACCAGAACAGACTAATTTTGAAAAATTTACTAACAACTTTACACATAAACTAAAGAATGTTAGAAAAAAATGTAGTGATAAACGAATTAGAAGATCCGAGGGTACTGCGTATGATCCTCTAGCTGCGTCAAAACTAGCAAAACAGTCAAAATTAAAGCTAGCTTCAAACCAACTCTACAAGAAGAGGATCGCTTGCAGACATGACTTTGATGAGCTTGACGAATTCTTGTTCAGTCGACACACTCCACGGGACACGGGTGAACAGCATGTGCTTTAGCAGAATAAACGCTCGTATTCCCAGTTGGCGCTTTTTCCTGAATTGCTCCGCAGGCGAAGTCAGTTCTCCAGGACGACAGACACTGGCTGGATGTTACTATTACAGATGCTGACCTATCCAGAATGCATGCTTACTTGGGCTGCTCCCACTGCAGCAAGCGTTCCAGCACGCCACAAGGAACTGCCTACACTTGCTACGCTTGCTCTGTCCCAGACTGTACTTCGAAGCCACGATATGTTCAGCGCCATCCTACTTCTTTACATTCGCTATGACGTTCGGTACCATCCACCCACCTTAGGCGCTGGAATTGTTTTGCCC
Organism: Agrostemma githago; assembly: GCA_958450325.1. Taxonomy (NCBI): domain Eukaryota; kingdom Viridiplantae; phylum Streptophyta; class Magnoliopsida; order Caryophyllales; family Caryophyllaceae; genus Agrostemma; species Agrostemma githago. The sequence goes on from OY288260.1 coordinate 8,155,569, forward strand.
AAATTAACCTTTGATATGCTCAGCTAAGGTTGTAATGCACACGAATTCCTACAGGGTCACTTTCAATTGTGAGATATCAGACGGGACAGGCACACTACCAATGACGGCTTTCACAACAACCGTTTCAAAACTATGCATGATGTCAGCGTCCGACTTGTTCCATATGAAACAATCTGTAAGTCAATATCCGTCTATACATACATGCTGACCCAACTACTAGACACGTAAGGTACATTGTCACACGTTGTCTACCTATACAGGAAAACAATGAGGCTTTTGAAGTCATTCGGGAAACATTGGAGTGTAGGAAGTTCAAGGTTTGCGTTGGACCAGCGCAGTCGCTATCAACAAGTAACATCCTGCAATGGGTGGTGAAGCAGGTTGTAGTGGCTGACGATGGAGTCGACACACCAGCGAACAATGCAGGCACCCCAGCAATTACTGTACAAGCTCAGGAAGGTGAATCAATTGTAGCCGTAGCGGAGGAGGTAAGCGAAGTTGAACCAGGCAGCAGGAGCTCAGCTACCACGATCGACAATCCATTGCTCGAGACTCCCAGTACAACCTAAATCTGCGTCCCGCTTATAAATCTATTGTTACCCAGACCTCTGCCATTTTCGCATGGCTTAAAACTTTCGTAACTACTCATCAAAAAAATGCGATGAAGAAACAATCGCCGTATTCTAAGTGGATATATGTTGCACGAACTGCCAAACTGTATCCATAAAATATCCCTGTAACTTCCGTCGAACAATTATACACGTATCCCCTTCCATGCTTACGTTATTCTGCAAGACTACAGTTGCGGGTGTCACGACAACCGTTCACTCGAAATTGCTTCCTATGCATTGCAGCTTTGGGACAAATTTTACAGACCCAACCCACTGTTATCCAAACGGACATTGCAACCGAAATGTAAACCGCCACAACCATATTGACAGATTGTAATTACTAGCTAAACGTAGCCACAACCATATTGACAGATTGTAATTACTATCTAAACGTTGACTTTATGCGTACAGCTTCCTAGCATACCTACCTACACCCCATGTCAGATCATCTCAAGTGAATATATTAGTTGTACTAATTCAACCACTCTCCTCACATATCCCAACCTCTAGCCCAAATACTCTTGTAACATCATTAATAGACTCAACCCCCTATTTTCCCTCCCCTTCCCTAAACATTAGGCCATTACTGTACCCCAGAGTTCAGGACAAAGAAAAAAAACAGCAGTACATCTTCTACTTTCCCAAAACTTTTCAGCTGCATGTGTTGGACCCCCATCAAGACCCTACTTTCCATCCCCTTTCCTTAAACATTAATCCATTACAAGACCCCAAATTTCAGGGAAAAAAAATACAAGGGTGCATCTTCTACTTTCCCAAACTCTTCTACTGCATTTTTTTGACCTCCATCGAGACCGACTGGAACTTTAAGTCTTCTACTATTGCATACCTTCCACTGTATAGCTTAGCATAAGTCATGAAGTGATCCCAAATAGTAGTCAGGGTGCCCCAGCATCGCCGTTGTATGTCTTAATCTGCCAGGTTTGACCTCTACTGGTAGCTGCAGTTTTCAAGTTTGTGTTAGGCTGTGTGTGGATGTCGTAATTAGCTTACCTGCACTCCTTACCTATATAAATTCATTCCGCTCTTCTTGTTCGTACTCTTGTTCCTCCTTTTAAAGATTGTTATTGATTTCTCCCACTCTTTTGTGCATGCATGCTTCACGTAGGCTTAGAAATACATTCATGTTCCATATTTTAGAATTTAGAAACACTTGGTGAGCTTGGAGTCAGGCTTGTCGCCAATGACCACATCAACCATATTCTATTTTTTATGTATATGCACATCCAGAGCTTATATTCTATATGTTGACATATCGCTCTGATTTCCCTGAATAGTTACGGCTATTTCGCGGGATAGATATATCATCTTCTAAAGGCATCGACTTCTTCGTTATCGTTCATTGGATGTACCCGGATAATAAGTGGGGTACTAAAAGAGGGATGAATGTTGTTCGTCACACGAAATGCGTCATGTTGGTTTGTCGCATAACCAGCAGTTATGCTCAATATTGAATTATTCTCGGTTACTATCTTTGTATTAGTTGTGCAGCTGCCTGGTTGCGGCCATAATCCTAACATGTAGTCACACCGTGCAGGCCTTCCCAGTGCTACCATGCCTGCGTATTCTTGCAGAGGCTGGATAACAAACAATGAAGACGAGGATAGGGCTGCCGTCACGGCTACTAGCAGGCAACAGAAGTTACAGCGCTTACACTTCGTATACGACCGTCCTCATGAGGTTGTGGTCCATGGTAGGCAGCCCTCGCAAGTAAGCAGAGTCCTTTCGAACGATGACTACATGGAGCAAGTATTCATAAAACTTGATGCGGCTGGCAAGGCAGCGATATCACTTGTCTGCAAGCCATTTGCTCAAATGTCCGCCTTAAGGCTAGATGCGCCCCGGTGGCCCGCAGATTACGACAAACTCCTACAAAGAGAACACTTTTTTGGTGTGACGACTGCCATTCGGGGTTAAATTGTGGTTTCGTGCAGGTGCAGATGCTACTTGACCAACAATAGCCTCGTGAAGAGACTGGTGCACAGTTTCCAGGCGCATGCAATGAACAACACACCTCATTTGGAAATTACTGACTCTACCTCTGCAGAAAATAGGACCGCCTACATTGCGCAGTTCGGTGAGGATGCTGTAACCACAGCACAAGTACTAGCTCTGGGCCTACTTGGCACGAGAGATTATATTGTTATCGAATGACTTGGTTATCAATTTACATAGCTGCGAACACCGTGTGTATGTGCTGCAACGTTGTTATCGTTGATGCGTAGACATACCCTTATGGAACATATTTAGATTTTTTTGGGAAGACCCGTGACCTAGATAATATCTTCGTTATGGACTTAGTAATCTAACGCGCAGTGTTTAGAAAGAAATGCAAGACTCTGCAAGCGTTTGAAGCAGAAATACCTCACACTGTTGTCGTTAATTTATTGAAAGGTAAGGGTATCACTGAATCGTATAGTTTTATGTGGGTGTACAGGCTTATTAGGGATCGAGAATCATAACAGATCCTCAGACTATCCTCACGTTTAGAGTTTATCGTTAGTGCGTCGCATGTGTCAATGCCTTGTGCCACTATATCAATTGAATAGACTGGCTGCGCAGAGTTAGCCAGCATGATAAGACGGAGCAGTAGACATGCATTAGAGGATAGTGACAACTACTGAAATAGACGGTCTCTTGACACGTAATTGAGAGAACGCATCTTCGCTACCATTATGTGTGCTTTTAGTGCCCCTAACTGACACTTTCGGTCAGTACCTGTCTTTATTAGTAAACGTAGCCTCTTTAGATTTGTATACATTTTCTTCGATTGTATACAATCCGTCAGTACCCTTCTCAGGTTTACGATACACTACGATTGTACGTTTATTGCTAAACCAATGCCCGTGTGCTCAAAACTACTTTTGTAATTTTGGAGCTCCGTGCGCAACGCGCGCGGAGAAACAATTAGTATAATAAAATATACTCCACGTCTCCACTAGATGGATGCCCGTGTGTATCCATATAGACAAATATACTAGAAAAGTAATTTTGTAAATTTAAAAGGAGTCAAAATGTCCTACCACTTATGCATATATAAATGTTTCACCTTTTTACATGCATTGTTATATACACAAAAACAGTACTTCGTAGTATATACAAATTGCTTGATTCGTTTTATGGTTAGGACGGAGGGTACCTTGATAAGGGGGAGAGACTCAATTTTTGGGGGGCGTGAATCAGGTGAAAAAAAGGAGAGGATTAAAGTACTATAAAGGCATAGCATAGTCATCAAATACGTGGATTTCCTCAAGTCTCATCTATCTTCTTCTTCTTCTTCTCCTCTTTAAACGCGTCTCACTGTTTTCACTTTCCATTCAGGAGATGTCCTCTCCACTTCCTCTCATTCCCTACTAATTCAATTCAATTCAATTCAATTCTTTAAACGAGTCACCAGGTAAGTTGTTCATCTTACATTCCATCTGGATTCTTCATTTTTTATGCCTTCGAATGACCGTCCTAGGCCTACTCTCACTCTATTCTCGTCTTCTCCATTCACTTGTAATTCAATTATGATTTGCTTTAATTCTGCGTTTATTCTTTCTTTTTGATCTACACTATTTATTTGATTCATTCTGGTTAGAAGCAGAATTCTTCATTTTTTAGGCATTTGCGTCATGCCATGTCATGTTTGTTTTCTGATCTGATTTCATGACTGCTCGTAAAATTATCCCCGCTCTTTTTGGTTGGCGAATGGCGATTGTGTAACTGTGAAGAAACTGAGAGATATTGGGAGAATCTGTCATCTGTGATTGCTGTTTGATATTCTTTGTGATCTTTTCATTTCTTCTTAATTTTCATGTTTATAGCATACCCAACAATTTTCCCAAGTTTAAATGGAAAATTAAGCTGTTGTTGTTGTATAGATGAAGAATAAATGGTGCTGTGTAACGGGTTCGACCTGGTTTTGACTGAGTAGCTGAATTTGCTATCCGTGGTTTACTTTATTTTAACCTCAGTTCACTTCAAGTTTTGCTCTTCACTTCAGTTCATACACTTTCAGTCCAATAGAACCTGGGCATAGAGCTGGATCATGGTTTGGCGACTTTAGAAAATGATGTGTAGATATGCAATGTGATTTCTTCAGTCGCTTTTTAATACTCCGTATTCATTCATTTAGTTTCTACTGTCTTTATTTTTTTTGGCAAAATTGGAGTTTTAAACTGTTTTTCTTTTCTAATGTTAGCTAGTCGGCTTTATCATAATGTTCCAATGGTTGTGCAACAGGTTAGAAGTTGTTTCCAAAGGGTGAATTTGTGATCTGTAGTTATGGTTTGGTTTAGAGCTGGATCAAGGTTGGCAAATCTTGCAGTTAGGAGAACCCTATCGCAAGGACGCACTTATGTGACCAGAACGCAGGTCATTGATACTCAAAAACGAGCTTTTCATAGCACACCGTTCAAAAGAGCTGCTCCTGTTCCTCGGGCTGTTCCCCTATCTAAGCTTACTGATAGTTTCCTTGATGGGACCAGCAGTGTTTACTTAGAGGCCCTACAGAGAGATTGGGAAGCTGACCCGAGCAGTGTTGACGAGTCATGGGACAATTTCTTCAGGAACTTTGTTGGCCAAGCGGCTACTTCGCCTGGGATATCTGGGCAGACTATTCAAGAGAGTATGCGTCTTCTATTGCTTGTCAGGGCTTACCAAGTTAATGGCCATTTCAAGGCAAAACTAGATCCGTTGGGTCTTGAAGAAAGGCCGATTCCTGATGATTTGAATCTAGACCTGTACGGTTTCAGTGAAGCTGACCTTGATCGGGAATTTTTCCTAGGAGTGTGGAGGATGGCTGGGTTTTTATCTGAGAACCGTCCTGTGCAAACCCTTAGAAGTATCCTTAATCGTCTTGAGCAGGCTTACTGTGGAAAGATTGGGTTCGAGTACATGCATATTGCAAACCGTGAGAGGTGTAATTGGCTGCGGGAAAGAATTGAGACTCCAAGTCCTATGGAATATAATAAAGAAAGACGTCAAGTGATGCTGGATAGGCTTATATGGAGCACACAGTTTGAAAGTTTCTTGGCTACTAAGTGGACCACAGCTAAAAGGTTCGGTCTTGAAGGTTGTGAGAGCTTAATTCCCGGTATGAAGGAGATGTTTGATAGGTCAGCTGATCTTGGGGTTGAGAATATAGTCATTGGAATGTCGCACCGGGGTAGGTTGAATGTGTTGGGTAATGTTGTACGTAAGCCACTGAGACAGATATTTAGTGAATTTAGTGGTGGCACGAAACCTACAGATGAAGTTGGTCTCTACACTGGAACTGGTGATGTCAAATATCATTTAGGTACGTCCTATGATAGACCTACTAGGGGTGGAAAACGTATTCATCTTTCATTGGTTGCCAATCCGAGTCACTTGGAAGCTGTGGATCCTGTGGTGGTCGGGAAAACTAGAGCTAAACAGTATTATTCTAATGACGTTGACAGGACAAAGAATATGGCTATTTTGATTCATGGTGATGGTAGCTTTGCTGGACAAGGTGTAGTCTATGAGACACTCCATCTTAGTGCGCTTCCAAATTACACCACTGGCGGCACCATTCACATTGTGGTGAACAATCAAGTGGCTTTCACAACTGATCCAAGCGCAGGAAGATCTTCCCAGTACTGCACTGATGTCGCAAAAGCTCTGGATGCCCCAATTTTTCATGTTAATGGAGATGATTTGGAGGCTGTGGTTCATGTTTGTGAGCTTGCTGCAGAGTGGCGCCAGACATTCCATTCAGACGTCGTTATTGACATAGTCTGCTACCGTCGTTTTGGTCACAATGAGATTGACGAGCCATCATTCACACAGCCAAAAATGTACAAGGTAATGCTGCAGATTCTCATTTTCCTTCATTGAGTTTTACGTTATTGACACTAATTACATCCGAATTGCCTAGAGTCTGTTAAGTAGGTGTAGATCATTCATACTCATCTGTTTTTAATTATTGGTGGGTGGTACATATATATTTCTGTGGTTGAAATTGTCTAGGTAAAACCTGCTAGGTCTGTAATTACATTTTCACTTTAAGGGTGCGAAAAAGGAGACAATATTCTCAGCTCTAGTTGATTTTTAATAGGTCATCCGCAACCACCCTTCGTCTCTTGAAATTTACAAAAAGAAAGTCCTTGAGAATGGAGAATTGTCAAAAGAAGAAATCGATGAGCTCCAGAAGAAGGTTATGACAATCCTCAATGAGGAGTTTGAAGCTAGCAAGAGTCATTTGACGAATAAAAGGGACTGGCTTTCAGCTTATTGGCAAGGATTCAAGTCTCCTGAGCAGCTTTCCAGAATCCGTAACACTGGGTATTTTTAGTGGACCTGTGCTGTTTCCATCTGGCTCCTTATATTTAGATTCAATGCCTGATTTGTGTCGCATATAATAATCTCTTACAGGGTTAAACCAGAGATCTTGAAAAATGTTGGCAAGGCAATCACCACCATTCCTGAGACTTTCAAGCCACATAAAGCAGTTAAAAGGATATATGACCAACGTGCCCAGATGATCGAAACAGGGGAGGGCATTGATTGGGCTGTTGGAGAAGCACTGGCATTTGCAACATTGCTAGTGGAAGGAAATCATGTGCGGTTGAGTGGTCAAGATGTTGAGAGAGGTACATTCAGTCATAGGCATTCCGTAATCCATGATCAGGAATCTGGAGAAAAATACTGTCCGTTGGACCATGTCATGATAAACCAAAATGAGGAAATGTTTACTGTCAGTAACAGGTGTGTTCCCTATATAGCTTTCTAATTATCATATATGCATTGTATATTATCATCTTTCTATTCCATTTCTAAATTAACTTCTATTATTTCAACTTCTAGGGAGCTGGATGATGTGTATAATTTTCCTGTTTCTAGCCTTCAGTGTAATAGATGTTTGTTATTTTTAGCGCGCTTCTTTATTTTAGTCTTATTTTATTTCAAACTAAGTACTGTAGTACGGAGTATAATATAGGATTCCCTGAAGTTTCCTTATGATGTTATGGTTAGTTGACACAATTATGTGCAATATGAACTGTGGCTTTGCTGTTAAGCTTTTTGAAACTTTTTATGTGGTGTTTATGTAATAGGAAGGTGAAACTTATTATTTGTCTTTTATAATACCAAGTAAAATCTACATTAGTTGATGGTGCATACACAAGTTCACAATCACAGGTTGTTATTGTCTGCCTCTTTGATTGATTAACATATAAATTGTATTGAAATTCACAGTTATATATGTTGTTTGTCAAACATTTTCCATTTGGCTATTGCTAACTGTAGACATTACGGTTTTGTGTTAGTGTCGTCACTCGTCATTCGTCAAGAGCAATTAGTTTACCACTTCACCTGTTCAAAAACTTTTGTACTGGCCCTTGCTACTTCTGTTTGATGCTTTAAACTTTCCGATCGATGTTTTGGATGCAGCTCTCTTTCAGAGTTTGGTGTTCTTGGATTTGAATTGGGTTATTCCATGGAGAACCCTAATTCCCTGGTAATCTGGGAGGCTCAGTTTGGAGACTTCTCTAATGGAGCACAAGTGATTTTCGATCAGTTCCTTAGCAGCGGGGAAGCAAAATGGTTGCGCCAAACTGGTCTAACAGTGCTACTTCCACATGGATATGATGGTCAGGGACCTGAACATTCTAGTGCAAGAATGGAACGATTCCTGCAGGTATATTGACCTATTAGTGAATGTAGGTTTCAAGTATTACTCTCCGGCTGGATATTGAGCACTAGCACCTGAGATACGAAGTAGATATTTATAGTGTCATTATTTTGATAAATTACCCATTCTTTAAGTTTGTGAAGAATTCCAATCTTCACTTCGATGCTATTGCTTCTATCCCAGGTGCATGAATAAAATTAATAGTACTCCGTAACACTTTATTTCTACAATTCTGCGAACTGTCACTTGGCATCTGATAGGCCTGCTGCTGCATGATTCATAGTTCTGAGAAGTGACAGCAAATTTCCTGATGTTTTGCTTTTCGTTACAGATGAGTGATGACAATCCCTACGTCATACCTGATATGGAGCTAACACTGCGAAAGCAAATCCAAGAATGCAACTGGCAAGTGGTCAATGTAACCACACCAGCTAATTATTTCCATGTCTTGCGTCGTCAGGTTAGTGGTTTTTATTTCCTATATCGTATACAGCCCTTCGGAGGACAATCTGCTTGTATTTTGTTGCAGACTTTGAACTACTAGCTTATATTTGGTCGTTGCTTCATTCAGTTACACAGGGAGTTCCGTAAGCCTCTTATTGTGATGGCTCCCAAGAATTTACTTCGACATAAAGAATGCAAGTCGAATTTATCTGAATTTGATGATGTTCAAGGCCACCCAGGGTTTGATAAGCAAGGAACAAGATTCAAGCGTCTCATTAAGGACCAGAATATGCACTCAGATCTCGAGGAGGGAATTAGACGCCTGGTTCTCTGCTCAGGAAAAGTACGTTATTGTGTTACTATTTTTTTTTCCTGGCTTGCTTCTATGTCATTATCCATTTAATTAGCTTACATGATTACAGGATGACTCACTGTCCTCTTAATTGCATTCCAAAATTAGAGATGTCTTACGAAAGCTAGTTGACTTCAAATGATGCTCTCTCCAGTTTAGTTCGTGTTTTCTCACAAAAATTCTATGTAGGTTTACTATGAGCTTGATGAAGAAAGGAAAAAGGTGAATGGCAGTGATGTGGCTATCTGTAGAGTCGAGCAGCTCTGTCCATTCCCATACGATCTCATCCAGCGGGAGTTGAAGCGATATCCAAGTATGTTCAAGTGTATATCATGTTTTTTAATGCCTCTAAAACTCTCATACAAGTTTTCCCTTGTCATCCTTGAAAAAATTTCATTGAAATTTGTTTACTGGCACATGAGAAGTACACAGTAACTTTAGTTACTCAAGTTATTGTATACATTGGTTTCCCGTATAAGTTGACATTTATTAGCATTTTAGGACCCCGTTTTGTGCAACACATATTCTCATATCAGTCCCATGATAAGATTATGATGAGACCCATCCACATAATGATGTATCCTACCAACAAGGGTTGACCACTTAGCCCCAATGCTAAAGTGTCCAACTCTTGACTATGGGGTTGGGTTCGATTCCCATTGCGTTAAAATATGGCCATGGTGGTAAGATATCTTATAAACTCCACTGTAAACCCTCAGAAAAGGCCGGTGGCCTGCCTGACCTTGAACTTGACCTAAACCTTTTTAGACATGTAGTATACTTGTATCCAACTGATATCCCGAAAGATAGTTTTTTAAACAATGTAATGTGTAATACTAATTCATCTAGCCAACTATTTATTGACTCGCTAAAATCTAAATAACTTCTGTATTGATTAGTAAATATGGATCACGAGACCTTCAGATATGCTAACTATTTATGCTGTTCCGATATCTTATATGAGTTGTGTTATGACTGGTGGTGTTGCAGATGCGGAGGTGGTATGGTGCCAGGAGGAGCCGATGAACATGGGTGGTTACAGTTACATAGCGCCCCGTTTGTATACAGCCATGAAATCAGTAGATAGAGGAAATATCGAAGACATTAAATATGCAGGTCGGCCTCCATCTGCGGCTACCGCCACTGGTTTCCAAATGGTCCATGTTAGAGAACAGGCCGAGCTTGTGCACAAGGCATTGCAGCCTGAACCCATCCAATTCCCTTGATCTATTCACTCTAAATTTTACTCCTATCATATCCATTTTTAGTTTTTTTCCCATTGTCGTCTCTGGGTGCTTTTTGCATATTGAATAATAATATTTGACCGAAGAATGGCGATTGTGGTCATTGTAAAACTAAACCCTTTTTTTTGGTCTGACGTTACAATAATGATCGGCAGAACATTGTAGATGTCCTTTTGTATGTCATGAGATCAGATATCATTCATTCAGCAAGGCTTCTTGTGGTACGCGAGCATGCCTTTGTCAAAGAATGGCAGTCCGGTACCCGTCAGGCTAGGGTCTTACAAATTTGATTGCAGTAGACAATTCTTAACAATCGATTAATTAATGATTTGTACAAGTATGTATACCAGAGTGGATCTCCTCTCCCATTTTGGTATCCCACTCCGCGTGCCACACCATGTATCAAACTACATATTTGTAAAATCACCAACAAATGAATTTAGAGTAACAAACCGGCCATACTAACCCGCCAAACTGACTGAGAATAAGGGTTAATTCAAATAATAAAAGTGTTTGTTAAGGCCAAAAAGATAACTAAGGAAGTCAAATAAATTTCAACAAATTTTAAAAATAACGTAAATTAGTGTAAGGGTATGAAAATGTTGTGTTTACTTCAAATAGGCTTTATACCAAAAGAATATCGTATCCTCAAAAAAAAAAAAAAAAGGTGTGATCTAATTAAATTCGCAAAAGGTAGAGAAATGAGGAGAACCGATGGCTTCATGATGTAGTAGGGGGTTAGAGGAGGATGAAAGACGACACATTATTTTTTTCATGTTTTGTTGGAGTCGTCTATATTAGAAATACCCCTTTTTTTTACCTTAACTTTTCTTTTCATTTGGGAATTTAATTACCTGCCCTTCTCCACACAGGTAACATGTTTATTCTCCTTTCTTCTCCTAGCAATTATTTACTCTATTTACCATTCTTCTTTTTAACATTTCTTGCATTTATCATTTTTCATATTATTGTTATTATTATTATTATTATTAACCGTTATTATATCATTCATCCTAACATTTATTCTACACATAGGGATTATCAGTTGGAGAAGAGGCACTGCTGTAAAAGTTTTAATAACGTCGTCTACATTAAGACGTGATTAACTAAAAGTATGTCGTCGGACAATGATAACAGTAGTAATGAATCGTCGTCCGATTCTCCGCCTAGCGATTCAACATCACCACCCTCCGACACTAATTCATCCCCATCTCCACCCTCCGACCAATCATCTCAACAACCACCGTCTCCCCCACAAAATTCAGACAACAACAACAATAATAACGACAATTCCAATGGTGGAGACAACTCTAATAATAATAATAATAACAACGACAACAACGGTAATGATAATAACAATAATGGGGACAATTCAAAAGGCAATAATAATAATAATAATAATAATAATAACTCGCCAAATACTCCACCAGCACCGCCGGGTGGAGAATCAAAAGACAGCTTCCGATCATTATTCTTGTCGCCTCCGAAACTAGATGGTCATGGTCATGGTGGTTCTTCTTCGCATTCACGATCCTCATCGTCTTCGCATGCTCCTTTGATAGCTGGACTCGTGGTGGGAGTTGGAGTCCTATTGTTGCTCTTGATTATTATTTGCATTGTTTGTTGTTGTAAAAGAAAGAAAAAGAAAGGTCCTGATCCCATGCAGCAGCAGCAGCAGCAGCAGCAATACTACAGAGACGTTTCTCAAAAAGGTACTCCCTCCATCCCAAGTTTTACTTATCCGTTTGTTTTTTATATTCATGGTAAGGAATGTTTTAATCAAAAAGATAAACAAATGAAGGTGACAGATGGAATCCTAATTACGTAACTCCCTAGAACTTAATTAATTAATGTCCTTATGCGTGCTTTTAATTCTATATGCAATTTTTGACAATGACCATACGATTTTTGCGATATTAATTAACATTCAATACTGTATATAACGGTGTTTCTAACAGGTCAACAACCACAACAATCGCCGCAGCAGCCACAACAACAGTATAGCGGGCAATACCCTCCTCCTCCGTGGCAAAGCCAGGACATGAACTACAACAACGCCCCGCCGTCAGGAATGTCGATGAACCAATGGGGAGCGCCCATGATGAGCGCGGAAATGATGACAGGCGGGTACTCCTCGGGGACAACGGGGCCAGCCCTACCGCCGCCCCACCCGTCGATGGCCATGGGATTCAACAAGAGCAGCTTCACGTACGACGAGCTGGCTGCGGCCACGGAGGGGTTCGCCCAGTCGAGGCTGCTGGGGCAGGGGGGGTTCGGGTACGTGCACAAGGGGGTGTTGCCGAACGGGAAGGAGGTGGCGGTGAAGAGCCTCAAGTCAGGGAGCGGGCAGGGGGAGAGGGAGTTCCAAGCCGAGGTTGAGATTATCAGTCGGGTTCACCATCGTCACTTGGTCTCCCTTGTTGGCTATTGTATTGCCGGAGGCCAGCGTATGCTTGTTTACGAGTTTGTCCCTAACGACACCCTCGAGTTCCATCTCCATGGTATGTATCCTCGCTCTTTTCCATCACTTTCCATACATATAAATACACGTGATAACCTGCAAATTACATATATACATACATACGTATTATTGATGATGATCAGGAAAGGGTCGGCCGGTGATGGACTTTCCAACGAGGATGAGAATTGCACTGGGATCTGCTAAAGGATTGGCTTACCTACATGAAGATTGTAATCCCATCAACACCTCCAATTCTAAATAATTTTGTACTGTGTTATTGGCATGCCACCATTAAACGTACGTACAAATATAAGTTACTAATCTTATACTCTCTCGTATATTTGAACTTATAGGTCACCCACGCATCATCCACCGTGATATAAAAACTGCAAATATCCTGATTGACTTAAGCTTCGAGGCTAAGGTTTGCATGCATGCACCATCGTCTTTAATTACGTACAAACTACTACAGTACACCTATTCGATCATTCTATACCGCTCTACATTTGGTTTACGTTTTTATTAGCTAGCTAGGTTAGGTTACCACCTAATGAATGATTTATTTTGTTTCACAGGTGGCTGATTTTGGGTTAGCTAAGCTATCTTCAGATACTAATACTCATGTGTCCACCCGTGTCATGGGAACCTTCGGGTAAGGCCAGGGTTACAAAATGAACCGATTTTAGATGAAATGGTTCTTATATAATTGAATTTCAGTACATCCACATAAGTATATAAACCTAACATTTAGTATGTATTACTACTACTACTACTCACAAAGTAGGTCTTTAATTTTGAGCATTATTAACAATTTGTGACGGCCACCCACCCTTGAATGAAGGTACTTGGCCCCGGAATATGCATCAAGTGGAAAATTAACAGAGAAGTCGGACGTATTCTCATTTGGAATAATGCTGCTGGAATTGGTGACCGGACGTCGCCCTATCAATCCTTCTGATGACGAGGAGGATACCTTGGTTGATTGGGTTAGTCATCTGTCTATCTACTTATGTACTCTATATATACATACATAATAATAGGATGGAGCTTGTGAAAATAAACAATAAAACTTTGTTGATGCCTGATGTATTAATACTAGGCAAGACCTCTTATTGCACGCGCGATGGAGGAACGAGCCGTAGTTAATGAGCTAGTGGATCCACGCTTGGAAGGTGCGTTCGACCATCAAGAGATGTTGCGCCTCATTGCATGCGCTGGTTCGGCCGTCAAACACTCTGCCAAAAGGCGCCCCAAAATGAGTCAGGTACATACGTAACTAAAACCCTGCCTGCCTGACCGACTCCCAGGCCAGCCATCCACTGCCACATTTCTCTAACCGCACGCACATTGATTGACGTACTGAATATCGTTTGGTTTTGTATTAACAATAACAGATTGTACGAGCGCTGGAAGGAGATGTGTCTTTGGACGACTTAAACGATGGAACAAAATCAGGAGGAAATAGTTCAGCGTTCAGCTCAAGTGGAGGCAGCTCAGACTACGACACCATGTCATACAACAATGACATGAAGAAGTTCAGGAAAACAGCTTTTAGTAGTACGGAGTATGCAAGCAGTGACTATGGCACAAACGAGTATCCCCATGTCTAATTCCGGCCACCATTCTGATCTAGCCCATCAGATCACCATGCATGCATGCATGCCAACCCAACCCTTTTCTTCGTAACCAATGAATTGAATCTGATTGATTTTGTCATCGAAGCCATGTACGTACGTTTATGAATGCCAAATGTAGATTAATTAATTTCTTCTTCACAGGAAGGGCTTTGATTTTTTGAGATGGAGATGTTTAATTACCTGTAAATTTATCTAGAAACTGAATTTGTAATTATGTGATTTATATTGTGTACCATAACCACATTGATAGCTTCAACCATTTGTATGTAATTAACTCTAGCTTTGAAATGATGTTAATTTGTGACTCTTAACAATATACAGGTCGATTAGATTTTATTTCGTACCAATAAAGACAAATAATTTGCTCCTTGATGGCTTTCGTATAACTTAATTACATTATGCATGATACTATAACAGGCCCCAGGCCTAGTTATAAGATAACATGCCAAGGACATTCCAATATCCAGGTCGTTTAGCGTTATAAGATAACGCTTTTTTTAATTAAATATGGCATTTCGCAAAAAAAAATTATGTATTTGAAAAAAAAAACAAAAATCTATTACTACATCAAGTGGGATGGAAATAAGCGAGATCCAAGTATCCAACATTCCGACCATCCGTCCTTAGATCACTTCCAAGCCACAGTTTTTGTTGGGTCATGACCTCCTTGGGTCACTATAATCATGAATTAAGTGTGAAATTAGTATGACCTTCTATCAAAAGAGATAAGTGATACCTTCTTTGGAGAAAGTTGTCCTCCTCATAACCTTGACGTGTCATGTTTCTAATTGGTTGATACTAATAAAAAACAAAAAGTAAAAGGTAGACAATTACTTTGCAAATTGTCAAGCCAAATGTCAGTGATACCCTGTTTAGTAAATGGGGGATAGATAATGGTGGAAGCAGAGTTAGGAAGTAGATTTGACTAGCATATTCAATTGACAGTTTTGACCAGCAGATTCAATTAGTAGAATTTTTTTAGTATTGTTTGGTAATTAGGTTTTTAGATTAACCGATTGTTTATCTGCTTTATAAAATGACAAATACGGACCTAAACAAAATTTTTAGTAAGTATACGTCAACATACATGACCGTATGACACCACTAGTTTTTTTTTTGTTCAACGAAGAGCGCACTTAGTCGCATTACAATATAGGGGAGAAGAGATTCGAACCTGAGACCTATTGTCCCAGAGCACCTAGCCTTAACCACCCAGCTAAGACATCTTCGGTTATGACACCACTAGTTTTAGTAATTAATATCCATAATTTCTTCTATTAACCATTAAAATAGAACAAATATTATCCCAGAGAGTTGATATTTTCTGGGTCTTAAAAACAGTTCTTAAAACTATAAACCCTGAGTAATTATTCTATGTCGAAAAATTATAATGAGGCGATAAAATCTTATACTCCCTCCGTTTTTTATTTATTGCCTCATTTCATTAAAATACTCGTACTACACCTATATATTGATGAAATGGGGCGAAAATTTAAAATCGGAGGGAGTATTATAAATCAAATTAATCTTTCGTTCTTAGATATCAATCAAAAAATTCATTCGTTCTTAGATATCAATCAAAAAACTTTTGAGTCTTGAAAAATCTCTTAATAAGACTTACAAATGAGAGTGATCATGTATTCTTTTGAGTTTTTAAAATAAGCTCTTAAGACTATAAATTTAGTTGAAATTAAGTTTGATCACTAATATCACGTAATCATCTTATTTATTACAATGATATATATTGATTGAGTTTCTTATTTAACGAATATACATCATCAATATAATTAAGCCACTTAACCCGTGCTTTTAATCTAGTAATCTTATATTTCTTACTATTTTTGAGAAATTTTAATTTATAATATTAATATTTTTAATTTACCAATTTTCGTGTCGGACGGATTTTGACCAAAATATTCGAGTCATTATCGGGTTGGGTAATACTTTGGCGGATTTTTTCTCGGATAATTTTTGGACATGTTTTTGGGTTAGGTCAATTTTCTTCAGTTTGTTTAGTTAATCAGTATGAATATATATTGCATATTTTTTCTCAATATATATAGACAACAGTTGGTCTCTGTAGACACCCACATTTTGACCGCCAGGTGTCTATAGTAGGTCCCACCAAACACCCGATGATGATAGGATGCGAACATGCTTTAATGGACTCGGATATGGGCTCGAAATCATGGACATTTGGTTTAGACTTATTACGAAGTACAAATCTTACAAAACCGACCTCAAATCCAGGCCCAGTGGGTCGTTTCGAGTCAAATAAGACTAATTTGGGTCGAAACCGGCACCAGGGGTAAAACCGTCTTTCAGCGACCGAGTCAAAACCCGGTCGAAAATATTCTCGAGACACGTGAGTCAGCCGTGACACCTCACGTGGCTGATTCGGTCACCAACACTACAAAAAATCAGCTTCAAAAATATTAAACAAATCCATTCAAGGATAGAATTTGATCTCAAGTAGGAATTCTATTCGAAAACCAAAATAATTCACCGACCGAGCTCAAACACTCGGCCGAGATATCCAAAACAGCCGAAACACTCCACCTACCAGCCGAGATTCATTGCTTCTTCACCAAGCAATGGAATTTACGTTCCTCTCGACTTCTTACGTTTTCTATCCTAATCGGTATTTCTTGTCATACAAGCAAGGCTACCTCCACTCCTATAAATAGGACCCTCGCGACACACACAAGAGAACATTACCAATCATCAAAAATTCAGAATTAATCTAGAATTATTGGTCAACCTCGACACACATCATACATCAACAATTCATAATCATAAACCTTCGTTACACATCTAATCCCATAACATCCATACATCCAAAAGAAGCATCGAAATACCGTCAAAATCAGCCCGACGAATCCGACCAAAAAGCCGGCCAAACCCGACTCCACACACGCATCAGACGCACCACCTTAACTCACCCACATCGTCTCAACGCTCCCGTGCCTAAGCCACTTTCCGACGAGCCTTATTCCGAGAAAACAAAGCATGTAGGTTGAGGGTGTAAATCAAACCCGATTCTCTCTTTTCTCTCTTCCCCTTTCTCGTCGTTTTTTTCGTTTTGTAGTGCGGTCGGTCCATCTTTTTAATACGGGTCGTTCGTCGCATATTTTTATATTTCTAGTATCGCTATTATAAAAAATATTTTCATAAAACAAACGTTCTTAAAATACGATATCAATTCTCTAATCGAATATCGTATCTAACAAGAACTAAATTAAATCTCATTGATGCTAATAAAATCGTTACACCTTTTTTAATAAAATACGACGATTTTCACGCGGAGAGAATTAACATTTTTTTCGTTCAAATTCTTTTTTTTCCTTTTCGTTCAAAACAAACCTTTTTTCAAAACCTTTTCTAAAAAGCATTCCGACTATTCGATATCGATTTCATAATCGAATATCGGATACGACGAATACCAAAAATATAAATCGAGTATAAATTAATCCATATTTGTACGCGATTTATAAAAATTAACGATTTTTGACAAAATAAAAAAAAAAAACGGGCAAACCCCCAAGCGAGTCGCGCGCCTGTCAGACGACTCGCGCGGAGGCCTAGATGGCCGACCCCTCTTTTTTCGTTTTCTCGCTTTTCTATTCTTTTCGATTCTTACATAAAAAGCGACTTTCGCGACATATTTTCAGATTTCGATAAGTACTTTTTTTTCGACCTCGGTCAACACGTGTTTGTAGACACCCACATTTTGACCGCCAGGTGTCTATAGTAGGTCCCACCAAACACCCGATGATGATCGGACGCGAACATGCTTTAATGGACTCGGATATGGGCTAGAAATCATGGACATTTGGTTTAGGCTTATTACGAAGTACAAATTTTGCAAAACCGACCTCAAATCCAGGCCCAGTGGGTCGTTTCGAGTCAAATAAGACTAATTTGGGTCGATTCCGACACCAGGGGTAAAATCGTCTTTTTACGACCGAGTCAAAACCCGGTCAAAAATATTCTCGAGACACACGAGTCAGCCGTGACACCTCACGCGGCTGATTCGGTTCCAAATACTACAAAATTCAGCTTCAAAAAAAAAATATATTAAACAAATCCGTTCAAGGATAGAATTCGATCTCAAGTAGGAATTCTATCCGGAAACCGAAACAGTTCACAAACCGAGCTCAGACACTCGGCTAGAACTCCCTAAACAGCCGAAATACTCCTCCTTCAGCCGAGTTACTTGGCTTCTCCTCCAAGAAACGAGACTTTCGTTCCCTTTCGAACTCTCGCGTTTCTTATCCAAACCGGTATTTCTTGTCATACAAACAAGGTTACCTCCACTCCTATAAATAGGACCTCATATTCAACACAAAAAATACGGATTTAACCTGACCGAAATATTCATTCATACATCCATCATCCTCGACATCTAGTAAAAGCAATACAAAGCAAATCCCGACGTATTCCCGAAGAAGTCTCGAAATACCGACGAAACCACCCCAACCGGCCGAACCCGACGTCCCACACGACCAAAAACGCACCATCCCAAACTCACCCGCATCATCTCGACGCTCTCGAGTTTAAACCACTTTCCGACGAGCTCCATACCGAGAAAATAAAGCATGTAGGTTGAGGGTGTAAATCAAACCCGATTCCCTCTTCTCTTTTCTCCTCCTCTTCGTCCTTTTCTCCTTTTTTTTATTTTGTTTTCGTCAGTCGTTTCATATTTTAATATGGGTCGTTCGTCACATACTTTTATTTATTTCTAATAATCGATACTATAAAACTATTTTTCATATAACGTTCTTAAAATACGATACCGATTCTCTAATCGAATATCGTATCTACAAGAACTAAATTAATTAATTTTCGTTGATGCTAATAAAATCATCACCTTTTTTTTAAACAAAATTCGATGATTTTAAACGCGGAGAGAATTAACATCTTTTTCGTTCAATTTTTTTTTCACTTTTCGTACAAAACAATTTTTTTTTTTAAAAGTCATTCCGACTATTCGATATCGATTTCATAATCGAATATCGAATACGACGAATATCGAAAATATGAATCGGGTATAAATTAATCCATATTTGTACGCGATTTATAAAAATTAACGATTTTTTTCGACAAACAAAAAAAACTGGCGGGTCGCGCGCCTGTCAGGCGACCCGCGCGGCAGCCTGATGCGTCAGCTTTTTTTTTTTTTTTTCGTTTCCTCGCTTTTCTATTTTTTATTCTTTTCAAGTATTACATAAAAAGCGACTTTCGGGACATATTTCGATAAATACTTTTTTTTTTTTGACTTCGGTCAACGCGTGTTAATCCATCACGTGCCATAAATCTTTTCTAAAAATCATGCATTGATAAGTGTAGTTTGTAGTGCCTATTTGTTGTGTTTTGGTCCCTTTTTCCTTGTGGAATCACTCCTTTGGAGCGATTCATGGGCTTCTTATGCTTCCTTTAGTTCGTTTCAGGTTCCCGAGACCAATTTGGAAGAGTTGGAGCGATTCCGACTCAATACATACACATATTGGAGCCAACGAGATAAAGGAACGATGACTCGAGGCCTTGGAATCGACCCCGAGACCTTGGGACCCAATCCCGAGCCTCCGAGACCCGATCCCGAGTCCCGAGAATCGGTGGGAAGCCCATGAGAGGCAAGGAAGGACCAAAGAGCGTTTAAGGAAGGCATACAAGGCCCATCCCGTTCGGGATGGCCTCATCCCGTTCGGGATGGGGTGCTACATTAGGATGGCAGCTGTGAGCCCATCCCGGTCGGGACCAGCCCGTCCCGATCGGGATGACAGAGCCGTCCCGATCGGGATGACAGAGCCGTCCCGATCGGGATGACAGAGCCGTCCCGATCGGGATGATCCGTCCCGGTCGGGACGAAGAACTGGCAGCGCGACTCTTTTTCTTCTCTTCTCCTTCATTCTTGTACCCATATATATACTCCCTTCTTGTGACATCTTATCTTACCCTAGATTAGTTTAAGCCTCCATTATCATTCTAAACCCTAGATTTTTGCTACTCTCATTGGTTTAATCCTCTCTTTAATCTTTAGATAATTATTGTATTTAGTCTTGGATTAAGGGATTCTTGAAGATTGTCCCAAGCTTGACAACCTTAGGATTGTATTTGGGTTTATCATTAATGCAAGTTTTCATCTTTTTCATCATAGTATTGTTGGTATAATCTTCTCTACTCTAATCCTTGTTTTTCAATCTAGTTTCAATCTTTTTATATTGTTCTTGTTATTGTTCTCATTGTTCATAATGGATATTTGGTTTGTGAGTTTATTTTCTCTTGTGAATGTTAGTTTCTCATTGATAATGAGTGAGTAGTTTCTTTGTGGGGTTAGTAGGGGGATTAGGGGTAGAATATGGGTGATTAGGGTTGATTAAGGGGAAAAGGTTACATCTTTGTTGTTAGTCACATTGTAGGCACTCTATGTGTTTGTTGATATGCTCGTGTGAGTTGTAGTGGCCATGCTTCCCATACTTGTGTTCATCTTCTCATTGATTGTTTATAGTGCGGAAATGTTGAGAATAGTTTAGTTGCGAGAGCGCGGACTAGGGTCTAAGTTGCGAGAGCCCGGACCCACCTTGACATCGGTCTAAGTTGCGAGAGCCCGGACCGACTCTAGCGATTAGGTGACACCTATACCCTTGATCACCCCAATTATCCTTCTACTCCTATGAACCCGACCTACCCCACTTCCTTCCATATTTGTGTTAATCCTCTTAGTTAGCTAATCGTTCTTTTAGTTTATTCATTAGTTCGATCATTAGCTTAGTCATACTTCTTCTCCATCATAATTTTCCATTTATCGCTTCTTTGTGTTTGTTGGTAATCTAGTCTCGTCGTAGGCCAACCTAGTCTAAACCTTGATATACCGTCCTCGTGGATACGATCCCGACTTACCCTAGCTACTCACTAGGTTAGTCGGTGTTATATTGATCGGCTAGGGACGTGACAAATCCTTACCATCAATTTGGCGCCGTTGCCGGGGACGGTGCATTGTTTAGACTTAGTTTGCTTATTTCTAGACTTAGTTACCCTTCTTTGTGTTCTCCCATCTTCTCTTGTGAATATTCTCTAGATTTTTCTTCTTTCCTTAGTTTTATTTCTTCTTTTTCTCTTTGTCTCTAGTTGTGTTTGTTTATTGTCGTTACCTAGTGCCCATAAAGCACTAGGCGTTCTTACGTTTGTTCTAGTGTGTAGTGTATGCCTAGGAGGGGAGGCGACTTCTATCTCTTTAATCCAAAGCCGGAGAGACTCTTCAGAGCCTTTCGCCAACGGACGATTAATCGGGTTAGGATCTCTCAACCTAGTGCAAGCAATACTCATCAAGGGCAAGCCCAAGGAGCCGACTTGAACATTTCACCTCGAGAGACGGCCGGAGGGACCTTCATCAATCCCTTCGGTGATTCTTCTCCTAGTTCCCCCTCTTCATCTACATCAACACTCTCTACACCACCATCTTCTCCCTTACATCCAAGAATGCCTAAGTTCTCCTCTCACTCCACATTCACCGATGATGTCTTGCCGGGACCGAGTGCATTACCGGAAGCTTATACCGGGAATTTCGTGGCAAAGACTCAATTTATCCAACTTGTGGAGAGGAGCCCATTTAGTGGTTTGCCCACCAAAGACCCGCACCAACACATGGAGACCTTCTCCGATTATTGTGACGCTATATCTCAAACCGGGGTTACTCAAGACCAAATTCGTTGGGTACTCTTCCCGTTTTCTCTTATTGGAAAAGCGAAGCAATGGATCAAGAGTCTCGATAGGGCAACCATGGGTATCGACACTTGGAAAAAGCTCGCCTTGGCGTTCTACCAAAAGTTTTACCCTCCGAAAAAGACGAACTTTCTTAGGGCCTCCATCACCGGGTTCCAACAAAGGGATGAAGAGAGCCTATATGAAGCTTGGGAGCGGTTTAAGTCTTTGGTAAGATCGTGCCCTCATCATGGACTCTCACAATGGTTCTTGGTGCAACAATTTTGGAATGGACTTTATGAGGACTCGAGAGCTATTCTTAACATGGGCTCCAACGGTAGGTTCACCGAGGTCGATGATGACCAAACATGGGCGAGAATCGAAGAGATGGCGGTGCATAATTCGCAATACTCTAGGCCTAGGAAGGCACATCGAGGAGGCATGCATGAGGTCGATGCTATCACTAAGCTAAGCATTGACCTTGGAGCTCAACTTAAAACACACATGGAGACTATTGACAAGAAGCTCCAAAGTCACCTCGACCAAGTCCAAGGCACTAGTTCCTCACACCATCAACCGATTCAAGAAGTGAATGCTTTGGGGTTCGCACCTCCTTTACCTTACTATGGGATGTGCGATACTTGTAGAATAGTGGGACATGATCCTATGTATTGCCGTGGAAGTATCGAGCAAGTGAACGCCTTTCAAGCGTTCAAGCAAGGTACCTCTTACTCTAATCAATTCCAATCTTCCCAACAAGTCCCCCCAACAACAAGCCTTTCAACATCAACAACAACATCGTCCCTATGTTCCACCTCCCTTAAGGGACAACAACCAAGGTTACCAAGGTTACATGGGTAATCCAAGACCCTTCAACAACTTCAAGCAAAATAACCAAGGTACCTTTCACAACAACAATCAAGGGTTCCAACAAGGGAACTTCAATCAAGGCGGTTTCAAAGGAAACCAAGGCTTCCAACAACAACAAAACCACAATCAAGGCCTTAATCAAGGCAATTCTCATGGGTTCCAAGGGAACCGTCAACAAGCAACTCAAAATCAACAACAACAAAGCAAGCCTAGGAGCCGGTCTCCTACTCATGATTATGGCATTCCTCTCGCCATCACCGACACTCCACATAATCCATCATCCCCACCTCGAGATTTTGACATTCAAAAGACTTTGATGGAAATTCAAAGGAGTAATCAAGACATGCAAAAGAATACTCAAGATGTGCAAAAATGTCAAAATGGATATGTCGAAAACCCAACAAGAGCTCTTTGCTTATGTTCAAGGGGAAAATGCGGTAAGAGATGCTCGTATGAAGATGCTTGAAACTCAAATATCTCAACTTGCTTCGGGGAGCTCCTCAAGACAAAAGGGGCAACTACCTTCTCAAGGTGAAACACCGATATTTGAGCATGTAAATGCTATCACCACAAGGAGAGGTACCTCTTATGACTCCCCTCCACATCCTAATGAGCAAGAGCCCACACAAGAACCGACAATGGAAATGGCATCTCCAAATCAAGAAAAATCAAGCTTGGACAATCCAATTGAGGAGCAAGTCTTATGGGAAGTTGAGAAACCCCAAAAAGACAACCCTCCCCCTCTTCAAGAGAAAGACAAGGGAAAAAGGAAAGTGTCCTTTGAAGAGTCCACCCCAATTGAACAAAACAAGTACCAAATCAAGTTGCCTTTCCCATCAAGGCAAATGAAGACTAAGGTGGACACTCAATACGACAAGTTCCTTAGTATTGTGAAGAAATTGGATGTTAGTGTCCCGTTTACCGAGTTACTTACCCAAATCCCGGCATATAGAAAATTCATGCGGGAAATCCTAGCTAGGAAGAGGTCCATCGACAAGGAAGAGACGGTAGCGTTCACTAGGGTGGTGAGCGAGCTTATTCAATGTTCCACGCTTCCGAAGTTGAAGGACCCGGGTAGTTTCTCTATCCCATGCACCATCGGCAATTACAAGATCGAGAGAGCTATGTGTGATTTGGGCGCGAGTGTGAGCATTGTTCCCTACACCATTTGTGAGCGATTAGGGATGACGGAGTTGAAATGTACTTCCATTACACTCCAAATGGCCGACAAGTCTCTTAACCGACCATTGGGAATGTTAGAGGATGTGCCGGTGCAAATAGGGAAGTTCTTCATTCCGGTCGACTTCATTGTGGTTGACATGCCGGAGGATGCTAACACTCTCATCATCCTTGGACGCCCATTTTTACACACCGCCGGTGCCGTGATCGATGTAAAGAAGGGTAGGATCACCTTTCAATTAGGCGACGAGGAGTTAGTGTTCGACCTCCAAGGCAACACTTCGCCTATGACCGAGACATGTAATATGATCCATGCCACGGAAGACATCGATCTAGAGGAAGGATCGGGACAAAGCTTGAAGAAGTACTCTTATGTACTTGAGGATGATGACTCCGATTTGGAGGAAGATGAGTGCCCGAATCATGGGCTTGACGACAAGTTGCTAAGCAAGGACAAAGATGAGCCTCCCTTGGGGCCACATGAGGATCGTTGGACGTTTGGGTATATCCCGAAGGATCGCAAGTACAAGTTCAAGCCATTGAACTTAGTAGATCGGGACGCCCCGGGAACATCGAGGCAAGGCCTTGAAGAGCCTCGGGATGTGGTCGGTTATATCTCGAGCTTGATTGATGACTTCTCTAGGGCCTTCGACTTGTTCTTACGTGCCCTTGATGGAGATGGAATTGTTCAAGGTTGTTGAAAAAGATTGAAGAAAGCACCACCTTGGTTTGACGAAGTCCCACAAGAACCGTCTCCTTGTATATATCCTTGTATTATATTTGCTTTGGATTTTTGTGAATTCTTGTTGTTTGGATTATTGATGAGCGCGGCGAGGGAGAGAGTTTGATGTGTGTTTGAGTATTGCTTGATAGGTGAAGTGAGAACGCTCCTAGAGAAGATTGGCTATGATATACTTTGGGTTGTAGGCACAAGGATCGGGTTTTTGAAGCTTGGAGCAAGCTTTTGGGGATTGTGGAAGTTGAAGAAGACCCATCCCGGCCGGGATGAGGCGTCCCGACCGGGAAGGGTAAGGCATCCCGACCGGGAAGGAGCCGTCCCGATCGGGATGGGTGCGCCATATTTGGAGCTTCCTGTGAGTCCGTCCCGACCGGGATGAGGGCCTCCCGACCGGGACGGGTGTGGCATCCCGACCGGGAAGGAGCCGTCCCGATCGGGATGGGTGTACCAAGATTTGAGCTCACTGTAGGTCCGTCCCGACCGGGATGAGGTCGTCCCGATCGGGACGGGTGAGTTAACCCGATCGGGATCAATCTTCCCGACCGGGATAGTTCTCTGCTCCCCCTTTGTGATTCTTCTTCGCAAATCTAGTCCACTCAACCGTTTTATGCCCCCTCCCAACCTCCCTACTCCTCCTTGTTCCTATCATATGACCCATACACATCACTTTACACCGAGATCCACATTAAATCCCACCCCCCCCCCCTCACACCTCTACCACCTCTACCATGCGATGTTATCGAGAATGAAGCGGAAAAGCAATGATGAAGACAAGCAAGCGCCTTTATTGAACCATGAGACGATGGAGAGAGTGAGTTGCTAACCTATGGTATGGCAACTATCCTTTCTTTTCCGTTTTTGTTGTTGCTTGTTTTTCCTTTGGTTATTCCCTTCCCCTTGTATACTTTCGTGTCTTGATGTCATGGTGGCCTTCGAGGCCATGGTATGGTTGCTCCCGACTCCCGACGATGTGATTACGTCGAGAGTCAAATCGAAAAATCCAAATTTTACAAGATTTTCACTTTCTTTTTTGAGGATTTAGTCGGATTTAGGTGGAATCCGGGCTAGGTGACTTGATTACACCTAGCCCTCCCCTCCCATTTCCTTTTATTTCCTTCTTTTATTTTCTTCCCCCTTCCATATCTTTTTCTCGTCTCGGCCCATGGTGACTTGATTACATCCCGGCCGGACACCTTCTACCTTTTCTTCATCTTCATTTTTGATTTTTAGCTTTATTTTCGTAGTTTCTTTTCTTTTTCTTTTGTCTCTCCGCACACTACGATTGAGCATATGAGGACATTGCTCGATTTAAGTGTGGGGGAGCGATATTCTATCGTAGTTAGTTTTATTTTCCCTTTTTTCTAAAAAATCTTAAAAAACCCTAAAAATTTGAAAAAATTCGCAAAAATCAAAAAGATTTTCCTTTTGTGTGTTTTCATTTTATGTCATTGTGTCGTATATTTGTTTTGTGTGCGGGTTTTGCCTCCCTTTTCCCTTATAGGTTGCTTAAATCGCCGATAGCTTTGGAGAGCTTTCAAGACTTCCGGTAACATCTCTTCACCCCTTTTTCCTCTTTGTTCCTTGTGGAGTTTGGAGGATTTGTGTGTTGTGGTGTGCTCGGGTGGAGCTTTGTAAAGTTTGAGGTTGATTTGGAGACTTGTTTGGATGATAGGGGTGATGTTTGTTTTGTCTATGTGTTTTGTTTTACCTTGTTTTGTTTTTGTTGCCTTTGTTTCTTTTCCTTTTGTTTTCGTCATGTCTTCATTTTGTGTTGTGTTGTGTCTTGTGTAAATGGTTTTCGAAAACCCGGTTTAGAGGCTAGTGTGTGAGTGTCTATTTTCCCTTTTCTAGTAGTATAAATCGAGTCTTGGACTTTACTCTAGTAGAATGACTCTAAATCAATGAATTCGTTGGTCCTTTACCTTGAGTCCACCTAGCTTACTAGGGATTTACTACGGGATTTGCATTTTGACCATTATGACCACCCACGGTGTGAAAAGGCCTTGGTTACCGAGTCTCGTCCCCTAGGTGACCGTGTTTAGGATCGTTTGATTAGTCCAAGTTCTCCACTTTTTGTGGGTTTGAAGGGTCTTGGCCCGTCCCGACTTACCCATTCACCTACATCTCACACATATCCACACAATAACTTGCAAATTGTTGATTCTCTCTTTCTTGTTATACAATGAAAATGCCAACAAAGCCAAATCTTGCCAAAAAGGGCAAAGAAAAAGAAAATAATGAAAAAAAAATGAAAGAAAGAAAAGAATGAAGAAAAAGAAAAGTCACAAAAGCCAAAAAAAAAATAGAAAAGAAGAAAAAAAGAAATGGCATGGCAACAAACAACTCAAAACGTCGAAAAGAAAGAAAATGCCAAAAGAAAACCCATCTCACAAAAAGAAATCCTCACAAAAATAAGCCTTTTTCCGACTTTTGCCGTGAAGAGCCTACCAAAGGACCGAGTCCCGAGGAAGGATGATAGCGGCATTAGTCGGTCTTCCCTCATTTTGCATCTTTTCCACCTTTTTACTTGGACTAGTTAGGCGGTTTTGGACACGGGACGACCTTCTCGGCTCACACTAAAGGGGGCGGGGTCTCACTTACCTACAGTGTCGACTAACACCGTTGTTCCTCATTTTTCCACTCCGCCGATCGTCCCGTAGTACGTTTTTAGAAAGTTAGGAGGACCTAGGTAAGGTACCAACGTTTTTATTGCTTTATCGTCATACTATTAGGGTTTAGTCCACCTTGGTTTGTATTGCTAGCTTGGGAACGTTGTCACTTACCTCGAGTCCTAAACCGGTGTTTCATTCACCGCTTTTAGAGGGAAGCGGTATTTCTTTTGTTTTGGGTGCAACCTTGTGTTTGTTTGTTTGTTTGTTTGTTTGTTTGTTTATGTGCTTGTTTGTTTTTGTGTTTTGTGTCCGGTTGCATCCACAGTTTTGTCGCAAGACCCAACTTGCCTTGCGGAGTGCACTTGTCCTCTAAGTGCACTCGCGTGAGTTGAAGGGGCGTAGGGTGCGCTAATACCCACTCGGTTAGTTTAGTATTAGTATGTGCTTACTCGAGGGCGAGTAAGGGTTAAGTGTGGGGGAGTTGATAAGTGTAGTTTGTAGTGCCTATTTGTTGTGTTTTGGTCCCTTTTTCCTTGTGGAATCGCTCCTTTGGAGCGATTCATGGGCTTCTTATGCTTCCTTTAGTTCGTTTCAGGTTCCCGAGACCAATTTGGAAGAGTTGGAGCGATTCCGACTCAATACATACACATATTGGAGCCAACGAGATAAAGGAACGATGACTCGAGGCCTTGGAATCGACCCCGAGACCTTGGGACCCAATCCCGAGCCTCCGAGACCCGATCCCGAGTCCCGAGAATCGGTGGGAAGCCCATGAGAGGCAAGGAAGGACCAAAGAGCGTTTAAGGAAGGCATACAAGGCCCATTCCGTTCGGGATGGCCTCATCCCGTTCGGGATGGGGTGCTACATTAGGATGGCTGCTGTGAGCCCATCCCGGTCGGGACCAGCCCGTCCCGATCGGGATGACAGAGCCGTCCCGATCGGGATGATCCGTCCCGGTCGGGACGAAGAACTGGCAGCGCGACTCTTTTTCTTCTCTTCTCCTTCATTCTTGTACCCATATATATACTCCCTTCTTGTAATTTTAAGACATCTTATCTTACCCTAGATTAGTTTAAGCCTCCATTATCATTCTAAACCCTAGATTTTTGCTACTCTCATTGGTTTAATCCTCTCTTTAATCTTTAGATAATCATTGTATTTAGTCTTGGATTAAGGGATTCTTGAAGATTGTCCCAAGCTTGACAACCTTAGGATTGTATTTGGGTTTATCATTAATGCAAGTTTTCATCTTTTTCATCATAGTATTGTTGGTATAATCTTCTCTACTCTAATCCTTGTTTTTCAATCTAGTTTCAATCTTTTTATATTGTTCTTGTTATTGTTCTCATTGTTCATAATGGATGTTTGGTTTGTGAGTTTATTTTCTCTTGTGAATGTTAGTTTCTCATTGATAATGAGTGAGTAGTTTCTTTGTGGGGTTAGTAGGGGGATTAGGGGTAGAATATGGGTGATTAAGGTTGATTAAGGGGAAAAGGTTACATCTTTGTTGTTAGTCACATTGTAGGCACTCTATGTGTTTGTTGATATGCTCGTGTGAGTTGTAGTGGCCATGCTTCCCATACTTGTGTTCATCTTCTCATTGATTGTTTATAGTGCGGAAATGTTGAGAATAGTTTAGTTGCGAGAGCGCGGACTAGGGTCTAAGTTGCGAGAGCCCGGACCCACCTTGACATCGGTCTAAGTTGCGAGAGCCCGGACCGACTCTAGCGATTAGGTGACACCTATACCCTTGATCACCCCAATTATCCTTCTACTCCTATGAACCCGACCTACCCCACTTCCTTCCATATTTGTGTTAATCCTCTTAGTTAGCTAATCGTTCTTTTAGTTTATTCATTAGTTCGATCATTAGCTTAGTCATACTTCTTCTCCATCATAATTTTCCATTTATCGCTTCTTTGTGTTTGTTGGTAATCTAGTCTCGTCGTAGGCCAACCTAGTCTAAACCTTGATATACCGTCCTCGTGGATACGATCCCGACTTACCCTAGCTACTCACTAGGTTAGTCGGTGTTATATTGATCGGCTAGGGACGTGACAAATCCTTACCATCATGCATATTATTTATTTACGTCTTTATTCGATTTATTCATCGTTACTAACTCGTTTTCTCGTGTTTGTAGCTTTTTATTTGTTTTTTATTGTTTTATTAGACTAAAACGACTTCACATGCTAAAATAACTTTGACGTTATTAGTTTAACATGCATTAAACGACCTAGCAACCCATTTATTTATTTTTCTCACATGCTTACGAAAATAATGTTTGCATATCATTCAACCGTCGAACTAACCCGTGTACACCAAAAACGAACGATATCCTAGTTAAGGCCGCTAAGTGCGGGCGGGGTTGAGTGTTCTTAGTGAACTTCCCAACACGTACCCTCACCCCTTACTCAGAACCATGGTTTCCGGATCTCCGAATCCATTGGCAACGAGAGTCATTCAATACACGGTATCCGATAATGTCGGTATCGGTATCGTAATGCAAAGGGACGAGCCCAATAAACTCTGACATCGGAAATGGGCCGTATTTTGTATATGGCCCACTACGACATAGAGTGGGCTCGAATGGTTCCGAATAACCACAAAATTCGGTGGCGACTCCTACTTCGATTTAAATTTCAATTTGACCATCTCATAAGGAGATTCATTCGCCTCCCTAAACCCGCGCGTGGCCGCGTCGGGGTGGACCTATGTCATGTCCACAATTTGGCGACTCCGCTGCGGATCAACTGATGAGTCACTTACCATCGGCATCCCTAGGGTGAGACTCGAAAAGAAATCGTTCGAATAGTAATGTACACGTTTTAGTTAAATGGTTCATGCATAACCCAATTCTTTCCCGGGCAGGTTACTTGTGACCGACGTCCCACTATACCACGGTGCGTTCCTAAATGGACCCACTAAAGACTTCGATGGCGGAACTCGCATGGGTTTTACGGCAGGTTCTAAGACCAACTCGGCTTAGGAAGACCATCCTGATTTGCGAGAAAGCTATCGTCGTTGGTATAGACCCTATTCGACCGACCGAGACTTAGACTAAGAGCATACATGGCGTCATTATACTGTTTCCGTGACTACGTGCTACTTGATCTGTGTCTCGTCTTTTCAAAAACCGTCGTTTTCAAAAACTTGCATCTTTTTCGAAAATTATCCATTTTTCAAAACCCGGAAAGCTACCGAATTTAGGACTTATGATTTTGACTCAAAATAGCCTATTTTCTAGCCGGTATGCTGTCCAATCCTTTTCAAAAAAATTCGAAAATCCCGGCCCGATTACACCTTTTTTTCGATTTTCAAAAAAAGATCGGGCCATCCTATCCGACTTTGTTCGGTTTTCAAATCCAAATCTTCTTTTCAAAGCTCTCTTCTTCTTAGGACTTCCCGTATTTAGCAGTGTCGGGTCTTGTCATAAGTTGTTAGAGTCCATAGCGTCGAAACTCCGTCGATCTTACATTACGAGTTTCCACCCCATCCCAAGTCCGCCTTATTAGTCAAGGCACGGCCCACCTACGTAGGACAAACTCCTACAAAGGGAAGCCCACTTACACAATCGAGTCCAAAGTCTAGGGATTAGCTCACACGTAGGTCTTTCTTCACACAGGACTAGGCCCATTCTGCCAAAATCCTAAAGAAAGCCCACCGTCCACAAGTCACCCGTCTAGGAGTCGGTTTTTAGTCTGTTTCCGAGTCTAGTCGTCTTTTCTTCTTGCTCGGGATGCACTCTTCGATCTGGGTTCGATTCTGACTACACGGTGTTCTTACAGACAGGTCACCTCACACCCGAACCATGACTAAGAACGCTATCGATCAACTGAACACCTCGTTGGCCAAGATCCAAGAACAACTCGACCGAATCAGGGGCGACCAGATCGCCATTGTTACCCGGGTTAGCGCCATAGAACAGGACAAGCCGAGGGGTGAAGATGAAACTCATGGGCCATTAGCCGAATTGACTAGCGCAGTCATCAAGCTACAAGAGCAGGTCCATTTGTCGACCCACAACTCGATTCACACGGAGAATGCTCGGACTTATGCGCCCCTAACCGACGAATTGCCCGCCAATCTCAACCTGACGGGCCACCCAATGTTCGACGGAACCGAAGACCCGGTATTACATATCCGGGCCTTCAAAGAGTTTATGGCCCTAAAGGGGGTCAAGTCAAACATGTTCAAACATTTGTTTGCCTCCTCGCTAGAGAAGCACCCGAAAGCCTGGTTCTATAGGCTCGATTCCAAGAAATACAAGTCTTGGGACGACGTAGCGACGGAATTCGCTCGGAACTACGCCGACAATACGGAGATCCAAACCACGATGCGCACCCTGAAAGTAATGGCCCAGGAACCAAAGGAGGGGTTTACGAAATACCTTCAGCGCTGGAGGGCTGAAAGCGTCAAACTGGTCGATAAGCCCAGTGAGAAAGTCCTAGTTGAAGCCTTTGTCAAGAATCTCCTGCCCGCCTACCGGATCCATCTCCGGTACGCCATCATACCTAGCTTCGCGGTCCTAACCGAAATGGGAACGAGAATCGAGGATGATCTAAGGTTGGAAAGCCTCACTAAGGCCTCCACCAAGGGATACCAAGGGGCCAGCTCGTCAACAAGCAAGCCCACGTCCGCCGCTGCTACTCGTAGCATTTTTGACGAGGTAAATCTACTTGATAACCCGTCCAAGAAGAATACCACACCCCGGGTATTCACCGACATAGGTACTACCTATGCAAACGCCTTACAAAGGCTCTCATCAAAAGGCCTGATCAATCCGATAGGCCCAACACCTGATCTTCCAGTCGAGCGTCGCTCCAAGTTCTACGATATCCAAGCCTACTGAAAATACCATCAGGGTAAGGGACACGATACCGAGAAATGCTGGAAACTAAAGCATCTTATCCAGGATCTCATCGAAAGCGGGAAAATCCCCTTACTTGGAGGCAAGCCCAACAACAAAGACAACCCGTTGGCCACTCACGCCATCTTCTCCGGGGAAATTATAGACTGTTCACATCTCATTTCCCCGTTTATCCCGCAAATCAACGGGATCTGGTGCGACGATGAAGACGACGTCTATCTCACCAAAGGAGAAGCCGTCCCCATCACGTCCGAGGAGATCCAGAAGGTTAAGTCCAAGGCCTTAACCAGCAGTCACGCCCTCGTCATCACCGAGCCGCCCTCTAAACCGAAGGTCGTCCCGGAAGAGCCGCCAACTACTGAAAAGGCTCTTGTAAAGCAGCTGAGCAAGACTCGAGTTGACCTCTCTATATGGCAACTCCTAGTTAGCTCTCAGGAACATCGAGAGGCACTCACTAAGGCCCTCGATCAAGTCAAGATCGACTCTACGGCTACTCCAGCTGAAATGGTAGCCACGGTTTTGCCCCACCTAAAGGGGAAAGCTAAAGAAGAAGGCCCACTCATCACCTTCTCCAATGCTGATCTGCCATCATTTGGGCCAGCCCACAACATGGCTCTCTACATCACGGTAATCTGCCGTGGAAAATATCTGCCCATGACCCTAATCGACGACGGGTCCGCAGTCAACGTCCTCCCCTTGAGGACCGCCAAAGCCCTCGGTATCACCAAGGCCGACTATATTCCTTCAGCTCAAACCATTCAGGCTTTCGACAGAAGTCTAAAGTCAGTAGCCGGGGCCGTAAAACTTACTATCATAACAGGCCCAATAGAGAAAGAGCTGGAATTTCAAGTGATCAACTTGACTTCTTCCTTTAACCTTCTTCTAGGAAGACCCTGGATCCACGCGACCAGGGCTGTGTCCTCCACCCTGCATCGGAAGATCAAGCTACCTTTGCACGATACTGTCATCACTTTAGAAGCCACACCTATGACTGTGGCTAACTGCAACACCTCGGGCCGCACCGATCTTTGGGGGTTCGACTTCATAGGGGCTGTCGAAGAAGAATACCTTTTCCGACCCTACTTCACGGTTAGCATCGACCGGATGTTGCAAAGTCTGGGCTTTCTACCGGGGGCTACATCAAGGCCCGATCTACCCGCAAGAAAAATCCTCGAAGTTCTCGATAACGGGAGGATTCAAACCGGTCTGGGTTACACCCTGACCCCGGAAAATATGGGCCAAACCGGAGTCGGCAAGATCATCTTCGTCACACCGGTGTTCGAGTCCGTCCAAACAGGCCTATACCGGCCCACGACCACGCGCCCTGGGACCCACTTGGCCTAGGTCTGCCACTACATACCAGACGACATCTTCGCCCTCGTCCAGTCCGAAGATGCTAAGAATGCTGAGCCCGCACTGGGGCTACTATTTGGAGAGGAGCTCGCGGCCCCAACGTCGAAGGAAGAACTCGTCAGTCTTATTCTCCGTAGCCGCACCTTTGATCCGTCCAAGCTGATCTCGGATGTCAGATCCGGAACAGGAAAGATAGCCTGGAGGAAAACTGTCAAGTGGACTGACAGTCAAGGAAGGACTTTCAAGCTGATCACAGGGGAAGGAGAAATGCCAGAATCTGAGTCTGAGTCTGAGTTTGAGTCTGAGATTGAGTCTAGTGAGTCCGGTGCTAGGGTCAGTCCTGTAACTCCCCCTCTCCCTTTAGCTTTTCCTGGTACTTCGGGGTCTGTCCCGGGCACCCTACCTATCCCGCCACTGACTAGCGATCAGATGACAGCTCTTTTCGAGCTATTTTCTCAATTCATGAATAATAACAACCGTTCTGCTTACGACTTGTCTCTTTTTCAAAATTTCCTTAAATTTCAAAATTTTCTGTGCAATGACATTGAGAAACCCGACGAATAGGTATCCTTACCTCCACATCTAATCGAGCAACTAGAGCAAAGGGAATCCCGCAATCCGGTAATCGAAGAAACCGAATCCATCAACGTGGGAACAACCTTAGAGCCTCAGATGCTTAAGATAGGGTTATCTCTAGATCCCGGGGGGAAACAACAATTCATCAATCCCCTTCAAGAATTCAAAGACGTCTTCGCATGGTCCTACAAGGACATGCCGGGGATAGACCGCGAAATAGCCGAGCACCATATACCGATCAAGGAAGGGTTCAAGCCGGTTAATCAGAAACTACGACGCATGAGGCCCGAATGGTCCCTCAAGGTCAAGGAGGAAGTCGACAAGCAATTCAAGGCTAGGTTCATACGAGTCTCCGAGTATCCAGATTAGGTTGCGAACATCGTGACAGTCCCTAAAAAAGACGGTAAAGTACGTGTCTGCGTAGACTTTCGGGATCTTAACAAGGCGAGCCCAAAAGACGATTTCCCGTTACCACACATCGATATACTGGTGGATAACACAGCTGATCATGCCCCTTCTATCATTCATGGACGGGTATGCCGGGTACAACCAAATAAAAATGGCAGAAAGATATGGATAAGACCACCTTCATTACACCTTGGGGTACTTATTGCTATACCGTCATGCCGTTTGGTCTCATCAATGCCGGGGCCACCTATCAACGAACCGCCACAACTTTATTACATGATATGATGCATAAAGAAGTGGAAGTTTACGTGGACGATATGATCGTCAAATCCAAGGACCGGGACGGTCACATCACCGCCCTGAGAAGATTTTTCACCCGATTACGCAAATACAACATGAGATTAAACCCTCAGAAATGCAGTTTCGGGGTAACCTCTGGCAAATTACTGGGTCACATCGTTAGCCAACGCGGTATCGAAGTCGATCCAGCCAAAATTAAGGCTATCACCGAGATGCAGCTTCCTAAAACCGGAAAGGAGATAAGAGGTTTTCTCGGGAAGGTCCAATACATCAGCAGGTTCATTTCAAAACTAACCATAGTGTGCGAACCGATCTTCAAAAAGCTGAAAATAGGGGAACGGTTACTATGGGACGACAAGTGTCAAGCAGCCTTTGACATAATCAAAGAAATCTTGTCTTCACCGCCGGTCCTGATGCCACCTCAACCCGGTTTGCCTTTGTCGCTGTACCTAACCACGACAGAGACAGCCATGGGGGCTATGCTAGCTCAAACGGTCAACTCCGAAGAACGAGCTATATACTACATCAGCAAGAAATTCTTAGAGTATGAGTGTAAGTACACCATGCTCGAAAAGACGTGTTTAGCTTTAGTCTGGGCCACTAAGAAGCTCCAACATTACATGCTCAGCTACGAGGTACAGGTACTGTCAAGAATGGATCCGATCAAGTATCTTTTCGAAAAGCCCATCCTCAACGGCAGGATATCGAGATGGACCCTGATGTTGGCGGAGTTCGATCTAAAGTTCGTACCATTAAAAGCCATCAAAGGCCGAATAGTAGCCGAATATCTCGCCGACAGTCCCGTAACCGAAGAAGGACACACCGACAATTGGTCCTTCCCGGATGAAGATATTTTCTATACTGACACCGAAATGTGGGATTTATACTTCGACGGAGCATCTAACTTCCGAGGATTTGGAGTCGGAATCCTCCTAATCTCGCCAAGAGGGGAACATACTCCCGTGTCTATCAAATTGGACTTTGACGTCACCAATAACGCTGCTGAGTATGAAGCATGTATCCACGGGCTACAAGCCGCCGTCGATTTAGGGGTCACAAACCTCCGAGTACACGGCGACTCATTTCTGGTCATTAACCAAGCACTCCAAAAATGGAAAACCCGTAATGCTAATCTCGTGGCCTACCAGGCACGAGTAAGGGATCTCGAGAAACAATTCCAAAAGGTAGAATATATATATCTACCTCGGGAAGAAAATCAGTTCGCAGATGCACTTTCAAAACTGGCGTCTTTACTAAACATTCCCGATCATATGATCAGCATGCCAATCTCACAATCTGTGTCGAAAGGCGATCCGAACCAGCATATATCCACGATATCGAAGATATCGAGATACCTGATCCCGAGCCGTGGTATAAGGCTATCCAAGTATACCTGACAGCCGGGGAATATACACCCGGGGCCGACAATCGAGCCAAAAAGGCCTTACGTAGGCTAGCGACCCAGTTCGTCCGTACCGACGACGGACAACTTTACAAAAAGACACCGCAGGGGGCTTTCCTTTTATGTGTCGATAAAGGTTATGGCCGAAGTACATGACGGCGAGTGCGGTCCTCACATGAACGCCCAGATGCTAGTCCGGAAGATCATGAGACTCGGATAATACTGGAACAGCATGGAAACCGATTGTCAGCTTTACGTCAGACGTTGCCATAATTGCCAAATTTTCGCCAACGTACAGCATATGCCACCATCCCTGCTGTATACCATGACGTCACCCTGGCCATTTTCAACATGGGGAATCGATATAATCGGAAAGATAAACCCCTCGGGAACCGGAGGACACTGCTTCATTTTGGTAGCAATCGACTATTTCACCAAATGGGTCGAAGCGGAATCCTACCGTATTCTCAACACCAGTCATGTTGCCAAGTTTATCCAAAATAAGATAATATGTCGGTATGGGATCCCTCATGAATTCATCAGTGACCGCGGGACCCACTTCCAAGCCGAAACGGCAGCCTTGCTAGCCATATACAAGATCCAAAAGCATACGTCTTCACCCTACCGGCCCCAAACCAATGGAGCGGTGGAAGCGGCTAACAAGACCATTGTCACCATACTCAAAAAGATGGCTGACAATTATCGGGATTGGCCCAACAAGATACCATTTGCCCTTTGGGGATATCGGACCTCGATTCGTACTGCGACCGGGGCAACACCGTATTACCTCACATACGGGATGGAAGCAGTCCAACCTGTTGAGTTGGAAGTACCGTCACTCAGAATCCTACTCGAAAGTCAAGTACCCGAAGTCGATTGGGTCCGAGCACGATATGACTCGCTAGTCCTTTTAGACGAACGACGATCTCGTGCCCTCAACAATATACAGATTTATCAAAAGAGAATCCAACGGGCCTTCAACAAAAGGGTGAGGCCCAGGAATATCAAAGAAGGAGACTTAGTTCTCAAGTCTGTACGAGCTCTATTACCAGTAGACCCAAGGGGAAAATTCAAACCTAACTGGGCCGGACCATATCTGGTAAAGAAGATTCTATCAGGCGGAGCGGTAATGCTAACAAATCTGGACGGGAACGAGTTTGTCAACCCAACTAACCTGGACCAGCTGAAACGTTATTACCCTTAACCCGTTTCTCTCAATGTCATTTGCAAAAGTTTATAAAAAAAATATCTTTTCAAAAATAAACTTCTAAAGACAAGTCAAAAAGTTAGAATTACTTATTCTACTGTTATAAACATCTTGAACCAATAGTCTTGATGTATTTCGAAATTGCAAATTAAATCTGAACTACGTTTGGTTTGATTCCGCTATTTATGGATACGTAGGCAGCCCCTCAAAAGGGCACAACCACTGCAATCGAAAAAAACAGGAACAGTTTTTAATAAACTTCCTTTATTTATTTCAAAAAAATTCAATGACAAAAAATTCCAAAAAAAAAACACATAAATAGTACTAATATCTAAATAATAAAAAAAATCTAAGGCGTTTTTCCCTTTCCCTTGTCCTTAGCTTCTTTCTCGGCCCACCGGCGTCGACACGGAGGTGAACGCTCTCGAATCACCAAGGGAACCTCCTTAACCCGGGCTCGTTTCTTCGAACTTGACTCCCCGGTCACCTCAGTCGGCCCTAGTCGGGCCCTTACCCTCTCGGGTAACCGGTCCCTCGGCCCTAGTCTGTCTCGGACCGCTAGCTTTGGTCCAAGTCTTCTCTCCAAGTCGCTAGCACCGGTCTCTTTAGCTCGAGTCTTAGTTTTTGACTTAGAACCCGACTCCGGCCGGATAAAGGTAGTTGGGATTTCTTCTTCGTCAAAGAACCATCTATTATCTTTTACTGATTCTCTGCGGGCCAAGTCAAAAGCCTCATCGGTCTTCAAAGCCTTACGGGCTTCTTCAGATTCTTCGGAAGTCCATTTGCGATATGATTCAGAAGCCCAAGTGGTTTGACAAGGGCGAGGTATGGTCCACATGACACGGGTAAACCAGCGTTGTAACCACGTGTCACACATAGCGTCCGTCAATTGGAGCGAAACGCTAATGATTGCTTCAGTTTCGGGGATCTGTTGGAACGAACCGAACTGCCTTAGAAGACGATCTGGGTAAATATGGACGGTCCAATCCAAGGACAAGATCACCAGGTAACGGGCTTTATCTCTTTTAGCTAGGCCCGTCATCTTCAAGAAGAACCACCAGATCACGTTCCACCTAATAAAAGGCCCGCCATGGAATTTTAGCTCTTCATCCCAATACTTCCGATTTATGTGATGGCTCGAGCTAATTCGTCGGGACCGCGAGCCAATTTGACAGCTTCGATATCTGGATATGTTCACCGGGGGCTCTATGATCGACAGGCGCTCGGATAACCAGATCTGCAAAATTTTCGAAAAGTCAAAAACTTTCGAAAAAAAAACGAAAAATTCCGAAAAAAAAAAAATCAAAAAAAAAAATCGCAATTTTCGGAAATTCAAAAGTTTTCGGAAAATTCAAAAAAAAAAATTGGAAAATTCAAAAAAAATTCGGAAATTCAAACAATTTTTTTTTTTTTCGAAAATTAAAATTAATTTTTTCGGAAAAATTTTCGAAAAAAAAGGGGGTTAAATACCTGCAGAAGACGAATACTGCCCGTTAATTGCCGATCTGGGTCAAGCCTCCTAGCGTCAAGGCCCATGATAATCTCCCCAGTTATCAGCCAGGCTGGGCTATAACCTGCCTCCATCTGATCCACTATGCTGATCAGCCTGATTTTACCTAGACATAAGTCAGCATCCATCCGACATTCGAAGGCGTATCGATGTAGCATACAGAAGGCAAAAGCTCTACGCCTATGGATAGAAGAAATTCTGGCACCATTTGGATCCATGAATTTGTCGGCCAAGTCAAACATGGAAACAGAATTTCCCTTTACCATACGAGATGTCTCAGCGTGAGACAACTCGAGAAAATCTCTCAGTCTCCTCCTTGGATCAGGATATAAAAGAGGAATAGCAGGATGAGCGTTTGGGCACCAACCCCCTACGGCTGCAATCTCTTCGGGAAGGGGACATATTTCTCCCCGGGGAAAAACGAAAACATGGTGGGTAGTATCCCAAAAAGTTAAGCAAGCGTCCAAGAAATGTGCATCCACCTTGAGTCGTTGAAGCGGGA
Source organism: Agrostemma githago (assembly GCA_958450325.1). Classification (NCBI taxonomy): domain Eukaryota; kingdom Viridiplantae; phylum Streptophyta; class Magnoliopsida; order Caryophyllales; family Caryophyllaceae; genus Agrostemma; species Agrostemma githago. The sequence goes on from OY288260.1 coordinate 8,195,205, forward strand.
ATAAAGCCACAATCCCCATTTGAGTTAGCTGAACCTTGTCTTCGTCTCGGAAATTCTGGGCCCACGCGTGAAGCATCGCAGTCAAATGTTCAATACCCATAGCAGAATTTGGGTTGGAATATGAGAAGATTAAGGGCGAGAACTCTCTATTTATAATAGAGAAATCCCTTCTCCTAGTCATTCCTGGAATAGGGATTTTTATGATGTTCCCTACTTCATCTAGGCATACAGGCCTAACAAGAAGATTTTAGGAATCCGTGTCAGAATCTGATCAGGAATCAAGTCATCCCAAGCAGTTTTATTTCCAAAACAATTTCAATTTTTTTTCGGCATTTTCCAAAAAAATTCGAAAATCTTATTCGGCATTTTCAAAAATAAAAAAAAAAAAAAAAAAAAAAAAATCATCTCCTTCCCCAGAGTGAGTCGGTATTTCATCTGAATATTACATGCAATTTACAGACAGATACCCCGGCTCCCGAGGAATTCTCCAGTGGAAAGATACAAGCGACATTTTTTTGGATGTATCTGTAAACAGGTACACCCGTAGCCTCCAATGCAGGCTCCCACGTAATTCAAAGATGGGATGTGTCTGTAAACAGACACACCAATAGCTGCCAAGGCAAGCACCCGCACAATTCGAAGATGAGATTGTCTGTAAGTAGACATACCCAAGACTTTTTAAGAAAAGTCCCCGCGACATTATTGACATCTATCCAGGTATGATTTCTATCTTATGGCTGGTGAGCCCTTCACGCAAGTCTAATGGACTCTAAACGACCCAATCGGAAGTCTGCCAGGTCTTAATCCTCGATTGGCCTGGTAGCTACTCTGACTTTCGCCTTGTCCAAGCCTCAGTCAGAGTGGGGGCTCTGTAGACACCCACATTTTGAACGCCAGGTGTCTATAGTAGGTCCCACCAAACACCCGATGATGATCGGACGCGAACATGCTTTAATGGACTCGGATATGGGCTCGAAATCATGGACATTTGGTTTAGGCTTATTACGGAGTACAAATCTTGCAAAACCGACCTCAAATCCAGGCCCAGTGGGTCGTTTCGATTCAAATAAGACTAATTTGGGTCGATTCCGACACCAGGGTTAAAACCGTCTTTTTACGACCGAGTCAAAACCCGGTCAAAAATATTCTCGAGACACACGAGTCAGCCGTGACACCTCACGCGGCTGATTCGGTTCCAAATACTACAAAAGTCAGCTTCAAAAAAAAAATATATTAAACAAATCCGTTTAAGGATAGAATTCGATCTCAAGTAGGAATTCTATCCGGAAACCGAAACAGTTCACAAACCGAGCTCAGACACTCGGCTAGAACTCCCTAAACAGCCGAAATACTCCTCCTTCAGCCGAGTTACTTGGCTTCTCCTCCAAGAAACAAGACTTTCGTTCCCTTTCGAACTCTCGCGTTTCTTATCCAAACCGGTATTTCTTGTCATACAAACAAGGTTACCTCCACTCCTATAAATAGGACCTCATATTCAACACAAAAAATACGGATTTAACCCGACCGAAATATACATTCATACATCCATCATCCTCGACATCTAGTAAAAGCAATACAAAGCAAATCCCGACGTATTCCCGAAGAAGTCTCGAAATACCGACGAAACCACCCCCATCCGGCCGAACCCGACGTCCCACACGACCAAAAACGCACCATCCCAAACTCACCCGCATCATCTCGACGCTCCCGAGTTTAAACCACTTTCCGACGAGCTCCATACCGAGAAAATAAAGCATGTAGGTTGAGGGTGTAAATCAAACCCGATTCCCTCTTCTCTTTTCTCCTCCTCTTCGTCCTTTTCTCCTTTTTTTTATTTTGTTTTCGTCGGTCGTTTCATATTTTAATATGGGTCGTTCGTCACATACTTTTATTTATTTCTAATAATCGATACTATAAAACTATTTTTCATATAACGTTCTTAAAATACGATACCGATTCTCTAATCGAATATCGTATCTACAAGAACTAAATTAATTAATTCTCGTTGATGCTAATAAAATCATCACCTTTTTTTAAACAAAATTCGATGATTTTAAACGCGGAGAGAATTAACATCTTTTTCGTTCAATTTTTTTCACTTTTCGTACAAAACAAACTTTTTTTTTAAAGTCATTCCGACTATTCGATATCGATTTCATAATCGAATATCGAATACGACGAATATCGAAAATATGAATCGGGTATAAATTAATCCATATTTGTACGCGATTTATAAAAATTAACGATTTTTTTCGACAAACAAAAAAAACCGGCGGGCCACCACGACAGTCGCGCGCCTGTCAGGCGACCCGCGCGGCAGCCTGATGCGTCGGCTTCTTTTTTTTTTTTTCGTTTCCTCACTTTTCTATTTTTTATTCTTTTCGAGTATTACATAAAAAGCGACTTTCGCGACATATTTCTATAAATACTTTTTTTTTTTTGACTTCGGTCAACGCGTGTTAATCCATCACGTGCCATAAATCTTTTCTAAAAATCATGCATATTATTTATTTCCGTCTTTATTCGATTTATTCATCATTACTAACTCGTTTTCTCGTGTTTGTAGCTTTTTATTTGTTTTTTATTGTTTTATTAGACTAAAACGACTTCACATGCTAAAATAACTTTGACGTTATTAGTTTAACATGCATTAAACGACCTAGCAACCCATTTATTTATTTTTCTCACATGCTTAGGAAAATAATGTTTGCATATCATTCAACCGTCGAACTAACCCGTGTACACCAAAAACGAACGATATCCTAGTAAAGGCCGCTAAGTGCGGGCGGGGTTGGGTGTTCTTAGTGAACTTCCCAACACGTACCCTCACCCCTTACTCATAACCATGGTTTCCGGATGTCCGAATCCATTGGCAACGAGAGTCATTCAATACACGATATCCGATAATGTCGGTATCGGTATCGTAATGCAAAGGGACGAACCCAATAAGCTCTGACATCGGAAATGGGCCATATTTTGTACACGGCCCACTACGACATAGAGTGGGCTCGAATGGTTCCGAATAACCACAAAATTCGGTGGCGACTCCTACTTCGATTTAAATTTCAATTTGACCATCTCATATGGAGATTCATTCGCCTCCCCAAACTCGCGCGTGGCCGCGTCGGGGTGGACCTATGTCATGTCCACAATTTGGCGACTCCGCTGCGGATCAACTGATGAGTCACTTACCATCGGCATCCCTATGGTGAGACTCGAAAAGAAATCATTCGAATAGTAATGTACACGTTTTAGTTCAATGGTTCATGCATAACCCAATCTTTCCCGGGCCGGTTACTTGTGACCGACGTCCCACTATACCACGGTGCGTTCCTAAATGGACCCACTAAAGACTTCGATGGCGGAACTCGCATGGGTTTTACGGCAGGTTCTAAGACCAACTCGGCTTAGGAAGACCATCCTGATTTGCGAGAAAGCTATCGTCGTTGGTATAGACCCTATTCGACCGACCGAGACTTAGACTAAGAGCATACATGGCGTCATTATACTATTTCCGTGACTACGTGCTACTTGATCCATGTCCCGTCTTTTCAAAAACTGTCGTTTTCAAAAACTTGCATCTTTTTCGAAAACTATCCATTTTTTTCAAAACCCGGAAAGCTACCGAATTTAGGACTAATGATTTTGACTCAAAATAGCCTATTTTCTAGCCGGTATGATGTCCAAACCTTTTCAAAAATTCGAAAACCTCGGCCCGATGACACTTTTTTCGATTTTCAAAAAAAATCGGGCCATCCTTTCCGACTTTGCTCGGTTTTCAAATCCAAATCCTCTTTTCAAAACTTTCTTCTTCTTAGGACTTCCCGTATTTAGCAGTGTCGGGTCTTGTCATAAGTTGTTAGAGTCTATAGCGTCGAAACTCCGTCGATCTTACATCACGGGTTTCCACCCCATCCCAGTCCGCCTTATTTGTCAAGGCACGGCCCACCTACGTTGGACAAACTCCTACAAAGGGAAGCCCATTTACACTTTAGGGTCCAAAGTCTGGGGAATAGCTCACACGTAGGTCTTTCTTCACACGGGACTAGGCCCACTTTGCCAAATCCTAAGGAAGGCCCACCGTCCATGAGTCACCCGTCTAGGAGTCGGTCTTCACCCCCACTCGGGAGCTACCCTTCAGCAGAGCGATCAATCACGGTTGCTCTAAGGATCAAGTCTTATACGTGTTGTCTCACGTATCCCACTTTCGAGTCACTTAGGTGTCACACCATCTGAGTCTTGTCTGAGCCTTTAGTCTTACTTGGAGGTTGTCCTTCACCCGAGCAGTCGACCACGGTCACCTTAAGGGGTACTTTACACCGGCGTCCTTGTGATGCCTTCTCCGAGTCGAACCTATGCTACGAACACTCGAGTCACCTGGGGTTAGGTCACCACGGTTGGGCCGAGCACGCAACACAGTCAAACACGGTCGCCCCATTTTCGGACTCATCCTTATACAGCTCGAGTCTAATTCACGGTCGTTACCTTGTCTAGGTCAACGCTCGAGTATCTCGATCCAAGAGTCTTAGTCATTCCTGTCCCCCCGGGCCGTGTTTAGTTCGACTCCTTCTCTTGCACCTGCGCAAAACCGAGCTTAGGCGAGTTCTAACACCTGTCGCTTCTTCCTACCAGGGACCCAATAAACGAGACACTACCTAACCACGACAAAGCCCGCGCTATCGAGTCCAAGGAAGCATGCTTATGCTATCTTGCTCCATTAACAATATCTTCTCAAAAATCAATACCACCCTAGATAACCTGGGTTCCAGGGTAGCCACCATCGAAGAGGATCTTTCAAGAGCCCAATCCCGTCTAACACAACAAGAACGGGTAAAGCAGTCAATCATCCAACCAGACCATTTAAAGGGTAAGGACTCTTATGAAACCATCCGATACCCCCAGGATGGCAAGACCGAGAGAGGTAATTCACAAGTCACCTCTCCGAAAATCAAGAACCAGTCAAAGGTAAGGACATTTACCCACTTGGATATGTCCTACACTGTCGCTTTCCAAAGGTTGGTTTCGAAGGGCCTAATATTACCCCTAGGCCCAACAGCCGACGTACCCTCGGAAAGACGCTCCAAATCATGGAACGCCGAGCATTACTGCGAATTCCACAGAGGGAGGGGACACGATACAGAGCAGTGTTGGAAACTGAAACAGTACACCTTATCCAAGATTCCCTCGATGCCGGGAAAACACCCGTCATGGAAACGTTGTCGCTTGCAAGGCCCCTCATGGACTATACAGGGCCTAACGACCAAAGCATCCAATCTACCTCCCATATATCCAAGAGTCCGGATTTGATTTGAGTCCTAGTCTGAGTCCGGGTCCGAGTCTAGGATGTGCTATTTCCTTCACTTTCCAAGTCAAAATCAGAGTCAGAGTCAGTTGTATTCTATCCTTTTTTTCGGAATTCAATAAAATCAGCTTTTCTATTCCTCATATATACTTTTCTTATGTGTTACCGAGAACATGATGAACACCATCATACACTGTGAACACATGCACGTGACTATTACAGGCACATCTATAATGACTGCAGGAAATTGAGACCCGTGTTTTCCTTTACCTGTTCCATGTCTGACGTAGAAAGCCACATAACCACCCTTAGTAGGAGCGGTATTGAATCCTATGACAAACCTAGGTGGTCTCCTAGTTTGGGTCCAAGACGGGAGGCAAGCCCATTTCCCACAATAAACACCCAACCAATAAGACTAACAAGTCCCTACCTTAGGTGTTAGTCTGACCGACAAAAAAAAGCTGGACAAAAAAAATCAAAAGTCCAAGAGAAAAAGCAAAAGGCCAAAACAAAAAAGCTGGCCATGATCAAAAAAGAATTATCAACATCCCTCGACCAGACACGGTCAACTCAAATCAAGCATCCCATGACTGGGGCTAAGAGGTCAACCCAAAGAATTCAAAAACCCATGACCGTAGTTAACGATCAACTCAAGTGAAACGGTCAATTCAAAAATTATCATTACCCGTACCATCAAATAGGGGAAAAACAATCAAGCTGGTCAGCTAACACCACATTTAGCCTTCCCACATTACAACCCTCAAGACCTTCTCGAGACCCAGGCCAGAGACAGCCCGAAATTTTGAGGATTCAAGCTCCATAGGATATCCCTAACCATTAGGGCCAGACATGAAAACCAGATCCCGCATTATCAAAACCTATCCCAATCAAAGTTCGAGCCATTTTACTCGACTTCCCCTTTACATAACAAAATTCACAATCACCATACAAATCCCCGAGAGCAAAACTCGTTAAAATCCCTGAGAGCAAAACTCGTTAAAATCCCTGAGAGCAAAACTCGTTAAAATCCCCGAGAGCAAAACTCGTTAAAATCCCCGAGAGCAAAACTCGTTAAAATCCCATCCCAATTCTTCACATCCAGACCAGTTACCAACCCCAAACACGGGAACTCAACTTGCAGTCGGCATAGAACATGCCCAAATAGCTCACACCACCTCTGGGGGCTACCCCGGAGAACGCTCACAATCACGGGATCAATATCCTAAATATTTTAGCCCTTTGATCAAGGCATCATTGGGAGCACACCTAGCCTAACCATCGCTATGGCTAGTTACACACCAAGCCCTAATAAACTAGGCACCATAATATATCTTTTGACACTGAACTACGGCTTGGTTTGATTTCACTACACGTGAATACGTAGGCAGCCTTTCAACAAAGGCACAACCATTCACATTGACACAAATTCAAAAAGCGCCATCATTCCGGTCACGATACTGTCATGTTCTCAACAGCTAGCTTTGTTGTCCCGGGAGCTTCTCCTAGGCAGAAGTTCTCCATCCACTCACATAATCCAAAGACTTTCAAGAACTAGCCTCCTTTCTATAGAGTGTCCTAGTACTCGGCTCAGTTGAAGACGAGAATTTGTCAGGGACTCGAAGCAATACTTACTTCGGGAACATACCCCGAAACTAAAAAAATTCAAAAGAACACCAGTCTACGGCATTGCTACCACAAAGCCTTGTCGTACGGAAACAGTCTCATTCTGAGGATTCAACCATGTTCTCACTCGCCTAGGTTACGGAATAGCGCAACTTAAGAGTCTTGTCATCTTAGGTGGCCCATCCCCTACCGAGTCATGGTCCAACCCTTAGAGAGTCCAGTCGTGTCTGTCAACTCGTCCTCTCACGTCCAGAGTCGAGTCTGTCGGTATATCTTTCTCTTCAAATTCTCATTTTAAAATTTGCAAAACTTAGCCGTTTGAGAAAATCTCTTTCCTAGTCACCACGGGAATAGGAGTTTTTATACTCCCTAATTCATCTAAGCATACAGGCCTAACCAGAGGATTTTAGGAATCTATGTCAGGATCTGATTGAGAATCAAGTCATCCCAAGCATTCCTGTTTTCAAAAAAAAAATCGAAAAAATTTCAGCATTTTCTTTCCAAAAGTCAATCAAAATTCATTTCTTCCCCAGCGTGAGTCAGTGTTTTGCCTAAATATTACATGCAATTTGTTATGTACAGACAGGTACACCCAAGACTCCCGAAGAATTCTCAAAAATTCTCCAGTGGAAAAGCACAAGCGACATTTTTTTGGGATTTATCTGTAAACAGATACATCCGTAGCCTCCAATGCAGGCTCCCGCGTAATTCCAAGATGGGATGTGTCTGTAAACAGACACACCCATAGCTTCCAAGGCAAGCTCCCGCGCAATTCCAAGATGGGATGTGTCTGTAAACAGACACACCCAAGACTTTTTAAGAAAAGTCCCCGCGACATTATTGACATCTATCCAGGTATGATTTCTATCTTATGGCTGGCGAGCCCTTCACGCAGGTCTAATGGACTCTAAACGACCCGATCGGAAGTCTGCCAGGTTTTAATCCTCGATTGGCCTGGTAGCTACTCTGACTTTTGCCTTGTCCAAGCCTCAGTCAGAGTGGGGGCTCTGTAGACACCCACATTTTGATCGCCAGGTGTCTATAGTAGGTCCCACCAAACACCCGATGATGATAGGACGCGAACATGCTTTAATGGACTCGGATATGGGCTCGAAATCATGGACATTTGGTTTAGACTTATTACGGAGTAAAAATCTTACAAAACCGACCTCAAATCCAGGCCCAGTGGGTCGTTTCGAGTCAAATAAGACTAATTTGGGTCGAAACCGGCACCAGGGGTAAAACCGTCTTTCAGCGACCGAGTCAAAACCCGGTCGAAAATATTCTCGAGACACGTGAGTCGGCCGTGACACCTCACGTGGCTGATTCGGTCACCAACACTACAAAAAATCAGCTTCAAAAATATTAAACAAATTCATTCAAGGATAGAATTCGATCTCAAGTAGGAATTTGAAAACCAAAATAATTCACCGACCGAGCTCAAACACTCGGCCGAGATATCCAAAACAGCCGAAACACTCCACCAACCAGCCGAGATTCATTGCTTCTTCACCAAGCAATGGAATTTACGTTCCTCTCGACTTCTTACGTTTTCTATCCTAATCGGTATTTCTTGTCGTACAAGCAAGGCTACCTCCACTCCTATAAATAGGACCCTCGCGACACACACAAGAGAACATTACCAATCATCAAAAATTCAGAATTAATCTAGAATTATTCGTCAACCTCGACACACATCATACATCAACAATTCATAATCATACACCTTCGTTACACATCTAATCCCATAACATCCATACATCCAAAAGAAGCATCGAAATACCGTCAAAATCAGCCCGACAAATCCGACCAAAAAGCCGGCCAAACCCGACTCCTCACACGCACCAAACGCACCACCTTAACTCACCCACATCGTCTCAACGCTCTCGTGCCTAAGCCACTTTCCGACGAGCCTTATTCCGAGAAAACAAAGCATGTAGGTTGAGGGTGTAAATCAAACCCGATTCTCTCTTTTCTCTCTTCCCCTTTCTCGTCGTTTTTTTCGTTTTGTAGTGCCGTCGGTCCATCTTTTTAATACGGGTCGTTCGTTGCATATTTTTATATTTCTAGTATCGCTATTATAAAAAATATTTTCATAAAACAAACGTTCTTAAAATACGATATCAATTCTCTAATCGAATATCGTATCTAACAAGAACTAAATTAAATCTCGTTGATGCTAATAAAATCGTTACACCTTTTTTAATAAAATACGACGATTTTCACGCGGAGAGAATTAACATTTTTTTCGTTCAAATTCTTTTTTTTCCTTTTCGTTCAAAACAAACCTTTTTTCAAAACCTTTTCTAAAAAGCATTCCGACTATTCGATATTGATTTCATAATCGAATATCGGATACGACGAATATCAAAAATATAAATCGAGTATAAATTAATCCATATTTGTACGCGATTTATAAAAATTAACGATTTTCGACAAAATAAAAAAAAATGGGCAGACCCCCACGCGAGTCGCGCGCCTGTCAGGCGACTCGCGCGGAGGCCTGGATGTCCGACCCCTCTTTTTTCGTTTTCTCGCTTTTCTATTCTTTTCGATTCTTACATAAAAAGCGACTTTCGCGACATATTTTCAGATTTCGATAAGTACTTTTTTTTCGGCCTCGGTCAACACGTGTCATAAAAAACCTTTTTTCAAAATCATGCATATCATCGTATTTACATCTTTATTTGATTTATTCAATCGTTACTAACTCGTTTTCTCGTGTTTGTAGCAATTTATTTTGTTTTTTATTGTTTTATTAGACTAAAACGAACTTCACATGCTAAAATAACTTTGACGTTATTAGTTTAATATGCATTAAACGACTTAGCAACCCATTTATTTTTCTCTCACATGCTTAGGAAAAATAATGTTTGCATATCATTCAACCGTCGAACTAACGCGTGTACACCAAAAACGAACGATATCTTAGTAAAGGCCGCTAAGTGCGGGCGGGGTTGGGTGTTTTTAGTGAACTTCCCAACACGTACCCTCACCCCTTACTCAGAACCATGGTTTCCGGATGTCCGAATCCATTGGCAACGAGAGTCATTCAATACACGATATCCGATAATGTCGGTATCGGTATCGTAATGCAAAGGGACAAACCCAATAAGCTCTGACATCGGAAATTGACCGTATTTTGTACACGGCCCACTACGACATAGAGTGGGCTCGAATGGTTCCGAATAACCACAAAATTCGGTGGCGACTCCTACTTCGATTTAAATTTCAATTTGACCATCTCATAATTCGCCTCCCAAACTCGCGCGTGGCCGCGTCGGGGTGTACCTATGTCATGTCCACAATCTCTCTTGCGACGGATATAGCTTAAGACGGGTCAAATAGATAGCCACCCACCTTACTTTTATCTTTTCCCCTCAAATGATATCTACTTGGTCCGTCATTTATTTGTGACGGATATTTCCGTCACAAACTAAGTATTTGTGTATAGACAAAGGGGCGGATCGTCCCGTGACAACAACAAGAACAAAAAAAAAACAAAACTGGAAGACGCAGAGAAAGGAAGAAAGAAGCAGAAAACTTAAACAGTTAAACTCCCAAAAGCAATAAAGTATAAACCCCAATTTTTCCCCAAATCCAATCCCACCCGCCACCCACGACCCCCCCTTGCCGGCGTTGTTGTCCATGTCGTCGTCACTGTCGGAGTCTTTACTTATAATACAAAGTACGTTATTGATTTTCCCCCAAATTTTAAGTTTGATTTTTAGAATTTTGATTTCATTTATGCTACACAAGTCTATGAAATATAATTGTTTGTTGTATATTTGTTCATTTTTACTGTAATTGTTGGTTTCCTAATTGTCTGAGTATCTCATATTTTGTTAAACCTAAATCACTCACTAAATAACCCACTCGGTAACTAATTTGGGTGATTTGAGACATTTATTTGAGTTTAATATATTTATTTGGGGAATTATTGGTATTTTTTTTAATAATGTATTCTTATATTTCTTGATAATTTGAGAATTTTGGGTAAGAATGTAAACTCAAAAATGAGTTGTTTTGCTAGATTAATGATAAAAAACAAAGGTGTAGCCGAGTAGAATATCTATGGAGTCGGAAGTTCTAAGGCATTTTCAAGATATGAATACTTGTTGGTAGAGCGAATATATTAAGTAGTTAAACGATTAATACTTACTTGCTACTTGAATAAGATGAGTAGCATAAAACTATAACAAGTACCACTGAGTACCATTTAATGTTCAAAATAATATTGCGATTTCAGTTATTGAACTTTTTAGACAACTACGAAAAAATATGCTACCGAATACTTCAATTCCTTGACTCTTGGGAGTATGTAATAACAACAATGGATTTTTAAACTTTTTAGGTTGAGTTTTTTTTTTTTTTTTTTTTTTTTTTGTTTTAGATATTGTCCGTAAAAATTTTAATAGTGCCCCTCCTTCCCTCAAATCCTGCATTCGCCCCTAATATTATTAGACTTTAGGCGTTGTGTTTTGATTCAGTCTACAGTATTATTTGACTCATCATTAGTTTGTGATGAATATAGATAAGATATATTCGACATTAACAAGAATACGTGGCAAAATTTAGTTACGCTTCTTAGTTTGTTTGTTTTAGATGTTATAGGTTGAATTGGAGTGGAGCTAGTTAGGCCTCTCCTATGTATAGAGATATACAAAAACAATGTTACTCGGTATTACTTGAATGTTTATTTCTTGATCGAATGTTTACATGGAGCAACTAGAGTTATTTTGATGCTGATAGATCGAGTGACAAAAGTTATATCACCTCTCTAATAATAATGTTAATAGTTAAACTAGTTTACCTCGCAGACATACATGATAATACATTATGTATGCAATGATACATGTATGGTTGTATCCCGTGTTAAAAGCATTTAAAATTAGTTGAGATTAATGTGAATATTAATACTCCATACATGCACATAGTATAACAGTTAACAATAACATACTCCATATTAAAGGATTATCGACGAAATTCAAGCGAGGTCCATGAGACCATGAATATCATTTTTCATAACATTACAAATGAATCTAACTGGGAATTAGCATTTCCAAGAAAAATACAATTATGTAGAGACATACAAAATGTCCATTTTATTGTGTTAAAAATTAGTTTTCTAGTTTAGTGATACTTTTATATCATTAAGCTAACATCATGAATAATCCTAACCATAAATTAAACAAAAAATATCAATTTCATTAATAAGAACATGTATATACATGAAAATTACAATCGATATCATAATTACCAGAATATAATTCAATGAAAATCAATCCATTTTATTTTTATCTTCTTAAAATAGAGATCACTACTATTAAAATGAAGCGTTTATGCATAACCTCCAAAATATCACTAGTTATTACTTCTCCATCTCAGTCATTTGTTTACTTTTGATTATATATAATACACCTCACAAAAAATACATAAAATCTAAACAAATGATAATGCCAACATTACACGAAGTTTATTTGGTCGTGATCTAATAATATTAGAGATACTCTATATTTGTTAAGACCGACCAATCGACCATTGTTATTTTCATACACCAAGACACCAAGTACATACACATATACCCACAATATTTGGAGAGAATGATTAATTGAGACTTATTGTCACAATACATTCATCTTAATCATTAGAGTAAGTTAAGATCTTTTCCAACCTTTCGATTAATACTCCATTATATTAATTTTTTTTTCCCTTTTTAGGTCGTTTTTGAGGTAAAATTATGTCATCGTTTGCATCAATTAACAATACTTTTAACAAATATACAAAGCATCTTTGGCATCTTTAATTGCACATCAAAGCATCTTTTCCTTAATTTTCTTACTCATTGATCACCACATCACATGACATAGACTATGCCCAGCTACGAGGGATTGTTAAAGTTAGGTAAGTTTCATTTCAATTGACTTTCTTGTCGTTGAGATGGCCGGGGATTTACAGATACTCCCTCCGTTCAAATCCAAGCTTTCCTTTTCTCTTTTCGACACTATTCACAATCAAGGAGAACTTTCGATATTCACGACAATCTATTAGAGAAAATATATTCATGTGGGATATTGTTTGATTCGTCTTTAAAAGTACATTATTAATATCCAATTTCCATAATTTTTACTAATATGTTACGAAAGATATTAACGATGCAAAATACGCGTTGACAAACGTGAAAAAGCAAAAGGGAAGCTTGGACTTGAACGGAGGGAGTAACATTTACTCCCTCCATTGGTTCCGGTCCGGTTGATAGTAATATGAGTCAACCGCTAACGTTTTGATATTTGAAACGTTTAATCCTTACTTTTATCAAAACCACCTAGTGAGACGGAGGGAGTATTAGACAATTTTTTTGGTACGTCTCGCGGAATTTCATTGTTCACTCATCACTACTGTATTAACAAAATCAAAGACTAGAGAAGTAGGCCAAAACACAAGAAGCCAAACAAAACTCAATCCCTTCTGCCTTGATTCACCCCCATCAACTCTATTGTCACCGGATCTTTCAAGCAAGGTTGGTTCAATTGTAATTAGTTTTGTCGCGTCATAATCGTTTGATCTCAGTTGCATCTTCTATTCTTGGTTTAGTCGTGCGATTGTTTGATTTTTTTACTTTATTTCACTGTTTCTGTTTTAATTTATGTTTTTTCAACCTTCTATTAGTTTTCTAGGTGTTTTCTAGGTTCATGATTACTGTTAATGTATGAATTTTATTTCAGTAATTTGTCAAGATATGAATTTGTGCGAATTTTGATGCAATGAACCTCTCAATCACGATAAGCTTGATGTCTACAGTTATGGTGTCGTGATTGTTGTGCCTTTAATGTCGAATTTTGTGAGTTTGGTTAAAGTATACTCCAGATAGACATATGAGGCCAACAATGGAGTCGGACTTGATTCTTTCTTTTAATTTGCAATTTCATGTGTTTTTGAATAAATATTGGCATACATATGTTTTGAATGAGTATGTACTTCAAAGAATTGAAACTAAAATTCCAGTAAATTAAGATAAATAACAGAAATTAGCGTAGATTTTATAATATTAAACAGAAGTAATAGTGGTAATTTATGAGAAACTATGATCTCTGTTCCTGCTGAGTTGGATTTAGTGTTCTTTTAACATAGTTTTTCATATTTAAAACTGTGTTTTACCTCATCAATTAATTACAGGAAACCAAACACTTGAAAGAAGCGGTTGTTGGAATTAACAAAGGATGTTAAGAAGACCTAAACTTTGTGGTTTTGCAACTCAAAACCTCCTGTTTCATTCTAGTATTATTCCTTCATCTCACATTGATTATGATGTAATTTTGTCTACGATACTGTCTAATCGAAATAGGCTTCGGCATTTTTGTGGGGGGGATGAATGGGAGAAGTTGCTTAAACCCTACGACCTTCAACATCTTCACAATTCATTTAATTTCATCACACCTTATCGATTATGTAAATTGCTTCAGCTTCCCATTGATTTACCAACTTCAATCCAGCTCTTTGAGTGGGCCGGAACCCAGAAAGGGTATTCACATTCATTCGACGTATACTATGCTTTCATTGATAAGCTTGCTGCTCATCATGACTTGAAGGAGATAGATAGGTTGTTACTGCAAATGAAGGATGAAGGGCTAATTTTTAGAGAATCTTTGTTTATGTTGATCATGAGGTATTACGGAAAGGCTGGTTTGCCTGGTCAAGCAACTAGGTTATTGTTAGATATGAGGAATGTGTATGGGGTTGAGCCCAGTTTTAAGTCGTACAATGTCGTGTTAGAAGTTTTGGTCGCTGGAAACTGTCATCAAGTCGCTCCCAACGTGTTTTATGACATGTTGAATAGAGGTGTATCCCCGACCACGTATACGTTTGGCATTGTAATGAAAGCTCTTTGTACGGATAACGAGGTCGACAATGCTTTATCTCTTCTTAAGGACATGGCCAAGTATGGTTGTGTCCCAAATGCCATCATTTATCAAACTCTCATTTATTCTTTATCTAAGATTACTAGAGTGAATGATGCAATGGTCCTATTGGAAGAGATGATGTTGATGGGTTGTGTCCCTGATGTAGAAACATTCAATTCTGTTATACTTGGACTTTGTAAGAGTAGTCGGATCCATGAGGCAGCTAAGTTAGTTGATCGGATGCTTACTCGGGGTTTCTCCCCTAATGCTACGACCTATGGCTTTTTGATGCATAGTCTATGTAATCAAGGACAAATCGATGAGGCAAGGGCATTGTTGAACAAGGTTCCTGAGCCCAATGTTGCGTTGTTTAATACCTTGATTAATGGCTATGTTGTTATTGGAAAGTTTGACGAAGCCAAGAGTATTGTCCAAGAAAGCATGGTTAATTCTAGTTGTCAACCAGATTTATATACTTACAACATACTAATCCGTGGTCTGTGCAAGGCAGGATCTCTGGGTTCAGCTCAGGAGCTCTTGGTAGAGATGGAACGTAAGTTATGTGTGCCTAACGTGACTACTTATACTACATTGATTGATGGCTTTTGTAAGAAAGGAAAAATTGATGAAGCCATGTCTATTGTGCGTCAAATGTCAGAAAGAGGCCTAAACCTTAGTACAGCTGGGTACAATAGCTTTATATGCGCCCTTTTCAAGGCCGGGAAAGTCCAAGAGGCACTGAGAACATATGCCGAAATGTCTATCAACGGTTGTAAACCTGACATATATACATTTAATACTCTGATATATGGGTTATGTGAGGCTGACCATATGGATGAAGCCTTGAGATTGCATAGGGATATGCTCCTGGAAGGTGTGATTGCCAACTCAGTCACTTACAATACATTAATCCACGCTTTTTTGAGAAGGGGTGCAACCGAAGAAGTCATTAACCTTACCAATGATATGTTATTCCGAGGACTGCCTCTTGATGAGATCACGTACAATGGCGTCATTAAGGCACTTTGTCAGAGTGGTGCTGTGGAGAAAGCTTTGGGTTTATTTGAAGAGATGGGCAGGAAAGGTATTAAACTTAGCATTATTGCATCTAATATACTGATCAATGGCCTGTGCCAATCACAAAAAGTTCAAGATGCACTTGAGTTTTTCAGAGAAATGCCATATAAAGCTTTGACTCCAGATGTAGTTACTTATAATACCCTGATAAATGGTTTGTTCAAGATGAAACGTATTGAGGAGGCCGTTGGCCTTTACGAGCGCTTGCAAGTGGAAGGAATTACTCCTGATTCTGTAACTTACAACACTTTAATTAAATGGTATTGTAAGCTCGACATGCCTAAGCAAGCCTTGGTATTGCTATATAGAGGGCTAAATGGTAGCTTTGTTCCCAACTCCATTACATGGTATTTGTTAGTTGTATATTTTGTAAGCAATAAATGATGGGATGCAGTTTTATGTCGCGTGATTTTTTGAGTTGTGAGGCTTGAAAGGAGCTCATTACTGAAATTTATCCTCGGTGCTTATATCAACAACAAGAGTTTCCTTGATTACGGTACTCCTAGAAGTTCTGCGCAAGGTAATTTCTCCCTAAATATCCAGTCAACCTAAACTGCATTGTTGGATTCAAGCCTAGATGGTTTCTAATAATGATTAATGTTAGCCGACCTCAAATTATGTTCGGACCTAAGTCCTAAGCTCTGTTGTAACTTGTTTATGTTTCTTTCACATCGTGCATTTCTTACACCTCCCCTTTTATGTTTATTTCCCATCTTTTTTAGGTCATCATTGTTACGAGTTCCTTAATGAAGGATGTGAACAGCAAGACTGATATGTACCAGGCAAATGCTATCCGTGTGCTTTGTCGAATCACTGACGGTACACTTCTTATGCAGATCGAAAGGTATGTGAAACAAGCAATAGTTGACAAGAATCCCCTTGTTGCTACTGCCGCTCTCGTTAGTGGCAATCATTTGCTCCAGGTAGTTATTTGAGCTGTCAAGTAGTATAATTTAGCATTCTGGAACTTATTGGTATTGGAATACATGTTACGATTTAACAGACAAACCCTGAGATTGTGTAACGGTGGAGCAATGAAGTGCAAGAAGCTGCCCAATCACGTGTTGTCCTTGTACAATTTCATGCTTTAGCTTTGCTGCACTAGGTACCATGCTATGCACTTAACATGCTTTCCTTTCTCAGCAACAGATATGGCTCAGCCATGCATACGTAAATCAGTCCACAGTTCTTACTTCTTAGTTTCTTATTAAGAAAAGATCCCTCCAAAATTATCGAGTTAATGGTTGTGCTTTCCATGGAAGGTATATTGTTGAATGTCGATAACAATGAGAGTTGAGAGAGGAAGAGGCTAACTTTGATAGAAACTGTAACAATATCAAGTAGGAAGGAGCTACGAAAGTGTTGGTTTGATGGAATTGGTTGTCATCTGAAATGTGTGTTGCTGCCTGTAGCACTTTTAGTCATATCTTCATATTTACAGGCTCCAGTCTTTTAGTGGAGTAGTAATTTTCAGTGATGATTCTGTGTCGATTGTGATTTGCAGGGTACGGAAGTGGTCCCAGAGAATTCAAAGTCACACACAAGTCTTGCTTTCAGGGGTATATATGGAGAGTGCGAAAGTGCTAGTGCGTTTGCAGTTTGGTCTTGATTCAAGCCGAGAAGTAGCCATGAAACTGACGGTTAGATCAGAAGATGAAGCCGTGAATGACACCATCCATGAAATTGTTGCAAGCGGCTGATGAGGGCACTGCTGTTTCAGGTCCTTTTTTTTTGTTGAGTGTCAAATTTGCGTGACAGAACAACGATATGATACATGTAGAGATACAGACGACCTTTCGGCAACTTTGACTCAATTCCTCGGTCCCTATTCATGTTTATGCAACTTCCGTAGAACAGTATGTATTAGTTATAGAATTAAAGAGAATCATTTTTTTTGTCATGTTTTTTAGAGATTTGTAATTTCAAAATAATTATGTTAATTAGTCAATTGATTACAACTGTGAAGTTGTATACGCTAAGTTTGATGTTTTATTTGATTCGGAATATATTTTGGTGGAGTACGGAGTATATGTTTTGACGGGTTGGGACTTAGAAATTTGGAATTACAGATACTCCCTAACATTTTACCCCGTTTTTGTGGTAAAAAAAAAACTCAAAAGGCTACAAGATTATATACCCGACCCCGTCCCAATATCAATTGCCTCTAAAGAAAGGCAAAAAAGTTCCGATGCCGGGAATCGAACCCGGGTCTCCTGGGTGAAAGCCAGATATCCTAACCGCTGGACGACATCGGAAGTGTTGATATACAATAGAAACTACAGTATAATATATAAACAAATGCTTTTAAGTGAACCATGTATTATTCAATTTATGTCTTCGTATTTTAAAATAATCTGAAATAAAACGATGGTGTTATTTTCATATAAGCTACAACAATATTGTCTTACACTAAAATTTAGTGTTGAATAAATCAATAGTGAGGCACTCTTAATTTCACTTTACTAATTCCAGATTTACAGGAAAATTTAAAGGCTTGTGAATCTTCTTGAATATTCATTCATAATTACTCTGCCCAGCCCAGCTACGGGGGATTGGTATATCGTTCATCGAGATAATTTGAGTATTCATTAAGTTATTGAAAGGGAATTTGCCTACAATAAGTCTATAATTATACTTCCAGTCTGTTGCTCAAACTACTTGCTATAAGTTTGAGGAGAGCTCTCGGCACATTAATTAATTAATGCTAATATGATCGCAACAAATCTCGGTCTATCCATTTGCATCCCTCTATTATATCCCATAAACAGTACGAGGTTACTGCATCCCACAAACTTAAGAACATACTGCTCTGTACTATTCACTGCAGTTGCAAAATCGTTCCGCTACAAGTTCCCTGGTTGAGCAGGGTTTCAGCTCTCGAATGCAGACGATAACAAAGTATAAATGGAGAGGGGGCCAATATACAATGCAACTCAACAAGATTCGAACATTAATATTCATCAATTTTCATTCACCCTCTCTTCGGAGGTTGGATCATGAATAACAAATGGAGAAAGGGAGTCATGAAAGGCACTTTTCTTGGAGGAAAAACCCAAGCAATGTCTTGATATAGATGTGTAAATTGGCAAACCAATACAAGGTATGGATTCGTACAATAGTGCGTTTGTGATCTCTTGACACACAACTCGTACAAAACAATCAATTTCGCCCACAAACAGCATGTTACAACAACTCGACATACAAAAGAATAAAAAGAAAAGAACACCAGGTACAAACCTCAACTGTTGGTTGAATATGATGAACACAATTAATTTAACCAAAACTAGCCAGAAGTAGGAATATTCACTTCTTAGCCTTGACAGACCAGGCGAAATTCGAGAAGATGGGATTCAAAGAAAACTTGAAATCTCATTTGCAGACTCTTCGGTTTAGCCGCCGGAGTGAGACATTGGAGTGGTCAAAAACTGGCCATCCTTGAAAGTATGAAGGTACTGTTGTGGCAAAGAATGCTCTCCCTACATTTCGACAAGTTAAAACCAGAGGTCAACAAGATATATAATCATGTACACTTGAGTACGAGAAATTGTTAGATACACCAGTTGTATCACATCATTGTACACCTTAGTCAATGAAAAGTCCTGAATTGTGCAAGAGGACACCGTCACTTAACACAATCCATTTGGTTCCTCTGAGTCCCTATATTTCCTATTTCGCTACTCAATCCATTTCTATACATTTCTTGGATATATGCGTGTTCAACAAATGTATCACTATTATTTTTGTGTGTTACAAAGACAGTTTCGCTCTCATCTGTTTTCTAAATTGGAAATTAGAACCATGTGACCTGTGTATCCACCATTTAACTCAAAAATTATCTCCACCAATTAAAGGAATAAGGTCGCCAACTGACCTATTTGGACTCTCATGACCCTTTTGTTCCACCTTACCCATGAGAGGGCACAAGTGGTTGGATTTTGAGCACAAACTTTTTATTAATGTTGGTGACCTAGATAGGCGACCTTTTGGATAGGTATACTATTTAAAGAAGTCTCTACAACCCTATGCCACTCAAACGTGAAGATATGGATGAGACAACGGGAGTAATAACCTTACAGAAAAGTACACCATGCAGAAAATAAAAGAGCTATGATAGCACAAATTAAAGCTGAAAACCATGATACATACCCAATCACCATCAGTTTCAGAAGCAGGTACCATCACGTTAATCTCACTAGATTTGGCAGTTGTTATAGATGTCTCCAAAGAATCTTTGCTCAAATACAACTGACATCCTGCTGTGTTATCAACAGAAATGGTTGGAGCAGAACCCTGAAATCCAAAACTACCAAAGTTAGGACTCAGATTACACTTTCACGCACGGTACTAAACCTTCTTTTGAGACTTGAACCTGGAAAACGTGAATCAGTACTGTGCCATAAATATGATCACAGTAACCTACGATTACTTGGTCATAATCCGGTGTCACAACAAATTTAATAGTATGATGTTCAAGCTTTCATATCATAATTATCATGAATGCTAGTACGGTTAAAAGGGAAGATTTTGCTGCTCATTGGCCACAGTACCTGGCATTGCACCTCAACACTATTACAGTTCACAATCTCACAGGCTGCAACAACATCCTGTTTCATGATACATCATGTGGGTAAGTCAACTCAATTTCATGTCTGTCGGACAAATGACAAAGCAAGTAACATACACACCTTGAATATAATTCCCATCTTTGTGCATTTGTCGATTGTAATATTGTTCACTTTTCCTGCATTAGAAGGATATATTCATGATCATCAAGGTGTAGGTACCATATAAATGCAGCTAGTCAAGGCCACAATATACGCAGAAAAAGAGAACCAAACATACCTTTTATCTGCAACACAGAGTCCTTACACCCATAAACATAAACGGATTGCTTTGAGTCGCAGTCTTCTATTGCCAAATCCTTCTTTCCGATTTGATTTTCAACAGCCCACCTATTCAGAAGGATAAAAATAAGCGGTATATATAAGTAATTGGAACAGAGATTCCAATAGAAACTGAAGTTTGCGGTTTACTCACTTTCGACCCATCTGAAGCTCCAGCTTTGGAGGGCCTGTTTTGGCAAATGCTGGAGAACGAACCTTTGGATCCTTCTCCGCGACAGGAACAACACCACTACGGTCAGCTCGGTTCTTTGTTTTCATGTCATCCGTAACCTTTTTCAAGCCTGAAGGGCAATATAGTGAGCCAGCTATCATAACCAAATACCATAAGAGCAATTTGAAAAGTACTGTAATGTTTACCTGATGTAAGAGCACCGCCTGAACTGATTTCACTAAACACAGCGGCCATCCCTTTCTTTGGTTGTGATGAGGAAGGTTTAGCAGAGTCACCGGAGAGCAGTGAAGCAGGGGGAGGAGGAGGTGGCCCAGGAGCAGCAGCTCTAGGTGCAGCAGAGACTGTTGCTTTACCAGATGTACCCCAAACAGGTCCCAACGGATAGTAACTCTTTACATAGTCCCTTAAACCAGGTAAATAAACCTCCTTCATAGCTTTTGCCCACTCCACATGATTGGGATCCTTGTTTCTGTACTCAATCAGAACCTAGAAAAATGAAAAATATTGAAATGTAATTATTAAATACTACTTTGTACATCCCAAATGATTCCTAGGATGCTAAAAACACTTGCAGAGATTGGTACATGACCGAATCAGCCAAGATGAGGTTAGGATTCCATTATGACACATTTTCATTCCTTCAAGATAGAATTCAAACAACATGTATTAGTCGCAACTCCACTTTGCAAAAGACTTCCTAGTTCTCAAGCAGTCTACATCTAAATAAGTAACATAAATAAGTCAAACACACATTAAAAGAGCAAGACCTCCTTTGGTTCACAATTTATTTTGGATATCGAGACACTAGAAGTAGAAGACTGTCAGTGCAACGATAAGAGACGTGGTGTCAGGAGGAAGACAAGTGGAGCAGCAAACTTTTTGTACTAAAAGGCTGATTTTTTTCAATTTAACAAGGATGTAATGTCAACCTTGTTCTTCGTATTATCCCTATCACCAATTATCTGTCTTTGGCAAACTAAGACTATACAAATCATATATTCTTAACCAGATGGAGTGAGAAGGAAAGTATACTCATATTATACGGTAGGAAAAAAAATTAGATGTCCTCTTGAAGCATTAAGAAGTGATGCAGTAATTGACTAAGGATGACTGAGACCCAATCAGCATACACCAACTGATTCAATGTCACACAACGATCTGCTAAAATCAGCGTTTGAAACACTCACTGAACAGTTTTAACATTAAATTAAAATCACAAGGAAAACAATACAATACCTTATTGTTATAAAATTCAGCCATTTGCCAGCTTTCTTCCACATGTGCTATAGGCATGCTCATACCTTCAGTAAAACAATTATGCAACTTTTAATAAACCAGGGAACCTAAAGTTACCAAACTATTTCCAGAATTATAAGGTTGGAGAAGGAAAAAGAACCCACCACAGTCTTTGCCAGTAAATGCAATCCATGCCAAAGCAGAAAGACTGTCTGCAACAGATTTTTGATGATTGAAAAAATTAGAGCGCCTGCCTTCCGTCAAGGCACTAGCTTTCGTGATCACTTCATTCAATGGTTTTAAAAATTCGGCCAACCCTGCATTGTCAGGTTTCTGCAAAAATTAAACTGCATTCAGTACATTATAGTTCATAAAAACCCTGCTGCATGACTTACATTATGAGTCAAATCCTTCACTGCACACACCAATGTCCTTATCCAACTAAGGGCTTGTACTTTTGGACTAAAACCTAAGGAGTATTGAAATGAACTAAACTGACATTGTAGTCCAAAAAATATGGTCACACACTCACACTTTGTCCCAAAGGAAAAGTAACGATTAGATAGCAAGTCAATAATTCACCACTCACATTCACACACTACTTCGAAGTACGATGAAACCATTAGCATGAAAGCTCGCATCTAGAAGCACCTCTTCCTTCTTCCACTTTCACACATACATAATCCAATACAACACAAACGGAAAAATCACTCTAATCTCTTCATTTCCGATTGAATAACAGAGCGTTGTAAAAAATATTAGTAACCACGCCTTAATCAATGATAGAAACAGAGGAGGTTCACAAGCATTACAAGGCCTTGGTATGCGGGGCATACTAACTTTCACAATAACTTGCGCCCCCTATCTCAAATCAATATACTCTATACATACATTGCCAATCAACTCAACTCAAACGATGAAAGTAAAGCAAAATGAAACCGATCAACCAACTCGATTAATGATTAATCATTGAGTAAATTTGACTTGAACGAGAAAGAAGTCAGAAGAGGTAACAGTGTCACACCATTGTCACAAAGAAGTATCACTACTTCAAACACAAAAAACTACAAAATCCTCATTCCTCCATTTCCTAACATATGATGCAATAATTATAAATTTAACGCAAAATCAATTGCATCAACAACAAACTGGATCAATGAATCATCAATCAATACCTGAGTACATTTGACTTTAACGAGAAGATCACGCAACACAGAAAACGCCTCCTTAAGAACAATCGAGGAATCTAGAACTTTATCCCCAATCTTCTCGGCCGCGGCTGAAACCCTACCGACGCCACTGGCGATGAGATCGTCCAACGCCACGATCGCCGGATCAGACGCCGCGGCGTCAGCACCGCCGTCTAAGGCGTCAAATTCCAAACCTCGCGACGACGACGGAAATGGCGCCGAGGAAAGGGATTCCAACCTGGACACCGCCTTCTCCAACCTCTCGATTAGCCCCACTTCCATTGTTGTAGTTCGAAGAAGATGTGTAAGATCTGAGGTGATGCAACAATGGAGGTGTATGTAAGATAAGATTAGATTAGATGACGGACATTTTTGTCGTAGGATGGACTGGAAGGTGAAGGTTGTGTGTTTATTGGAGAAGAAAGAAAAGAATGTTGTTCATCAGATAGTGGGAAAGTGATGGTGAGTTTACTGATCTGCTTGACACGTCACACGTCCCCGCTACAGAGTTTTTCGGGATTACGGTCGGTGTATATGGTCATTTTTCCTCCTCGATTTGGGGCCGAAAAAGAAATAAGATCTTTTTTTGAAGTAATAAAAAGAATAAGATCTTTTAGATATGAATGGAGACTTTGAGAGACTATATGATACTTCCTCCGTACTATTGTGATGTTCCTGTTTTAAATTAAATGTGAGGAATAAAATAATTAAATAAGAACATTTCTTTGGCATGGGAGTGAATACCCCGTATGATATGATACAAAGTACATTACTCGGTACCATTTCTTTTTTTTCTTTCCACTATTCCGTATGATTTATCAATTCCAAAAATTTAATTAAAATACTCATATTGAAAAGGTTTTAGTTTAGTGGTTAGATACTTACCTTGTAAATCTCAGTTTCAAATTCTCATCTATACTATATAATAAAACAGACCAAAACATTGTTTTTTGGCGCCAAAATTCATTTTACTAAAACAAGCAATTTTCCATATTAATCTATACGGAGTATAATATAAATATTACATAATCATTAATCTAATATAACACTCTGTATTGATCAATCAGATGTTTCATATTAATAAGATTTTTTGTATCTATACCTGTTAAAACGTCAAAGACACAAGTTTATAATATTTTGATGGTAATTTAATTTATCGCGAGTTAAAACATTTGAAAACACTATAGATGTAAATATGTCGACAAACCAACTTATTATGTTAATTCGATTGAAATTAAAATAAAAATCAATCAATAATAAACTAACATGAAATCCACACAAAAAATATAATATCTATATCTCTATAAAAAAAATATGAAAATATTGATATAAATTTTACTTGATTGATCATATTTATAGTTAACAAGATTTCACTTAAATAAATCTTCAAATTAAAGAATATATCAAATTTTACGTATTATACGACTTCTATAATATTACTATATAGATGAGTAATCATTATTTGACCAAATAAGTTTTTTTTTTAAAAAAACTTATATGTAATAAAAGTCACACTTATATATGTTGTTAATTTTATTCTTCGACTTTTATTAGACGTTTCCAATTAGAGGCCTATTTTTTATTCGTGATTTCTTGAAATGATTTGTGTTATGTTCGTATATTAAGTTAGTCCTACGAATGATAAAACTTAAATTGTTTTAAAAAAGAAGCCAACAAATAATTAACTCAACGAATAATTGTATTAAACGTATGAGATACGAGGGTAAACACTAAACATGGTATCTTCGATAGATTTTCATGTGCGTATATTTTATGTTGAATTTGAGCGTATACTATTTTGATATTATAAATATTTGAGTAAATTAAAATTTACTCCCTGTTATAAATCCCTGTAGACACCCACATTTTGACCGCCAGGTGTCTATAGTAGGTCCCGCCAAACACCCGATGATGATAGGACGCAAACATGCTTAAATGGGCTCGAAATCATGGACATTTGGTTTAGGCTTATTAAGGAGTACAAATCTCACAGAACGAACCTCAAATCCAGGCCCAGTGGGTCGTTTCGAGTCAAATGAGACTAATTTGGGTCGATTCTGACACCGGGGGTAAAACCGTCTTTTAGCGACCGAGTCAGACCCGGTCAAAGATATTTTTTCCCGAGTCACACGATCTGGCCGTGTCATTACACGTCCAATTCGGACTCAATCACTACAAAAATCAGCCTTCAATAATATTAAACAAATCCGTTTAAGGATAGAATTCGATCTCAAGTAGGAATTCTATCCGGAAACCGAAACAAAGTATCACCCGAGCTCAGATACTCGGCTGAAACAGCCGAGATACCTCCCCCACCAGCCGAGTTTTTGGCTTTCCCACTAAGAAACGAGAAGTTTATTCCCTTACGAACTCTCGTATTTCCTATCCAAACCGGTGTTTCTTGTCACACAAGCAAGGCCACCTCGATTCCTATAAATAAGACATCCCGTCCAACACAAAATATAAGGTTTTTAAGACAGAAAAATACCGGAAAATCACAAATTTTCAGCAGCCAAAAACGACGTCCAAAATCCCGACGTAATCCTGAAATAGTTCCAAAAATCCGACGAAACCAATCCCGTCCAAACCGGCCGAACCCACGCCTACACACACACATCAAAACACTCCAAAAACCGACACCTTAACTCATCCACATCATCTCGACGCTCCCGAACCTAAGCTACCGTCCGACGAGCCTTATTCCGAGAACACAAAGCATCTTTTTATTTGTTTTTATCGTTTTATTAGACTAAAACGAATTCACATGCTAAAATAACTTTGACGTTATTAGTTTAAAATGCATTAAACGACTTAGCAACCCATTTTATTTTTCTCTCACATGTCTACGGAAAATAATGTTTGCATATCATTCAACCATCGAACTAACCCGTGTACACCAAAAACGAACGATATCTTAGTAAAGGCCGCTAAGTGCGGGCGGGGTTGGGTGTTCTTAGTGAACTTCCCAACACGTACCCTCACCCCTTACTCAGAACCATGGTTTCCGAATGTCCGAATCCATTGGCAACGAGAGTCATTCAATATACGATTAACCGCCCAGTCGGCATCGGTATCGATATGCAAAGGGACGAGCCCAATAAACTCTGACATCGGAAATGGGCCGTAGTTTGTATACGGCCCACTACGACATAGAGTGGGCTCGAACGGTTCCGAATAACCACAAAATTCGGTGGCGACTCCTACTTCGATTTAAATTTCAATTTGACCATCTCATATGGAGATTCATTCGCCTCCCCAAACCCGCGCGTGGCCGCGTCGGGGTGGACCTATGTCATGTCCACAATTTGGCGACTCCGCTGGGGATCAACTGATGAGTCACTTACCATCGGCATCCCTAGGGTGAGACTCGAAAAGAAATCGTTCGAATAGTAATGTACACGTTTTAGTTCAATGGGCCATGCATAACCCGATCTTTCCCGGGCCGGTTACTTGTGACCGACGTCCCACTATACCACGGTGCGTTCCTACTTGGACCCACTAAAGACATCGATGGTGGAACTCGTTTAGGTTTTGCGGCTTGTCCTAAGACCCACTTGGCTTAGGGAGTCCGTCCTCAGTACGAGAAAGCCATCGTTGTTGGTATAAACCCTATTAGACCGACCGAGACTTAGACTAGGAGCATACATGGTGTCGTTATACTGTCTCCGTGACTACATGCTACTTGGTCCGTGTCTCATCTTTTTCAAAAACCGTGTTTTCAAAAAAAAAAATTGCATCTTTTTCGAAAACCATCCATTTTACAAACCCGGAAAGCTACCGAATTTAGGACTTATGATTTTTGACTCAAAATAGCCTATTTTCTAGCCGGTATGCTGTCCAAACTTTTCAAAAAATTCAAAACTCGGCCCGATAAACCGTTTTTTCGATTTAAAAAAAAATCGGGCCTTCCAATCCGACTTTGCTCGGGCTTTTCAAATCCAAATCCCTTTTCAAAGCTTTCTTCTTAGGACTTCCCGTATTTAGCAGTGTCGGGTCTTGTCATAAGCAGTAAGAGTCTACAGCGTCGAAACTCCGTCGATCTTACATCACGGGTTTCCACCCCATCCCAAGTCCGCCTTACTAGTCAAGGCACGGCCCACCTATGTAGGACAAACTCCTACAAAGGGAAGCCCACTTACACAATCGAGTCCAAAGTCTGGGGATTAGCACACGTAGGTCTTTCTTCGAACGGGACTAGGCCCACTATGCCGAAATCCTAAAGAAAGCCCACCGTTCATGAGTCACCCGTCTAGGAGTCGGTTTAGTCCGTTTCCGAGTCTAGTCGTTTTCTCGGGATGCACCTTTCGATCTGGGTCTGATTCTGATTACACGGTGTTCTTACAGACAGGCCGCCTCACACCCGAACCATGACTAAGGACGCTATCGATCAACTGAGCACTTCGTTGGCCAAGATCCAAGAGCAACTTGACCAAATTAGGGGTGATCAGATCGCCATTGTTACCCGGGTTAGCGCCATCGAACAGGACAAGCCCAAGGACGGAGATGAAGCTCATGGGCCATTAGCCGAACTGACTAGCGCAGTCCTCAAACTGCAAGAGCAGGTCCATTTGTCGACCCACAACTCGATCCATACGGAGAATGCTCGAAGTTACTCTCCCTTGACCGACCAATTGCCCGCCAATCTCAATTTTACGGGCCTCCCGATGTTTGACG
This sequence comes from Agrostemma githago, assembly GCA_958450325.1. NCBI lineage: Eukaryota > Viridiplantae > Streptophyta > Magnoliopsida > Caryophyllales > Caryophyllaceae > Agrostemma > Agrostemma githago. The sequence continues at coordinate 8,223,284 of OY288260.1, forward strand.
GAACAGAAGACCCGGTATTACATATCCGGGCCTTCAAGGAGTTTATGGCCCTAAAAGAAGTCAAGTCAGACATGTTCAAGCATCTGTTTGCCTCCTCGCTAGAGAAACACCCGAGAGCCTGGTTCTATAGGCTCGATTCCAAGAAGTACAAGTCTTGGGACGACGTAGCAACGGAATTCGCCCGGAACTACGCCGACAATACGGAGATCCAAACCACCATGCGCACCCTGGAAGTAATGGCCCAGGAACCAAAGGAAGGGTTTACAAAGTACCTTCAACGCTGGAGGGCTGAAAGTGTCAAACTGGTCGACAAGCCCAGTGAAAAAGTACTAGTTGAAGCCTTTGTCAAGAATCTCCTGCCCGCCTACCGGATCCATCTCCGGTACGCCATCATACCTAGCTTCGCGGTCCTAACTGAAATGGGAACGAGAATCGAGGATGATTTAAGGATGGAAAGCCTCACTAAGGCCTCCACCAAAGGATACCAAGGGGCCAGCTCATCAACAAGCAAGCCCGCATCCACCGCTGCCACTCGTAGCATTTTTGATGAGGTAAATCTACTTGATAACCCGTCCAAGAAGAATACGCCACCCCGAGTATTCACCGACATAGGTACTACCTATGCGAATGCCTTACAAAGGCTTTCATCAAAAGGCCTCATCGCCCCGATAGGCCCAACACCCGATCCTCCAGCTGAGCGTCGCTCCAAATTCTATGATGCTCAGGCCTACTGCAATACCATCAGGGTAAGGGACACGATACCGAGAAATGCTGGAAACTGAAGCATCTTATCCAGGATCTCATCGAAAGCGGGAAAATCCCTTTACCCGGAGGTAAGCCCAACAACAAGGACAACCCGTTGGCCACCCACGTTATCTTCCCCGGAGAGGTTATAGACTGCTGACACCTCATTTCCCCGTTTACCCCACAAATCAACGGGATCTGGTGTGATGATGAAGACGACGTTTATCTCACTAAGGGAGAAGCAGTCCCTATCACATCTGAGGAGATCCAGAAGGTTAAGTCCAAAGCCTTAACCAGTAGTCAAGCCCTCATCACCACCGAACCGTCGTCCAAAACGGAGATTGTCCCGGAGGAGCCGCCAACTACTGAAAAGGCTCTGGTAAAGCAGCTGAGCAAGACTCGAGTTGACCTCTCTATATGGCAACTCCTAGTTAGCTCTCAAGAACATCGAGAGGCACTCACTAAGGCCCTCGATCAAGTCAAGATCGATTCTATGGCTACTCCAGCTGAAATGGTAGCCACGGTTCTGCCCCACCTAAAGGGGAAAGCAAAAGAAGAAGGCCCGCTTATCACCTTCTCCAATGCTGATCTGCCATCATTTGGGCCAGCCCACAACATGGCTCTCTACATCACGGTAATCTGCCGTGGAAAATATCTGCGCATGACCCTTATTGACGACGGGTCTGCAGTCAACGTCCTTCCCTTAAGGACCGCCAAAGCCCTCGGTGTCACCGAGGCCGACTACATTCCTACAACCCAAACTATCCAGGCTTTCGACGGGAGTCCAAAGTCCGTAGCCGGGGCCGCAAAACTTACTATCATAACAGGCCCGATAGAGAAAGAGCTGGAGTTTCAAGTGATTGACGTAACCTCTTCCTTTAACCTTCTTTTAGGAAGACCCTGGATCCACTCGACCAGGGCTGTGTCCTCTACCCTGCATCGGAAGATCAAGCTACCTTTGCACGATACCGTCATCACTCTAGAAGCCACGCCTATGACTGTGGCCAACTGCAACACCTCGGGCCGCACCGATCTTTGGGGGTTCGACTTCATAGGGGCCATCGAAGAAGAATACCTTTTCCGACCCTACTTTAATGTTAGCATGGACCGGATGTTACAAAATCTGGGCTTCTTACCAGGGGTCACGTCAAGGCCCGATCTCCCTGCAGGAAAAATCCTTGAAGTCCTCGACAACGGGATAGTTCAAACCGGTCTGGGCTACACCCTGACCCCGGAGAATATGGGCCAAACTGGAACCGGTAAAGTCATCTTCGTCACGCCGGTGTTCGAGTCCGTCCAAACGGGCCTATATCGGCCTCCAACCACACGCCCTGGGACCCACTTGGCCCAGGTCTGCAACTACATACCCGACGACATCTTCGCCCTTGTCCAGTCCGAAGATGCTAAGAATGCTGAACCCGCGCTGGGGTTACTTTTCGGGGAGGAGCTCACGACCCCAACACCGAAGGAGGAGCTAGTTAGCCTCATTCTCCGCAGCCGCACATTCGATCCATCCAAACTGATCTCGGATGTTAGATCCGGGGCAGGTAAGAGAGCCTGGAGAAAGACTGTCAAGTGGACTGACAGTCAAGGAAGGACTTTCAAGCTTATCACCGGAGAAGGAGAAATGCCAGAATCTGAGTCTGAGTCTGAGTCAGAGTCCGAGTCAGAGTCTGAGATTGAGTCTAGTGAGTCCGGTGCTAGGATCGGTCCTGTAACTCCCCCTCTCCCTTTAGCTGTTCCTGGTGCTTCGGGGTCTGTCCCGGGCACCCTGCCTATCCCGCCACTGACTAGCGATCAGATGGCAGCTCTTTTCGAGCTTTTCTCTCAATTTATGAATAATAACAACCGTTCTGCTTACGACTTGTCTCATTTTCAAAAATTCCTAAATTTTCAAAATTTTCTGTGTAATGACATTGAGAAACCCGACGAACAGGTATCCTTACCTCCACATCTAATCGAGCAACTAGAGCAGAGGGAATCCCGCAATCCGGTAATCGAAGAAACCGAATCTATCAACGTGGGAACAACCTTAGAACCTCAGATGCTTAAGATAGGGTTATCTCTAGATCCCGGGGAGAAGCAACAATTCATTGATCTCCTTCAAGAGTTCAAAGACGTCTTCGCATGGTCCTACAAGGACATGCCGGGGATAGACCGCGAAATAGCCGAGCACCATATACCGATCAAGGAAGGGTTCAAACCGGTTAAGCAAAAACTCCGACGCATGAGGCCCGAATGGTCCCTCAAAGTCAAGGAGGAAGTCGACAAACAATTCAAGGCTGGGTTCATACGAGTCTCCGAGTATCCAGATTGGGTTGCAAACATCGTACCGGTCCCTAAAAAAGACGGTAAAGTGCGTGTCTGCGTGGACTTTCGGGATCTTAACAAGGCGAGCCCGAAAGACGATTTCCCGTTGCCACACATCGATATACTGGTGGACAACACAGCTGATCATGCCCTTCTATCATTCATGGACGGGTATGCCGGGTACAATCAAATAAAAATGGCAGAGGAAGATATGGATAAGACCACCTTCATTACACCTTGGGGTACTTATTGCTATACCGTCATGCCATTTGGTCTCATTAATGTCGGGGCCACCTATCAACGAACCGCCACGACTTTATTACATGACATGATGCATAAAGAAGTGGAAGTTTACGTAGACGATATGATCGTCAAATCCAAGCACAGGGACGGTCACATCACCGCCCTGAGAAGATTTTTCACCCGATTACGCAAATACAACATGAGACTAAACCCTCAGAAGTGCAGTTTCGGGGTAACCTCTGGCAAATTACTGGGTCACATCGTCAGCCAACGCGGTATCGAAGTCGATCCAGCTAAGATCAAGGCCATCACCGAGATGCAACCTCCTAAGACCGAAAAGGAGATAAGAGGTTTTCTCGGAAAGGTCCAATACATCAGCAGGTTCATTTCAAAACTAACCATGGTGTGTGAACCGATCTTCAAGAAGCTGAAAATAGGGGAACGGTTACTATGGGACGACAAGTGTCAAGCGGCCTTTGACAGAATCAAAGAAATCTTGTCTTCACCACCGGTCCTAATGCCACCTCAGCACGGTTTACCTTTGTCGTTGTACCTAACCACGACAGAGACAGCCATGGGGGCCATGTTAGCTCAAACGGTCAACTCCGAAGAACGAGCAATATACTACATCAGCAAAAAGTTTTTAGAGTATGAATGTAAGTACACCATGCTCGAAAAGACGTGTTTAGCGCTGGTCTGGGCCACTAAAAAGCTCCGACATTACATGCTCAGCTATGAGGTACAGGTACTGTCAAGGATGGATCCGATCAAATATCTTTTCGAAAAGCCCATTCTCAACGGCAGAATATCAAGATGGACCCTGATGTTGGCAGAATTCGATCTAAAGTTCGTACCACTGAAAGCCATCAAGGGCCGAGTAGTAGCCGAATTTCTCGCCGACAGTCCCGTAGCCGAAGAAGGACACACCGACACTTGGTCCTTCCCGGATGAAGATATTTTCCATACTGACACCGAGACATGGGATTTATACTTCGACGAAGCATCCAACTTCCGAGGATTTGGGGTCGGAATCCTCCTAATCTCGCCAAGAGGGGAACATACTCCCGTATCTATCAAATTGGACTTTGACGTCACTAATAACGCCGCTGAGTATGAAGCATGTATCCACGGGCTACAAGTCGCCGCCGATTTAGGGGTTACAAACCTCCGAGTACACGGCGACTCATCACTGGTCATTAACCAAGCACTCCAAAAATGGAAAACCCGAAATGCCAATCTCGTGGCCTACCAGGCACGAGTAAGGGATCTCGAGAAACAATTCCAAAAGGTAGAATACATATACCTACCTCGGGAAGAAAATCAGTTCGCAGACGCACTTTCAAAACTGGCATCTTTACTAAATATTCCCGATCATATGACCAACATGCCGATTTGCGTCGAAAGACGATCCGCGCCAGCATATATCCATGACATCGAGGATATCGAGATACCCGATCCCGAGCCATGGTATAAGGCGATCCAGACATATTTGACAACCGGGGAGTATCCACCTGGGACCGACAATCGAGCCAAAAAGGCCTTGCGTAGGTTAGCGACCCAGTTCGTCCGTACCGACGACGGACAACTTTACAAGAAGACACCACAGGGGGCTCTCCTTTTATGTGTCGACAAGGGTAATGCTGAAAAGGTCATGGCCGAATTACATGACGGCGAGTGTGGTCCTCACATGAACGCCCAGATGCTAGTCCGGAAGATCATGAGACTTGGATATTACTGGAACAGCATGGAAACTGATTGCCAGCTATATGTCAGACATTGCCATAATTGCCAGATTTTCGCTAATGTACAGCACATGCCACCATCCCTGCTGTATACCATGACATCACCCTGGCCATTTTCAACATGGGGAATCGATATAATCGGAAAGATAAACCCCTCGGGAACCGGAGGACACTGTTTCATTTTGGTAGCAATCGACTATTTCACCAAATGGGTCGAAGCGGAATCCTACCGTATTCTTAACGCCAGCCACGTTGCCAAATTTATCCAAAACAAGATAATATGCCGATATGGGATCCCTCACGAGTTCATCAGTGACCACGGGACCCACTTTCAGGCCGAAACGGCAGCCTTGTTAGCCAAATACAAGATCCAAAGACATACGTCTTCACCCTACCGACCCCAAACCAATGGAACGGTAGAAGCAGCTAACAAAACCATTGTCACCATACTAAAAAAGATGGCTGACAATTATCGGGACTGGCCCGATAAGATACCATTTGCCCTTTGGGGATATCGAACCTCGATTCGTACTGCGACCGGGGCAACACCGTATTACCTTACATACGGGATGGAAGCGGTCCAACCTGTCGAGCTGGAGATACCGTCACTCAGAATCCTACTCGAAAGTCAAGTACCAGAAGCCGATTGGGTTCGAGCACGATATGACTCGTTAGTACTGCTAGACGAACGACGATCTCGGGCTCTCAATAACATACAGATCTACCAGAAAAGAATCCAATGGGCTTTCAACAAAAGGGTAAGACCCAGGAACATCAAAGAGGGAGATCTGGTTCTCAAATCCGTACGAACTTTATTACCAGTAGACCCAAGGGGAAAGTTCAAACCTAACTGGGCCGGTCCTTATTTGGTGAAGAAGATTCTATCGGGTGGAGCGGTGATGCTAACGGATCTGGACGGGAATGAGTTTGTCAACCCAACTAACCTGGACCAGCTGAAACGTTATTACCCTTAAACCCGTTTCTCTCAATGTCATTCACAAAAGTTTATTAAAAACGTCTTTTCAAAATAAACTTTTTTTAAGACAAGTCAAAAGCTAGAATTACTTATTCTACTGTTATAAACATCTTGAACCAATAGTCTTGATGTATTTCGAAATTGCAATTTAAAGTCTGAACTACGTTTGGTTTGATTCCGCTATTTGTGGATACGTAGGCAGCCCCTCAAAAGGGCACAACCACTGCAATCGAAAAAAACGGGAACGGTTTCTAATAAACTTCCTTTATTTATTTCAAAAAAATTCAATTACAAAAAAAATCAAAAAAAAACAACACGTAAATAGTACTAATATTAAATAATAAAAAAATCGAAGGCATTTTTTCCTTCTCCTTGTCCTTAGTCTCTTTTTCGGCCCACCGACGTCGGCGTGGAGGGGAACGCTCCCGAATTACCAAGGGAATCTCCTTAACCCGGGCTCGTTTCTTCGAACTTGATTCCCCGGTCACCTCAGTCGGTCCTAGCCGGACCCGTGCTCTCTCGGGTATCCTTTCCCGCGGCCCAAGCCTGTCTCGGACCGCTAGCTTAGGTCCAAGCCTTCTCTCTAAGTCACTAGCACCGGTCTCTTTAGCTCGAGTCCTAGTCTTGGACTTAGAACCTGACTCCGGCCCGACAAAGGTAGTTGGAGTTTCTTCTTCAAAGAACCATCTATTATCCTTCACCGATTCTCTACGGGCTAAGTCAAAAGCCTCATCGGTCTTCAAAGCTTCACGGGCCTCTTTAGATTCTTCAGAAGCCCATTTAATATATGATTCAGAAACCCAAGCGGTCTGACAGGGGCGAGGTATAGTCCACATGGCCCGGGTAAACCAGCGTTGTAACCACGTGTCACACATAGCATCCGTCAATTGAACCGAAACGCTAATAATTGCTTCAGTTTCGAGGATCTGCTGAAATGAACCAAATTGCCTTAGAAGACGATCTGGGTAAATATGGACGGTCCAGTCCAAGGACAAAATCACCAGGTAACGGGCTTTATCTCTTTTAGCTAGGCCCGTCATCTTCGAAAGGAACCACCAGATCACGTTCCACCTAATCAAGGGCCCGCCATGGAATTTTAGCTCCTCATCCCAATACTTCCGATTTATATGATGATTGGAGCTGATTCGTCGAGACCGTGAGCCTATCTGACAGCTTCGGATATGCTCGTCGGGGGCTCTATAATTGATAGGCGCTCGGATAACCAAATCTGCAAAAATTTTCGAAAAGTCAAAAACTTTCGAAAAATAAAAAAAATTCCGAAAAAAAAAATTCAAAAAAAAAATCCGAAAAATTTTTAAATTTTTTTTTTTCGGAAATAAAAAAAAAAAAAAAAAAATCGGAAATTCGAAAAAAGTCAAAAAAAAAAAAATTCGGAAATTTAAAAAAAAAAAATCAGTAAAAAAAAATCAATTTTCTCCCCCAGCACGAGTCGAAGTTTTATCTGTATGTTGAATGCAAAACAGACAGGTATCCCAAGAGTCCCGGAGAATTATCAAAGTTCTCAGTGAAAATTCAAGCAACATTTTCGCTAAGGAATCGGATGTATCAGTAAGCGGTACATCCGCAGCTTCTAATAGGAGCTCCCGCGCAATTTCAAAATGGAAATTGTCTGCAACCAGACAAATCCAAGACTTTTTTAGTAGAAAGTCCCCGCGCCATTATCAACATCTATCCAGGTATGATTTCTATCCTATGGCTGGCGAGCCCTTCACGCAAGTCTAATGGACTCTAAACGACCCGATCGGAAGTCTGCCAGGTCTTAATCCTCGATTGGCCTGGTAGCTACTCTGACTTTCGCCTTGTCCAAGCCTCAGTCAGAGTGGGGGCTCTGTAGACACCCACATTTTGACCGCCAGGTGTCTATAGTAGGTCCCGCCAAACACCCGATGATGATAGGACGCAAACATGCTTAAATGGGCTCGAAATCATGGACATTTGGTTTAGGCTTATTAAGGAGTACAAATCTCACAGAACGGACCTCAAATCCAGGCCCAGTGGGTCGTTTCGAGTCAAATGAGACTAATTTGGGTCGATTCTGACACCGGGGGTAAAACCGTCTTTTAGCGACCGAGTCAGACCCGGTCAAAGATATTTTTTCCCGAGTCACACGATCTGGCCGTGTCATTACACGTCCAATTCGGACTCAATCACTACAAAAATCAGCCTTCAATAATATTAAACAAATCCGTTTAAGGATAGAATTCGATCTCAAGTAGGAATTCTATCCGGAAACCGAAACAAAGTATCACCCGAGCTCAGATACTCGGCTGAAACAGCCGAGATACCTCCCCCACCAGCCGAGTTTTTGGCTTTCCCACTAAGAAACGAGAAGTTTATTCCCTTACGAACTCTCGTATTTCCTATCCAAACCGGTGTTTCTTGTCACACAAGCAAGGCCACCTCGATTCCTATAAATAAGACATCCCGTCCAACACAAAATATAAGGTTTTTAAGACAGAAAAATACCGGAAAATCACAAATTTTCAGCAGCCAAAAACGACGTCCAAAATCCCGACGTAATCCCGAAATAGTTCCAAAAATCCGACGAAACCAATCCCGTCCAAACCGGCCGAACCCACGCCTACACACACACATCAAAACACTCCAAAAACCGACACCTTAACTCATCCACATCATCTCGACGCTCCCGAACCTAAGCAACCGTCCGACGAGCCTTATTCCGAGAACACAAAGCATCTTTTTATTTGTTTTTATCGTTTTATTAGACTAAAACGAATTCACATGCTAAAATAACTTTGACGTTATTAGTTTAAAATGCATTAAACGACTTAGCAACCCATTTTATTTTTCTCTCACATGTCTAGGGAAAATAATGTTTGCATATCATTCAACCGTCGAACTAACCCGTGTACACCAAAAACGAACGATATCTTAGTAAAGGCCGCTAAGTGCGGGCGGGGTTGGGTGTTCTTAGTGAACTTCCCAACACGTACCCTCACCCCTTACTCAGAACCATGGTTTCCGAATGTCCGAATCCATTGGCAACGAGAGTCATTCAATATACGATTAACCGCCCAGTCGGCATCGGTATCGATATGCAAAGGGACGAGCCCAATAAACTCTGACATCGGAAATGGGCCGTAGTTTGTATACGGCCCACTACGACATAGAGTGGGCTCGAACGGTTCCGAATAACCACAAAATTCGGTGGCGACTCCTACTTCGATTTAAATTTCAATTTGACCATCTCATATGGAGATTCATTCGCCTCCCCAAACCCGCGCGTGGCCGCGTCGGGGTGGACCTATGTCATGTCCACAATTTGGCGACTCCGCTGGGGATCAACTGATGAGTATCTCTGTTCCAATCAATTCCATACATACGGTAATTATGCACTATTTATAGGCGATAAGAATAATCGATATAACATTTAATATATACGATAAAATATAGTCATGTGAGATCTTGTTTAAATTATCTGATCGAGTCGTATGGAATTGATTGGAACGGAGGGAGTATAAAAATAGAGATACCAATATAACGATGATCATCAAATTTGTTACTCCCTCCGTTTTTTATGTTTCTTCCCGTATTCCTTTTTGGGCCGTTTTATTTGTTTCTTCTTATTTGTAATCTTTCCTTTTTTTGTTCATCTTATTTTAACTTTTTGTTTTCATTGAATTCATCCCATTGGATACAAGTCATTTCATAAGACCCACATTCATTACATTACAATATTTTAATAACTTTTAATCTAAGTGCAAAAAGAAATGAGAATAAACTTAAAAAACGGAGGGAGTACGTTACATTAAAATTTTATTGATCACTTTAAGAAAAAAAATCACAAATAAACATAATAATATACACAAGAGAATTATCCCTTTCTACCATTAACATTATACTTAGTACGGAATGCATCAACAATAAGGTGTTCGATCATGTCCATACACCAAGTTCATAATAACGGACGGACAAGCATTGTTGTTGGAAGAAGTTTGTGTGAGTTCGTCCATACATGTTTGTGCAGAAGAAGTGAAGAACTTGTTCATCCTTCACATTTTCACAAATTCTTTTTTGTGACGGATACTTCCGTCACAAACTTCTAATGGGTGAAGTACTATACTAAAGACAAAAATAAAGTGTAGGTGGGACATAACAAACTATTTGTTTTATTCATTCATGTGGTATGTAATTGACCCGTTTTATTATTACGACGTATAGGTCCGTCGTAAGGGTAACATTATTGACGACTGACGAGTCTAATATTTAACTAATAAAACACATAATTATTCAGTTTAACGTACGAAATAATTACCTAATTAAACACTTAATCAACTAATTTAACATAATTAAATAATTAAACCTTATTTAACAAATAAAAATACAATTTCACTTAATTAACTAATTAGCTGAGTTATCATAATTAAACACTTATTTAATTAACAAATAAAATGTGCTAGGCCAGAGTCAACCTTGTGTTGGGGTAATGACACTATGCATGGGGTGGTATTTGGAGCAAACTTGTCGGATGATTAGTCCTCATAAACAACTTATGGATGTCAAGTTCTTCTATGTTCACCCATGATTCATGTATAAGTATCGCTAATATAGATACCCAAGTGAGTATTCACATTTATTATTCATTGATCTGGTAGCTAATATCAAAATGCATTCACCCCCAGTGCGACCATAATAATTACGAGTAATGTTCTTATAACCCGAGTTGTAATACATTACTAGTTACAGTATATACTCAATGACTTTGATCTAAGTTGCTCACGCACCGAAGAACATATCTTTGAGGGGAGGCTTAAAAATTTTGAACCAAAATCGTTGCAATATGACACATGGTCGCTCACTCACATAGTGACAATCGCCACAAAGTCCCTTAGTAGCTTATCTGTACGCTATGAGAGTAGTTAAATCCTGGTAGTAGGCTAAGAGTTCAGTGAGGCAACGAGTTAATTCCAAGTGTAGTTTTGTGCTTGACTCGTTTTATATGATTGGTTTCAAATTTGGACATTATTGTGCAAGTCATACTATACGGTACCTCTTCCGTCTCGGACATTTGTGTTATCTTTTACTCCGTATATTATTTGTGAAGAATATTTTAATCAAAAGACAAGAAATAAGCGAGATAGAAAGAGGAATATTTATCAAACATATAAAATCAAATGAAATACGAGTACAATTATTTTAAAATAAATAAATTACATCTCTCTCAAAATAAAAATGGGTATCAAAATAAGACGGTCCATGGTACCTCTTGAGTGTTGATGACTTAACATGCCCGGTCTATTTACGTATTGTATCCGTTGAAACAGAAGGCGCTCCCCACATTCACCTTCACTCGACTGTCTCACTCTCTTTGTCACACTCCCGACTCCCTCACTTAATGCGCTACCCTCCCCATTCACTCCCTTGCTCAGTAGTACTGACTACTGACTAAACCTACTCCTACTCCTCACTCCTCCATTCCTTCCTATTCACTTCTCTCTGCACAATACTTTAACCACATTTACTCACTCACTCACTCTCAAATCTCAATCCCAAACTTTGCTTACTTCTTCTTCCCCTTCTTCCATTTCCTACATACTAACCATAATGTCAGTAAAATTATTAAGTCAGACTCTGAAATCAAACACATTTGTAGGTCAAAAACTCTACATTTTGATCCTAATACTGCTTACCTTTTTAACATTCTCCTGCCTTCTCCTCTGTTTCTGCTTCATCAAGAGGAGAAACAAATCAAACAATTCAGGGATTCTCCCCTTGGTTATCAGGGCATTTCAGGAAGATGAAGAAGAAAAAGATGGGGTAACAAAGATGAAAATAGGTGAAATTCTCAAGGGGAGTAGTAAAACAGAGGAGATTGGGATATTAGTTGATGGAGAAAAGGAGATCAGTAGGAAGTATGGTGGGATGATGAGTAGGTCAGGGGAGAGCAGCAGCGATGCCTGCTCCTCAAGTAAGCTGTCGGTGGGTTCGTCGTCCACGGCGGGGACAGGGGGTGAGGTGGCTGTGGCTGTGGCTGTGGCTAACATTGGGTGGGGGAGGTGGTATAGCTTGAGAGAGCTTGAGGCGGCCACACGTGGATTTTCTGAGGATAATGTGATTGGTGAAGGTGGTTATGGCATTGTCTACAAAGGTGTTCTTGAGGATGCCTCTGTTGTTGCTGTCAAGAATCTCCTTAACAACAAGTATGTTCCATGCTTAAAAATACTTTGAATAATAGTAATACAATGTGTCGAAAATACGGAATATATTCTAAATAATACTCTGTACATTAATTTATTATAGAATAAGATGTCTCTAGAACCGTTGATAAATGAGTCATGTTTTTATTTAAAAGGATTCACACAATAATTACCTACTAATTTGGACATTTTAGTTTTCCATATGGAGGATTGGAACTTATGTGTATATTGGTGGTGTGTGAGTCCTGAGTAGGTATGTTGGGGAATCTTGCTAGTAGCAACGGTATCCCAACCGTATGAAAAATGATTACAATTATCGATTTTTGGTACCCAAAATTCATGAAAATGACACCTTTTCCTAAATGAACTTGTTACCCAAAATTTTAATTCTAGAATGGCCGGTTATGTATGCCGAAATATGTGAAGTGAGCATTAATAATGTTTGGTGAAGATATAATGTTGTGAGAGAGGTTACCAAGTTTAGCCATTAAGTTGGTTGGATGGTTTTCAAAAACATGTGCCCCAGTTGAGTCATCAATGCTCTCTTGGTTACAATTTAATAGTCGTTGTCGGACGTTTTTAGTGTTGTCAAATGATGGTTGAATTTATAAAACAAACTCTAATTGCTTAAACTACATTGTCTAGAGTAGACTAGCTATTAGAGTTTTTGAATATGCAGAGAACGTGTAAGATGTAATGCATACAAAATGTAAAACCACAAATAAAAGATTTTATTTGCTTTATCCCGAACGAAAGGATTACTAATCAAATAGAGTAAAAAAACCTATTCACGAGATCATTATCTACTTGGTACTCCCTCCGATTCTTTCGATTCGTAATGTTTACTATTTGCACAAATAATAAGGTTGTGAGTGGAGATGGTGGGTCTCACCAATAAAGTAAAAAGCTAACCCAAATAAAAATCTATCTATTATAGAAATGTTGCAAACCTAATGAATTTGCCAAATATGGAATATGTTGCGAATCGAAAGAATCGGAGAGAGTAGAATATAAATACAGTACTCTGTACTCGTAATAGTTAGTGTATTGTATTGATTAACATTTTAATTAAGCTGATCATGGAAGATACTACGACTACTATATGTAACTCGTACTAGACTGTATTGATTGTTTGGATAAAGTACGCACTCAAAATTCTGGTATCACAAAAGCAGAAATCTCATACTCCACTCCACTAGTGTGGTGTTGAATTGTGATGACCTATGATCCATGATTGTGGTTGGTGAAAATGGATCACCCTTGCTTTTCCGTTATCTTCCATTATCTCTAATATAACAATATATATCCTTAATCATGCTCAATCCCATCAAAACGATCACTGTTGTATCATTTTGAAACAAATCTAAAACATTCAAAAATAATGAAATATAATGGAGAAGAGAAAGTAACGAGAGGAACTTTGGTTGGTTGGTGTCCCCGGATTGATTTTAATTTGGTGGGTATATTTTGTATCCACATCCACATGCATGCTTCGAGTATTGCTTTGTGGTAAACAGTCATTGTGTCGGTTTGGCTACTCTTATGATTGCTTCTTTAGATCTAAGGGGCACAATTGGGAATGTCACCGGGCCACTTGATTGCATTTTCCACTGCACCCGCACCCGATTTTAGGATCGGATCAGTGCGCTTCACACATCGGTTTAAATCCAATTATGTTAAAAACAACAATCGGGACCTAAATATCGAAAAAGTTTGTTTAATTAAGTGGAGTATAAATGTATAAATGGTCTACTGATCTTTGATTTAGGGAAAGTAGAATGCTCAATTAAATCTTTAATCTGTTTTCTCATTTTCATCATATGGTTTGAGCTTCTTTGACAACTTTTTTTTTTTTGCTTTCTCTTCTTTCAATTGGATGCACTTTATTTTACCTACTGCCTGAATTTTCTGCTACTTTAATGGGCTTTTTTATTTTTACTGATGACAGAATATGGGAAAATTTTGTTGTACTCAACCTTAAGGTGACCACTTTTTTCCAAAAGGATATGGAGTATATGCTTATATATCAATCTGGCTCTATTTTTTTTTGTTGTTGTACTCCGTAGTAAACTATGGTACTCCGACTCCTCAATTTTGGTACCATACCCGTGTCCAACACGATTCAAGGAGTCAATGGTAGGGAGAGCTACTCGGAGTCTGATACTTGGATGTGTACTTGTGTTCTATACCTGTACTAGAGTCTGAGTAATATAGATAGTAAATACGGAGTAATAGCTTTGGTTGCTTCTGATTTTCCGAACATGACATTGAGCATGAAGATACAAAAGATTAAATCTTTCACCCGTTAATGAAACTTGCTTTCTTTTGTGACTTGAGATGATGCTCTGGGTCATGATCATCCATGACACAAATCATTGTGGCGATAAAGAGAGAAAAAAAAATACTAGTCAGTTAATTCTAGACCGATAAGGTTTAGCCTAGTAGACAAAAGTGTGCAGGTTCGATCAAAATCCCTCTTGTTAATGATATTGTATATTGGTATTTGCTGACAGTATCAGTAAATCAGTAGCCTGTGAATATAGGCTCCTCCTCTAAGAAAATGTGACCAAGTCATGCATGAACATGCTTTACTGTAGGGGGCAGGCCGAGAAGGAGTTCAAAGTGGAAGTGGAAGCCATCGGAAAAGTGAAACACAAGAATCTGGTAGGACTTGCTGGTTACTGTGCAGATGGCGCGCAGAGGTACAATTTTATTTATTAGGGGCTTTTTGACTTGAATATCGTCAATTTTACGACTACTACGAAGTATTGATTGTTCCTGCAACTGTAATGTTGTCGCTGCTATTTCATAGGATGCTTGTGTATGAGTACTTGGATAACGGAAATCTAGAACAATGGCTGCATGGAGATGTTGGACCTGTAAGCCCACTAACGTGGGATATCCGTATGAAGATTGCCATTGGAACGGCTAAAGGGTAACTTTCACGATCCCTTTATATATATATATCCACCATCTTATCTTATTGAAGATTACCAACATATAGGATTATACTTGTATTTGGCACAGATTGGCGTATTTGCACGAGGGACTAGAACCCAAAGTTGTCCACCGTGATGTGAAGTCCAGTAACATTCTTCTCGACAAAAACTGGAATGCTAAAGTATCTGACTTTGGGCTAGCCAAGCTCTTGGGATCTGAGTCAAGTTACGTGACCACGAGAGTCATGGGGACATTTGGGTTTGTCTTCCCTTTCTTCATTCTGCCACTAAGACTGTCTTGTAAAACGATTTTAGCCCATGTTAAAAACTAATTCGTGAGTTTACAAAATGTTGTTTTACTGATGGCCAATGCTGATTTGAAGTATTGACTTTGTAGGTACGTCTCCCCGGAGTATGCAAGTACAGGCATGCTGAGTGAAGGAAGCGATGTATATAGTTTTGGAGTTCTCCTCATGGAACTAATTACAGGAAAATGTCCGGTTGATTACTCTAAACCACCTGGAGAGGTAATTGTTTTTCCTTCAGTACTCCTTTCTTATCTTATTATTCATAATAATAACTAATACAGAGGAGTACTTTTGTATGTTTCAGATGAACTTGGTTGATTGGTTTAAGGGAATGGTAGCAAACCGACATGCAGAAGAGATGGTGGACCCATTGATGACAGTAAAACCCTCGTCAAGGGCACTGAAGCGGGTCTTGTTGATCTGCCTTCGGTGTATAGATTTGGATGCCAGTAAGCGGCCTAAGATGGGACAGATTGTGCATATGCTTGAAGCTGACGAATTCCCCTTCCGTTCTTCTGTAAGTCCCTTTCCTGCAATCCCTCTACACTTGTACAGTCACCCTTATGCCTTATGTACTTATGTATTGGACATATGAAATGTATACCATAAAAAGGCTGAACATAGTACATCCCAACTTTCTTGGTAAAGTCGGAGTGATGTTTTTCATGACCAGTGCTCGTTACCTGCCAGAATTAATGTTTGGCTTTTGCAGCAGGATCATCGGTCTACTCAGCAGGAAGCTCCTATTCCATCCGCTAACAGCAAAATGAGTTACCCGATTAAGGATATTGCACGATGATAACAATAGGCGGAGATCATCAGAAGTTAAATCTGGGAGATTTAGAATCAATTGCAGGATGATGAGTGATGAGTGCATAGAAAGCATAAACACTGTAAATACAGCCTCTTTAGACAATTGAAGCTTGATGATGCATTGGCTTTTGTATGGGAGTGTTTTAGTTCTCTAGTTAAAACAATGGACACTGAGTGAGCCTTGAGCCTTGAGCCTTGAGCCTTGAGCCTTGAGCCTAGTAAATAGATATTCCTTGTAAACTGCCAAGTGTTTGCGTTCTTTTAACAGAAATCTACTGAAACCACCATCACTAGGTGGTGAGGAGCGATGGGAAAAAAAAAATTCCGTTGCCGGGACTTGAACCCGGGTCTCTCGGGTGAGAGCCGAGTATCCTAACCAACTAGACTACAACGGATTACTTGGCTTTGTTAAACTGCAAAACGCTTTTATTTGCTAAACTCCGTAGTACTTACTGAATCAATACCGAAACGGAACTCTATATAACAAATACTGAGCAACAATTTTTTCAAGTAGTTAGTAATAGCCCCCTTATTTCGACCGAAAGGTTGGTGGTTCAAATTTCACCTACGATGTAGTGCGCTCTTTTCTAGACCATTTTTTTTTTAATTAAAAATTTTGGAACCTAAGTAGTGGTATATATATATATGTAGTTTTTTAGATATCCGATTTTGCTCATCTATAAGTAGTTTTTATTACTTCAACGATAAACAAATAGAGTTGTACTTGATTTCGATCCAAATAGCATCAACAAAATATTCGCCATGATAATTTAAAAATTAAGTCAAAGGAGGAAGAGTCCAGTTAAAGACGAAGAAAGAATCCCATCATCAACAATCAAGTTTACATATTCAATACTCGTACAATCGTACCTTGCATCCATTAAAATGAAAGCAATACTTGTAAGAAACCCATCTTCTTACTATAAAAGAAGACACCACACCCAACTATGTGGCACAATGTGGGAGCTCCATTTAGGAATTAGTCCTTATTTTTTATGTTTTGGATTAGTTAAGTATACTAGTGTGTTACCCGTGAAGAACCTTCACGGGTTGTTCGCTTTTATTTATGTAGAGAGTTTATTGGATTAACAACTAAAATTAGGTTATTCGTTAATAGACTTTTAGTTACTTTAGGTGTTATTAGGTAAGCGAAAACATGAACAACATATAGTAAGTATGGCGCAATCTCTTCGACATTCTTTGATCATGCACTTCCTACTCCCTGTTGTGAGTGTTTTAACCGATTCATTAGATAAGAGGTGAGTATATGAACGAAGGGGGAGATGTCAACACGTGGTTAGATGTACCAAGTAATCATCGCAAAGGTAAATAATGATAGAAGAGTGATACCCGTGAAAAACTTTCACGGACTGCCAACTATTATTTTGATAAATATTGATTACAATCGAAGATAAATTTTAGATTAATAGTGTGTTACCCGTGAAAAATTTCACGGGTTGCCTATTTTTATTGACATTTAAAGATAACGGAAGTGAGATTGGTTTTTAAATTAGACGAAAGAATGTGATCATCAATATGTGGGTTAATAGTACGAAAGATCGAACAACATAATCGTTTAAAGGATAATTTTGTTGCTGGAATAAGACAATTTATTTTTTATTTCATACTTTACTAATTATACTGTATAAAGTACAATTAAATCTACTCATAAACAAAATTAAAATAGTTAAATATATAGTTTGACCCGTCTTGAATATCGTTTGATTATAGTGAAATAGTTAAAATGAATATTTTGACTTTGTTTGATTATAGTGAAATGTTACTCATGCATGTACTACTTACTTCGTATTAATTATACTGAAATCTTATTTACAATATATATACTCCGTAGGAGTTACGGAGAAATATATTTATATCTTCAATAAATCATAACTCCTCCGAGTCTGATTTATGTTTCTCTTTCCCTCTTGGGGTGAGTCATTCTTTCTTTTTCTTTCCTGTCTAAGCCATAAATATGTGGCTCATATTCTTCCATTTATTTCCCTCTCTTTCTCCTTTATTTTTACACCATACATATCTAATATAATAAATCTCCCTTATTTTTACACTCTTTTATTTTCCATTTGTAAAGAGTGTGATCATCAATATATCGTTTATCTAATATATCGAAAACATTTTTAATCTTACTAATAATACATATCTATATTTAATTCAAGAATATGGAGGGAAAATTGAAGACAGTAAACATTCTTCGATCCCGTTTATAACGCGTGTTTGACCCGAATCCCAACCTAAAACCCGTATATACTCAACCCGTATAATTAATGTTTTAATGTGCGTTAATAAACTTGACCTGAAATCTTTTTAAACCCGACTCGTGTAAGTAATGTGGTTAATATGTGTTAATAACCCGCAAATACGATAATGACATGTATTTGACTCGAACCCCGTCTCAAAATCCGTATAAACCCGACCCGTATAGTTAATATTTTTAACATGCGTTAATAAATCATTTTCACACGAAAACCCTTTAAACCCGGCCTAGATATTGCTCAACAACAATCTTACCGCTACCCCTCAAATTTTCTTGCCATTAATGTTAATAGTGTAATACCCGTGAAAATTTATGGGATTGAAACGTTTATTTGGTATACAGGACATAGCGTTAAACAATAGACAACAAACGTGAAAGAGAAGTAGAATGATATAAATCCTTTAATACATGTATTAATTTTTGATATATATGTAATTTGTGTTCAAATTCATATGTTTATATTAAAGTTGGAATCTTTTAAATACTTAATTAAATACAACACTATGGGTAATATACTATAACATTACCCTATTCATTGTTTAATGAAATAAGGAGAAAACTATTGACAATGTTTGTAAATTACATACTCATAATATATTACTATAAACAACCGTAAATTTACGGAGTATTTATGCGCTTTAGCTATATAAATATAATTTTCTCTATAATTTTTTTACATAAATAATTACATTTATTATCGGGAAATAAAGTTCCCTTTTTCCCTCCATTTGGTTTTTAAAATTACAACAAATAAGTAATCCATAAAAATTGTACATTGATTTTTAGAATAACGAAGAGACATTGATTTTTAGAATAAAAATTGCACATAAGTAGTCCATATTTTAGAATAACGAAGAGACATTGATTTTTTGTTCCCACTATGTGTTCAATGTTTCGGTTTATGTAAATATAAGCGGTAAGTTTTTATGCATCGTAGTTGCAAAGAATTAGTAGTCTCAATTAGCTCGTACAATTAATGCAATTTTTAGATTAGATATATCTGATACTATATATATTTGGACGTGATTAACACTTCTATACATTTCAATTTGTAGAATTAAAATTTCTCTCGAGATACAAAGAATAAATTTTACTTCTACACTGTCTTGAAAAAAAAAGTGAAGCAATATACAAGGGGAGATGCTAAATCATACCCAACTTTTTACTGTTTCATACCCAGCTTTCCCAAACTACCCTCCTCATTTTTTCTCAATCAATTCATCATCAATTTCTTTCTTCTCTCTTTCTCTCATTTCCTCCATCAATTCACCACCAAGATCTTTCTTTTCCTCGATTAATTCACCCCCACAAGATCGTTAACCACCTATCGTCGTCGGTCTTATCTCTAACCACCATTTCTACCACCTTACCTCCAACCACTCCTAATTAGGGTTTAAATAGAAAAAAAAATCTATAATATAAAATTCAATTCAATGACTATATTAAAAAGTAAATTATTAATAAAAACAATAAACTTAATTATCTCAAATATAAATTATGATTTGTTATGGCTTAATTTAATCGGGGCTTAATTAGAAATTGAATAAGAAATTAAGGTTTCGAAAACAAATTGAATACAAAATTAATCAATAAAAACAAAGTTTATTAATAATAACAAAATTAGGTTTTATCGAATACAAAACTATTAATAAAAACAACAAAATTACTTGTCTTACGTGTAAATTGTGATCCATAATCGTAAAGTTAGGGAATAATTTAGTTAGCTTTTGAGGGGTGAAAAAAAGAAGCAAAGTGTTGGGTTTTGAGAGATGAGAAAAGGGTAGCGAATTGAAAAATAATGAAAAATTGGGTATGAATCAGTAAAACCTGGGTATGATTTAGCAATTACGTATACAATAGGTATACACAAAAAAATCTGGGACCAAATAAAATTAAAACGGTAAAAATTTAAAAAATATTCTAATGCGATTAATTACTATGTCTCGAGAATCAAACGCTATATTTGTCCCTAATATACACAAAAAAATTCTACTACGCGATTAATTAATTGCGAATTGCCTTTACCAACTAAATCTGATGTGAAATTTACTTTTTTTTAAAAATTAAATATGCAATTAATTATTTGGTCTCGAAAATAAAAAGCCAATTACTTATTGTCAAGAACTAAAAAAATTCTAATATGCGATTAATTTCTTGATCTCCAAAATCAAATACCGAAATGCTATTTTGGGTTTCCCCATTTAATGTAAAATTCAGTAATACCTAATCCAGACTTCCAAGAAACATATACAATTTGTTAGAAAAATATTTCTATATTTTTCAAATATAAAATTCAATCCGAAAATATTAGAACTATTAAATAATAATTTATAAATGAAATTCAATCCGAAAATAAATAAAATTATTTATAAATTGAGATTGTTACCTATGCATATATTAACTACTTCGTATTAATTATACTGAAATATTTTATACAATATATACTCCGTAAGAGTTATGGAGTAATATATTTATACATTAACTCATATTTGACACATATAAAAGGCGTATTGTAATTCTACAATGATTCGATACAGGACCAAAACAACCCTAAAATATATATCCGCCTGAAATAATAATTTTAATATGATTAAACAAATATATCCGCCCGAAATTAAACAAATATAATTAGGTGAAACTTATATAATTAGTTCCTTTAATATCTCCCTTAAATATTCCAAGAGAATCCCTACAATATCTGAAATTATTTTCAAAATAATTTTATAAATCTAAAAAATTAGAAAATATAATTAAAACTATTATATTATAATATACATGTTCAAAATTCAATGTTATGATTCTATTATATACAAAAGTACGTCATGTTTATATTTGAAGAAAAAGAAACTATGATTTGGGTACATTATTGCACTCGCTAATTGTGGACATGACGAAGGTCCACCCCGACGCGGCGAAGCGCGGGTTTGGGTAGGCGAATGAATCTCGTGGTAAGATTGTTCTCGGGTTCGAAATTTAAGTCAAAATGGAGTCGCCACCGAATTTTGTGGTTATTAGGAACCATACGAGCCCACTCTATGTCGTCATGGGCTATACACAAAGTAAGCCCACTCCGATTTCAGAGTTTATGGGGCTCGTCCCTTTGCATTGTTATACCGATACCGTTTACACCGGCTTTCGTATATAAAATGACTCTCGTGCGCCAAGGGTTTCGGACATCCGGAAACCAAAGGTTCTGAGTAAGGGGTGAGGGTACGTGTTGGGAAGCCCACTAAGGACACCCAATCCCGCCCGCACATGGCGGCCTCTACTAAGACACCGTTCGTGTTCGTGTACGCGCGCTAGTAAATTGATTAAATGATATGCAAACAGCGTTTTGTCTAAGCATGTGAATTTTGCGTTAACTACGTCATTTAATGCATCTTATTATTTGTCGAAATGATTTAGCATGCGAGGTTCATTTATAAAGCGTAAAAGCAAGTAAATAAACAAAGCTCGAAAATAAATAGAAATAACATACAAATTACACGGGCGGAAATACAACCCGGAATTCACAATACAACGTTACGTAAAGGAATGATAAGCGAAATAAAAATAACGCAATAAAAAGATAGAAACGGACCCGTATATAAACTAGACCGCGAAATACGTAGATGGACTAACCCCGATTAAATACGCATTATGTCGCATATTAAACAAAGGACGGGAACATGAGACTGTGGCATATTGCTAGCCTAATCTCACATCTCGTAGTCTTGTCCCGACTTATCACGTCAAAAGATGGTCAAAGTCGTTCTACGTGTCATGATGTGCATGGTTTTGAAAATAGGATAGTCACGTGATAGTCTTTGCACGTGATGACTAAAGTCGATAAAAAGGTCGGGGCTTGAATTGTGGGTCAAACCCCTCGGTTTTGTGGGTTACAGGACCCACTCGACCGAGTTGTGGTGTGACTCGGTCGAGTGCACGTTTAACGTGGCTACTGACCACTTTTTGGGGTGCTACTCGATCGAGTGGCCCATGGCACTCGATCGAGTGCCCCCTGTACGAAGCATGGCTCGTTTCGTTTTTATGACTTAAAATCGATGAACGGCCAAACCAAATACAAATATTGCACGATTTGTATTTAATTCGGCCTCCGGTTCTATAATCGTGTATGAACGATTATAATACCGTCACCGGAGTTTTAGGAAAACGTTTACGTTAGATTAGGAAATTTTGAATTAGTGACGAAATGTATCCCTCTACGTCACGACATCGGAATTGACTCTTTCGGGTTATGTGATGTCGGTATTCGTATCAACGGGTTTCGTACCAATTATGGAAAGGGAATTAAATCCGTTCAACTACGACCGATCACGGTCGCGTCACGCCCTTGAGTACATTGGGGCGGGGCTCCTCGAAAGGGCTCCACCTCCGTCGTTGCTCGTAAAGGGATTAGACGGACCAAAAGTGATCATCGTAGTCCAACGTTTTAAAACCGATTTTTGATGTTGATATATATATACGCGGTATTAACAACGCCAATAAAAAAATGATAAAAGAGACGCGAAAAGTGTAAAAAACATTAGTGTTAGTGTTGTGACAATCATGACTACAATACAATAAATATGAACAAAATGACGGAGTAAATAGAGATCGAAAGGGAATTTAGGACACCCTCAACATACATGCTAGGTATAGGCCTCGGAAATGGACTCGTGAATAGCGGCACGGCTTGGGAGTATCGAGGATGTACGCGAGTTATGGTGTGAATGGATGCGTGTGTGTATGTGTCGGTTTATCGAGGGACGAGAGCTCGGTTTTTGTGTGTTTTTGGCTTAGGATTTCTAAGGCTTGTAAGGTGATGAAGTAGGGTTGAAGTAGGGTAAAATGTGGCTGAAATTGTAGGTGAAGATGTAGGGTAGAAGTGCTTCAAAATTCTGAAATGCATGGGGGGGTGAAGCGGTATTTATAGACCTCACCCCTCGACATAGGGGCACTCGATCGAGTGGCCCTAGTGCACTCGATCGAGTGCCTTCACAAATGGGCCAAACCCGGGTTCAAAAGGCTCCACTCTATCGAGTGGGGTCAATCCACTCGATCGAGTGGGTCAAACGGGTGAGATAAAATAGGGAAGTTTTGAATTTGTTGTTGTGATTGATTTTTTTGAATTTTATTCTTTGCGCCAACTGAACTTGGCTGTTTTATGAGACGGTTTCGTCTTTGACCGGGTTTTGACCCGGTCGCCAAAAGACGGGATTTATCTTTGGTGTCGGTTTTGGCCCAAATTAGTCTCATTTTGCTCGGAACGACCCACTGGGCCTGGATTTGAGGTCTGTTTTGTGAGATTTTTACTCCGCTAAAAGTCCATGTCGGATATTATGAATTCCGAGCCAAAGTCCGAGTATACCAAGTCACGTTTGAGTCCGATCATCATCGGGTGTTTTTCGGAGACTACCATAGACACGTGGCAGTCAAAATGCGGGTGTCTACAGAGCCCCCACTCTGACTGAGGCTTGGACAAGGCGAAAGTCAGAGTAGCTACCAAGCCCGTTAAGACTTGGTAGACTTTCGGTCGGGTCGTTTATAGTCCAGTAGACTTGCGTGAAGGGCTTAAGCAGAGGGTCATACCTTTCCTGATGATGATAGCTTCGCGGGGAGTCAGACTTGTAGCATAAGTCCTGGGCGCGCCTATGTGTGGGCCCATCCCGCATCATTTCGGGAAAAATGCCGCCTCGGGCGTTCAGCTGGGGAAGTATGTGAGCTGTACGAGCTTGCCTTCGAAGCCTTGAGTCGTGCTTGAGCTGATGATGATGCTCCGTGGGGAGTAAAGCCTGCCTTTTTTGGGGAGTAGGTGTACCCGTATGCCGACACATCGCACTTTGGATGTAGCACACCGGGGAAAAGCTGACTCCGTTGGGGAAATTAAATAGTTTTGCGGGGACTTGCTTCTGAAGTCCGGGGTGTACCTGTATGCTGACACATAACAACTTGTATGTAACACATAGGTAAAATGTTGACTCTCGCTGGGGAGAAAAAGATTGAATTTTTTGGAGGGACCAAAAGTTTTGAACATAATTTTTGTCGCGAAGAAATTTTATCACAGAAAATTTTTGGAGACTCTTAGGAAAGCTCGGGACAGCTTGATTCCTATTCTGGGTTCAAGTTGGAATCCAGGCCTGCGCGCGCATGGGGCCCAGTTTGCTGAGGAGGCAGAGTAGTTAGGTTTTCAGTTAGGTTTTCCCATTATAAATATGAGAATCCCTGCTTCAACTTTTACATCCCAACTCAAACTCTTCTTTCCCTTCTCAAATTCTTTTAGACTTTTAAGAAAGTTAGAAATTTCTGTCATGGGTATCGATCACTTGACTGCTATGCTGCTTGCTTGGTCCCAGTACTTTCGGGACGAAGAAAAGGTCCGGCTGACTCAGATGGGGATAGTCAATTTATTCCCTTTTCAGCGTCTGATAGTTGACTCGCATTTTCTGGACGCCTGTCTGTCGTTTTGGGACACCACCCATCACGTGTTTGCATTCCCGAGGGGCGAGATGTGTCCTTTGCCCGAGGAGATTGCGGCCATAGGCGGTTGGGGTCTTGCTGTTCAGCCCGCTATTCCCCCGTTCTACCCGGATCCGAGGAGGAGATTAAGGGAATTTTTGGGTTTGTCTCATGCTGAGGCAAATCGGATGGTGCAGGGAGATACCGTTTCCCTGTTTGACCTGGCCGACAAGTTCATGAATGCACGGGACGTAAGGGTCACCCCTGCTCATAGGCGTAGGGCATTTGCCTTTTGCATGCTGCATTGCTACGTCTTCGAGGGGCTGATGGAGCTTGATTCATGTAGGGGTCAAATCAGGCTGATCGGAGTGGTTGACCAGATGGAGACTGGTCATAGCCCTGCTTGGCTAGCCACTGGGGAGATCATCATGGGTCTGGATGCTAGACGGCTCCACCCGACCCGACGGTTGATGGGGAGTACACGTTTCCTGCAGGTATACCTCTCGTTTTTTTTTTTTTTTTTTGGCTCACGTTTCACGCGAATTTCCTGATTTTCATAAGTCACTCGATCGAGTGGACCTGTCACTCGATCGAGTGACACTCATACCGGGCTACTGCCTGTTTTTGACAGGCTTACTCGATCGAGTCAGCTGCTGTACTCGATCGAGTTGGCTGTAGCGGACCACTCAATGGCTTACGAAGCTTGTGTATACTTTTCAGATATGGTTGTCGGAACGGCTGTCAATCATAGAGACTCCTCCGAGCATTCCCAATTATCGGAGTAGTCAAATTAGCTCAAGGGGGCGAAAGATAAGCTCGTACCATCAGATAACCCGAGCTTACTGGGATGAAGAGCTGGTATTCCACGGAGGTCCCTTGATCAGGTGGACCGTCGCTTGGTGGTTCCTTTCGAAATTGACCGGACTGGCTAAGAGAGACCAAGCCCGGTATCTGACGATCCTGTCCTTAGACTGGACAGTTCACATTTATCCGGACCGTCTCCTAAGGCAGTTCGGTTTGTCTCAGCGCATCCCTGAGACTGAAGCCATTATCAGCGTCTCACTCCAATTGACGGACGCTATGTGCGACACCTGGTTGCAGAGATGGTTCACTCGTCCTACATGGACTATACCCAGCCCTTGCCAATCCGCTTGGGTGTCACGGGCTTATCAGAAATGGACTTCTGAGGAGTCCGAGGAAGCTCGAAAGGCCCTGAAGCTCGAGGAGGCCTTTGAATTGGTTCATCGCGAGTCGGCGAAGGACAACAGGGACTTTTTCACCGGGGAATATATTCCTGAGGCTACAGTCCGGGGAGAATCGGGTCTTAAGTCACAAACTAAGACTCGATCTAAGGAAGTCGGTTCTAGCAGCACTCGAGGGCAGACCGACTTGGAACGACGACTTGGGCCGAGGTTGGCGGTCCGGGACCGATTTGGTCCGCGTGACCGGCTCCCTGAGCCCGTGAGGGCTCGACTTGGGCCTATTGATATGACAGAGGAGTCGGGCTCAAACAATCGAGCCCGAGCTAGAGAAGTTCTCGTGGTGATTCGGGAACGCTCCCCTCCGCGCCGTCGCCAGTGGACGGCTAAGGAGGCCAAGGACAAGGGGAAGGGCAAGATGCCCTGAATGCCGAGTCCTTTAGCTTTATTATTATTTAAGTATTATTATTATTTTCTGTTGTGTGCCCCCTTTTTTTGTATTTTTTTGATTCCTGCATTTTTTGTAATTTCCCGAGTTTGTCGGGATTTTTTTTTGAATTAATAAAAGAAGTTTATTATAAAACCGCTCCTGTCTTTTCTTGATTGCATTGGTTGTGCCCTTTTGAGGGGCTGCCTACGTATCCGCGATTAGCAGAATCAAACCAAACGTAGTTCAGGCATAGGAAATTTGCAATCTCGAATTACACCAAGACTATTGGTTCAAGATGTTTATGACAGTAGAATAAGTGATTCTAGCTCATTGACTTGCTTTTTGTAAAAAATAATAATTTTTATAAAATTTGCTAATGACATTGAGAAGAGGCTAGGGGTAGTAACTCTTCAGTTGGTCCAGGTTGGTTGGATTGACAAACTCGTTCCCGTCCAGGTCCGTCAGCATCACTGCTCCCCCTGATAGGATCTTCTTCACCAGATATGGACCAGCCCAATTGGGTTTGAATTTTCCCCTTGGGTCGACTGGTAGTAGAGCTCGAACAGACTTAAGGACTAGATCGCCCTCCTTAATGTTCCTGAGCCTTACCCTTTTGTTGAAGGCCCGTTGAATCCTCTTCTGGTAGATTTGGATGTTATTGAGGGCACGAGACCGTCGTTCGTCTAGTAGAACCAGTGAGTCATATCGTGCTCGAACCCAGTCAGCTTCGGGTACTTGGCTTTCTAGCAGAATTCTGAGGGACGGTACTTCCAGCTCAACTGGTTGGACTGCCTCCATCCCGTAGGTTAGGTAATATGGTGTCGCCCCAGTTGCGGTGCGAATTGACGTTCGATATCCCCATAGGGCAAAAGGTATTTTGTCGGGCCAGTCCCGGTAATTATCAGCCATCTTTTTGAGTATGGTGACAATTGTTTTATTAGCCGCCTCTATTGCTCCATTTGTTTGGGGACGGTAAGGCGAGGAAGTATGCCTTTGAATTTTATATTTGGTCAGCAGGGCCGCAGTCTCGGCTTGAAAATGAGTCCCGTGATCACTGATAAGTTCAGAGGGAATCCCATATCGAGATATTATCTTGTTCTGAATGAACTTGGCTACATGCTTGGCATTGAGAATGCGATATGATTCAGCTTCGACCCATTTGGTGAAATAGTCGATAGCTACCAAAATAAAGCAGTGCCCACCGGTACCAGAGGGATTTATTTTCCCGATTATGTCGATACCCCACGTTGAGAATGGCCAGGGTGACGTCATGGTATAGAGTAGCGATGACGGCATATGTTGCACATTGCCAAAGATTTGACAGTTATGACAATGTTTGACATACGACCGGCAATCGGCTTCCATGGTATTCCAATAATAACCGAGCCTCATGATTTTCCGGACCAGCATGTGGGCATTCATGTGTGGGCCGTTCACACCATCGTGTACTTCGGCCATAACCTTTTCAGCCTTATACTTGTCAACACAAAGGAGAAGAGCCCCCTGTGCCGTCTTTTTGTACAGTTGATCGTCGTCGGTGCGGATGAACTGGGTGGCTAGCCTCCGTAAGGCTTTCTTGGCTCGTCCTTCCGACCCGGGAGGATATTCTCCGTTTGTCAGGTACGTTAACACAGCCTGATACCATGGTTCGGGATCAGTTACTTCAATGTCTTCTATGTCGCAAATGTATGCTGGCTCGGACCGTCTTTCGACGCAAATTGGCATACTGGTCACGTGGTCGGGAATGTTCAGTAAAGATGCCAATTTTGAGAGTGCATCTGCAAATTGATTCTCTTCCCGTGGTAGGTATATGTACTCTACCTTTTGGAATCGTTTCTCGAGATCCCTTACTCGTGCCTGGTAGGCCACGAGATTGGCGTTCCGAGTCTTCCATTTTTGGAGTGCTTGGTTAATGACCAGGGATGAGTCACCATGTACCCGGAGATTTGTAATCCCCAGATTGGCGGCGGCTTGTAGCCCGTAAATGCATGCTTCGTACTCTGCTGCATTATTGGTAACATCAAAGTCCAGTTTGATGGAGACGGGAGTATGTTCCCCTTTTGGTGAAATTAGGAGGATCCTGACTCCGAACCCTCGAAAATTAGATGCACCATCGAAGTATAAATCCCAAGTTTCAGTATCAGTATGGAAAATATCTTCGTCTGGGAAGGACCAAGTGTCGGTGTGTCCTTCCTCAGTTACCGGGCTATCGGCGAGAAATTCAGCTACTACCCGACCTTTAATAGTACAAACTTTAGGTCGAACTCTGCCAGCATTAAAGTCCATCTAGAGATTCGGCCGTTGAGAACGGGCTTTTCGAAGATGTATTTGATGGGGTCCATCTTGGATAGCACATGGACCTCGTGACTGAGCATATAATGTCGAAGCTTCTTAGTGGCCCAGACTAGAGCCAAACACGTCTTTTCGAGCATGGTATATTTGCACTCATACTATAAAAACTTCTTGCTGATGTAGTAAATGGTTCTTTCTTCGGAGTCAACTGTCTGAGCCAGCATAGCCCCCATGGCTGTCTCGGTCGTCGTTAGGTATAACGACAGAGGCAAACCGGGTTGAGGTGGCATTAAGACCGGCGGAGCAGACAGAATTTCCTTGATCTTGTCGAAAGCAGTTTGGCACTTGTCATCCCATAGTACCCGTTCTCCTACTTTCAGTTTCTTGAAAATTGGTTCACACACCATGGTTAGTTTGGAAATGAACCGACTGATGTACTGGACTTTCCCGAGGAATCCCCTTATTTCTTTTTCGGTTTTCGGAGGTTGCATCTCGGTAATGGCTTTGATTTTAGCTGGGTCGACTTCGATACCTCGTTGGCTAACAATATGACCCAGTAATTTGCCTGATGTTACCCCGAAACTGCACTTTTGAGGGTTTAACCTCATGTTGTATTTGCGCAATCGGGTGAAAAATTTTCTTAGGGCGGTGATGTGACCGTCCCGTTCTTTGGATTTGACGATCATGTCGTCTATATAAACTTCTACCTCTTTATGCATCATGTCGTGTAATAAAGTGGTAGCAGTCCTTTGATATGTGGCCCCGACATTAATGAGACCGAAAGGCATGACGGTATAGCAGTAAGTACCCCAAGGTGTGGTGAAGGTAGTCTTACTCATGTCTTCTTCCGCCATCTTGATTTGATTATACCCGGCGTACCCATCCATGAATGATAGAAGGGCATGATCGGCCGTGTTATCCACCAGTATGTCGATGTGTGGTAACGGAAAATCATCTTTCGGGCTCGCCTTGTTAAGATCCCGAAAATCTACACATACCCGCACCTTACCGTCCTTTTTAGGAACCGGCACGATGTTTGCCACCCAGTCCGGATACTCGGACGCTTGTATGAAGCCGGCTTTGAATTGTTTGTCGACTTCTTCTTTTACCTTGAGAGACCACTCGGGCCTCATCCGACGAAGCTTCTGTTTGACCGGTTTGCACCCATCTTTAATTGGTATGTGGTGCTCGGCTATTTCCCGGTCTATCCTCGGCATGTCCTTGTAGGACCATGCGAAGACATCCTTGAATTCTTGGAGGAGGCTTATGAACTATTGTTTCTCCTCGGGATCTAAGGATAACCCTATCTTAAGTGTCTGAGGCTCTAAGGTTGTTCCCACATTTATGGACTCGGTTTCTTCGATCACCGGGTTTCGGGACTCCCTTTGCTCTAGTTGCTCGATCAGATGTGGAGGTAAGGGTACCTGTTCGCCTGGTTTCTCAATGTCATAGCATAAAACATTTTTAAAAGTAGAATTTGAAAGAGACAAGTCGTAAGCAGAACGGCTGTTATTATTGATTGAAAACTTGGAGAACAGCTCAAAGAGAGCAGCCATCTGATCATTGGTCAGTGGCGGGATAGGTAGGGCACTCGGGACAGACCCCGAAGTGCCAGCAGCAGGAATAATAAAAGGGAGAGGGGTTACAGGAGTGATTCTAGCACCGACTTCCCTAGACTCGATCTCAGACTCTGACTCAGACTCCGACTCAGACTCGGACTCGGACTCAGACTCAGGCATGTCTCCCTCTCCGGTGACCAGCTTGTAGATCCTTCCCTGACTGTCAGTCCACTTGACAGTCCTCCTCCAGGCCCTGTTTCCCGTCTCGGAACCAACATCCGAGATCAGCTTGGTCGGGTCAAACCTGTTGCTGCGGAGGATCAGGTTGACCAGGTCTTCCTTTGGAGTTGGGGCTATGGTGTCTTCCCCAAATAGTAGCCCTAGAGCGGGCTCAGCATCTTCAGCTCCGTTGGATTGGATGAGGGCGAACACGTCATCCGGGATGTAGTTGCAGTCCCGGGCCAAGTGGGTCCCGAGCTGCATAGCATTGGGTTGGTATAGACCAACCTGGATAGCCCCAAACATCGGTGTGACAAAGTAGTCAGCCAACCGTGGGCTATAAGGGCTCAAGTAGATACCCTTGAGGATGTTGCAGGCCTTTTCGATCCCTGCTCGGACAACATTGTCGGGGGTGATGGCATAACCGAGACCAAAGTGAGATTCTTCGTCTTTGAGAACCTCAATGATCTTCCCAGCTGGAAGATCGGGTCGAGAGGTAGCCCCCGGAAAGTATCCTAGGTTTTGGAGCATCATGTCGATACTCGTGGTGAAGTAAGGCCTAAAGAGGTACTCTTCCTCGATCATCCCCACAAAATCGAACCCCCAGAGGTCCGTGCGTCCCGTGGCGTTACAGCTAGCCACAGTCATTGGTGTTGCCTCTAAAGTGATGACATCGTTAAGCAGAGGCATCTTGATCTTTCGGTGGAGGGTGGAGGACACCGCCTTGACCGCGTGGATCCAAGGCCTACCTAGGAGCAAGTTGAATGATGAGGTGACATCGATCACCTGGAACTCGAGCTCCTTTTCTATCGGTCCGGTTATGATGGTCAGTTTCACGGCCCCAGCTACCGACTTCGGGCTCCCATCGAAAGCTTGGATGGTCTGAGCAGTCGGGATATAGTCAGCCTCGGTAATGCCGAGGGCTTTTGCGGTCCTTAGAGGAAGGACATTCACAGCGGACCCATCATCAACCAGGGTCATAGGGAGGTATTTTCCTTGGCAAACCACCGTAATGTAGAGGGCCAGATTGTGGGAGGCCCCGAATGGTGGTAGGTCGGCCTCAGAAAAAGTGATCGTCGGACCTCCTTCCTTAGCTTTGCCCTTTAGGTGGGGCAGGACCGTGGCTACCATCTCAGCAGGGGTAACCAAAGAGTCAACCTTAATTTGATCGAGAGCCTTTGTAAGTGCTTCTCGATGTTCTTGAGAACTAACCAGGAGTTGCCATATAGTGAGGTCAACTCGGGCTTTCTTCAATTGTTTCACGAGAGCCGTCTCAACAGTTGGCTCTTCAGGGGCGACTTCCGTAATGATGGTTGTTGGGATAGGGGCGTCCCCAGAGCTAGTGGCTTGGTAGGGACGACCAAGGTGGTTACTGGTTAGGACTCGGGATTTAGTCTTTCGAATCTCCTCGGCGGTGATGGGGACAGCTTCCCCTTTTGCGAGGTAGACATCATCTTCGTCGTCGAACCAGATCCCGTTCACTTGCGGGATGAATGGAGAGATAAGGTGGGAGCAATCAGTAATCTCCCCGGTAAAGATGGCGTGGGAGCTGAAAGGGTTCTCCTTGTTGCTGGGCTTATCTCCGGGTAGCGGGATTTTACCGCTTTCAATCAGGTCCTGAATCAAGTGCTTCAGCTTCCAGCACTTCTCGGTATCATGCCCATTGCCTCGGTGGTACTGGCAATAAGCTTGGGCATTGTAGTTCTTGGAGCGTCGCTCGACCGGAACTTCAGGAGTTGGGCCTATCGGTTGGATTAGGCCTTTAGAGGATAGCCTTTGTAAGGCATAAGTATAGGTCGTACCTATGTCAGTGAAAACCCGAGGTGGGGTGTTCTTCTTGGACGGGGTATCTAGTAGATTCACCGCGTCGAAAATGCTGCGAGTTGAAGCTTGAGGCTTGGTAGTGGAGGAAGAAGCCCCTTGGTAACCCTTAGCAGCGGCCTTAGTGAGGCTTTCCAATCTTAAGTCATCTTCGATCCTCATACCCATTTCAGTAAGGGTGGTGAAATTGGGTATGACAACATATCGGAGGTGAACCCGGTAGGATGGGAGGAGGTTCTTGACAAAAGCCTCCACCAAAGTCTTCTCACTGGGCTTATCGACCAGTTTCACGCTCTCGGCCCTCCATCGTTGAAGGTATTTGGTAAAACCTTCCTTCGGCTCCTGGGCCATAACCTCCAGAGATCTCATTGTGGTTTGGATCTCGGTGTTGTCAGCATAGTTCCGAGCGAACTCGGTGGCCACATCATCCCAAGTAGGGTATTTCTTTGGGTCTAGCCTGTAGTACCAGGCCCGAGGGTGCTTTTCAAGAGACGCAGCAAAGAGGTTCTTGAACATGGTAGAGTCCACCCCTTTGATGGCCATGAACTCCTTGAAGGCCCGTACATGTAGTAACGGGTCTTCAGTCCCTTCGAACATGGGCAAACCGGTGAGGTTCAGGTTTGCAGGCAGCTTGTCACTCAGTGGGTTATACTCACGACTATTCTCCCGATGGATATTATTACTCCCAGTCAAGTGAACTTGTTCCTCTAGTCGGCGTACTGAGCTAACTAGATCAGCCAGAGGCCCAATAGTCCCGGCATTTGGAGTCCTGTGCTCCACCGCAGCCAATCGAGTGACGATGGCAACTTGTCCAGCCCTCATCTCATTCAGTTGGGCGTCGATGTCGGCCTGTTTGTCGACCATGGCGTCCACAGAGGTTTTCAGATCAGCTAAAGCAGCTTCCATTCTGCGAGTGTGTCTGGTTGATGGTGGCCTGTCTGTAAGAACACCACGTAATCAGAAACCGAACCCAGTCTTGGAATCAAAGGAAAAAGTACATCCCGAGCGACCCAAAAAGAAAGGACTGAGTGGAAAAGACTCGAGAAAGACACTTAGACGGATGACTCGTAGGTGGTATGACTTCCATAGGATTTCGGCTTTGTGGGCCTAGTCCCGTTCGAAGGAAGGTCCACGTGAGATTACTCCCCAGACTTTTGACTCGAGTGTATGGACGGACTTTCCTTTGTAGGGGTATGCCCTACGCGGGTTGGTCGTGCCTTGACAGATAAGGCGGACTCGGGAAAAGGGGGAAACTCGTGATATAAGATCGACAGAGTTTCGACGCTATAAACCCTCTACATACTATGCAAAGACCCGACACACGGATAGACGGTAGGTCCTATAATAAGGAAGGTTTATTTTAAGAAAGTTGAAAGTTTTGGAAAGGTTGAGGTTTGAATGCAAAAATGAATTTCCGAGAGTTTTGAAAACTGAAAACGGAATTTCGAAAACCGAGATTAGAATTTTGAAAAGGAAAATTCCGAAAATCAAGGTGGTGGGGGTGTAAATTCGAGAATTAAAACGGACAGCATACCGACTACAGAAAAGGATATTTTGAGTCAAATCGTTGATCCTAAATTTCGGCGGCATTCCGAGTTTTGAAAATTGGATATTTTTGAAAAGGTGAGTCCCGAAATGGGCAGCATTTCGGGTTTTTCGAAATTGGGTGTTTTGGAAATACGGGTCCCGAAGTGGACAGTATTTCGGGTTTTTCGAAAGGTGGGTATTTTTGAAAAGATGCAATTTTGAAATGATGGTTTTTGAAAAATGACACGGAAACCAAGTAGCACGTAGTCAAACAAGCATTATAACGACGCTTATGTATGCATTACGCTAAGTCTCGGTCGGTCAAAATAGGGTCTATACCAACAACGATGGCTTTCTCGTGTGATGGACGGACTCCCTAAGCCGAGTTGGTCTTAGGACATGCCGCGAAACCGAGACGAGTTCCACCATCGATGTCTTTAGCGCACCCATGTAGGAATGCACCGTGGTATAGTGGGACGTCGGTCACAAGTAACCGGCCCGGGCAAATTTGGGTTATGCATGAACCATTAAACTAATGCGCGCACACTACTATACGGACGATTTCTCTTCGAGTCTCACCCTAGGAACCCCGATGACATGTGGTACATCAGGTATCCCCAGCGGAGTCGCCAAATTGTGGACATGACGAAGGTCCACCCCGACGCGGCGAAGCGCGGGTTTGGGTAGGCGAATGAATCTCGTGGTAAGATTGTTCTCGGGTTCGAAATTTAAGTCAAAATGGAGTCGCCACCGAATTTTGTGGTTATTAGGAACCATACGAGCCCACTCTATGTCGTCATGGGCTATACACAAAGTAAGCCCACTCCGATTTCAGAGTTTATGGGGCTCGTCCCTTTGCATTGTTATACCGATACCGTTTACACCGGCTTTCGTATATAAAATGACTCTCGTGCGCCAAGGGTTTCGGACATCCGAAAACCAAAGATTCTGAGTAAGGGGTGAGGGTACGTGTTGGGAAGCCCACTAAGGACACCCAATCCCGCCCGCACATGGCGGCCTCTACTAAGACACCGTTCGTGTTCGTGTACGCGCGCTAGTAAATTGATTAAATGATATGCAAACAGCGTTTTGTCTAAGCATGTGAATTTTGCGTTAACTACGTCATTTAATGCATCTTATTAATTGTCGAAATGATTTAGCACGCGAGGTTCATTTATAAAGCGTAAAAGCAAGTAAATAAACAAAGCTCGAAAATAAATAGAAATAACATACAAATTACACGGGCGGAAATACAACCCGGAATTCACAATACAACGTTACGTAAAGGAATGATAAGCGAAATAAAAATAACGCAATAAAAAGATAGAAACGGACCCGTATATAAACTAGACCGCGAAATACGTAGATGGACTAACCCCGATTAAATACGCATTATGTCGCATATTAAACGAAGGACGGGAACATGAGACTGTGGCATATTGCTAGCCTAATCTCACATCTCGTAGTCTTGTCCCGACTTATCACGTCAAAAGATGCTCAAAGTCGTTCTACGTGTCATGATGTGCATGGTTTTGAAAATAGGATAGTCACGTGATAGTCTTTGCACGTGATGACTAAAGTCGATAAAAAGGTCGGGGCTTGAATTGTGGGTCAAACCCCTCGGTTTTGTGGGTTACAGGACCCACTCGACCGAGTTGTGGTGTGACTCGGTCGAGTGCACGTTTAACGTGGCTACTGACCACTTTTTGGGGTGCTACTCGATCGAGTGGCCCATGGCACTCGATCGAGTGCCCCCTGTACGAAGTATGGCTCGTTTCGTTTTTATGACTTAAAATCGATGAACGGCCAAACCAAATACAAATATTGCACGATTTGTATTTAATTCGGCCTCCGGTTCTATAATCGTGTATGAACGATTATAATACCGTCACCGGAGTTTTAGGAAAACGTTTACGTTAGATTAGGAAATTTTGAATTAGTGACGAAATGTATCCCTCTACGTCACGACATCGGAATTGACTCTTTCGGGTTATGTGATGTCGGTATTCATATCAACGGGTTTCGTACCAATTATGGAAAGGGAATTAAATCCGTTCAACTACGACCGATCACGGTCGCGTCACGCCCTTGAGTACATTGGGGCGGGGCTCCTCGAAAGGGCTCCACCTCCGTCGTTGCTCGTAAAGGGATTAGACGGACCAAAAGTGATCATCGTAGTCCAACGTTTTAAAACCGATTTTTGATGTTGATATATATACGCGGTATTAACAACGCCAATAAAAAAATGATAAAAGAGATGCGAAAAAGTGTAAAAAACATTAGTGTTAGTGTTGTGACAATCATGACTACAATACAATAAAAATGAACAAAATGACGGAGTAAATAGAGATCGAAAGGGAATTTAGGACACCCTCAACATACATGATAGGTATAGGCCTCGTAAATGGACTCGTGAATAGCGGCACAGCTTGGGAGTATCGAGGATGTACGCGAGTTATGGTGTGAATGGATGCGTGTGTGTATGTGTCGGTTTATCGAGGGACGAGAGCTCGGTTTTTGTGTGTTTTTGGCTTAGGATTTCTAAGGCTTGTAAGGTGATGAAGTAGGGTTGAAGTAGGGTAAAATGTGGCTGAAATTGTAGGTGAAGATGTAGGGTAGAAGTGCTTCAAAATTCTGAAATGCATGGGGGGGGGGGGAAGCGGTATTTATAGACCTCACCCCTCGACATAGGGGCACTCGATCGAGTGGCCCTAGTGCACTCGATCGAGTGCCTTCACAAATGGGCCAAACCCGGGTTCAAAAGGCTCCACTCGATCGAGTGGGTCAAACGGGTGAGATAAAATAGGGAAGTTTTGACTTTGTTGTTGTGATTGATTTTTTTGAATTTTATTCTTTGCGCCAACTGAACTTGGCTGTTTTATGAGACGGTTTCGTCTTTGACCGGGTTTTGACCCGGTCGCCAAAAGACGGGATTTATCTTTGGTGTCGGTTTTGGCCCAAATTAGTCTCATTTTGCTCGGAACGACCCACTGGGCCTGGATTTGAGGTCTGTTTTGTGAGATTTTTACTCCGCTAAAAGTCCATGTCGGATATTATGAATTTCGAGCCAAAGTCCGAGTATACCAAGTCACGTTTGCGTCCGATCATCATCGGGTGTTTTTCGGAGACTACCATAGACACGTGGCAGTCAAAATGCGGGTGTCTACACTAATAATTGAGGCTTCGAATGAAAATCTGAAACCTCGTCGACGAATTCTTAGATCCGAAATGAAATCTCTACAAAAAAATCAAATATTAGAAAGTAACACAATATTATAATTTATAACTATAATCTTAATTGGAAAGTCATAAACTTTTATAAAAGTTCATATATATAAATATATGTACATATTTATAGTTATTTATTTATTTATTTAGAAAGGTTGTGTAATTATGACATGATAATTACGGAGTATTATTTTTATTTTATTAAAAAAATACTCGTTTTGTTCTCTTTGTTTTTTTTCTAAAAATAATGTTTTTTTTTCTCGAGTAAAACTTCAACTTTCCCAAAAAAAACTCTAACGAAATCATAACCGCATAACACTAAATAATTGAATATCAAAAATAAATCTATAAACATCACATTCGGTTAGTCAAATATATTAGGCAAATATTTCAAATATTTATTTCACCCTGTTTTGATCATTTAATTATTCTGTTTTGATCACCATGTGTAATTCTAGTCTTCAAAAGATTCATTATTCATACTCCCTATTCCCATTAATCATTTAATCTTCTTGTCCGACTCTTGGGGTCAATAATAAAAAAGATTAGACGGTATTAACAAACATCATGGTTGTATTGATTAGACGGCATGGAGGACATTATATTGTTAGTGTTAACAAACATCAAATTAATGAATCGAAGTAGTTTTAATAGAAAGGAGGAATTATATATACATACCTGTTTGGCATGTGTAAGAAGCACGGAACAGTAGTCGGACTCAAGAGTTTTGAAAGCAATAAGCCGCAGTTTCAGCAACCAAGTCAGGACCAGGGCTTTGGTCATCAATCTTGAAAACCGTCCTAGGAGTGGTCATGTCCTTCGGCCGCTCCCAGCATTTGGTGGTCCGACTCACCTTTCCCGATTTGTAGTTATTCCTGGGTTACAACATAAACAAATTTTGGATTCCAGGATTCAATCGAAATCAAAAACAAAAATAACAATTAGAGGTAAAAACACAGAATTGATTGAAAAAGGAGAAAGAAGAAGAGAAATTAGAAGAGTAGAAAGGGAAAAAGATACCGATTAAAAGAAATGTCATCTCCTTCCACATATTCCACCACTCACATATTTATCTTCACTGAATTTTCCGAGATCACAATTTTTTTAAAGCAAATTAACAAAACAATTACACTACCAAACCAATAGATAAATGGAAATTATCACAAACATCATAGATAAATTATGAGAAATTATAAATTACAAACAAAATCATCACAAACAAATACATAAATTATAAAGAAAACTGACATATGGAAATTATGAGGGGAAAAAACCAACAAACCAAGTTGATCGAATATTTTGATCAAAGCGGGGAGAAGAAAACGAAAACAGAATTATTAAAATCATGAAATTATGGATGACTGCAGACATCGTAGTGAGATAACACAACATATAAATACAGTGAGATGTGATTGAAACACAAATGAAGGAAACGAAGAGGCGGGTTTTGATTCACTGTGTCGTATTTCCGAGATGAATCGTGATTAATGGAGTAGGGTTTCGATGAAGATCAACAATTAAGGAGATTGAAGAAATCGGTGATGCATTCTCGAGAAGGATGAATCAACATTTACAACAATGCTTCGTGAATTGGTGAACAACATCAATGAGGAAGCAATATCGGTGGAAGAAGATTGATGATGGGGAGATTAATTGACAGTGGTTGATGATTATGCCTCGTGAACTGATGCTGTCATTTAATGACTTGGTTTTAGTTTCCTGTAAGTAACTAACATACTACATCTATTTTCCGCATATTAGTTACAAATTGATGTCTTGGATCAGTGGTTTGTTCACATGGGATAGGTCCTGGAGGTCGTGAGTTCGACTCATGTTGTTGATGTTTTGAGGTCGTGAGTTCGACTCATGTTGTTGATGTTTTTGGAGGAGATTTTATCAAAAATTTGTAGAGGGCATACAAACGTGTTCACACTGGAGGGGATACAAACGTGTTCACACTGGAGGGGAAAGAAATTGTATCAAAAATAAGGACTTATTTCAAAACGGGGGATCCTCATTGTGCCACGTCACTGCACATGGGCCTTGCTTTAATATATAAGAGATTAGCTTATAGAATTGAAATGAAGTTGTTTAGGGGAGATTAGTAATCTCCACCTCATTTAATGCTACATGTTATTCAAATTTTTGGGTTTTAAAAAAATCTTACTAATTCAATTAGGGCTTTAAGTTAGACACGGCAACCGAGGAGAGCAGTAAACAGGAACATTAATATGTTGCTGAGATTACAATGCACATTAAGGATACTTTACAATTTACAAAGACATTGAAATACATCTAAAACCTTTTCGGTTTTCTATGGTAGCTATTCTCCATCTTCTTTGATTCTTTAAATACTTCAATTGATCCTACATCATCTCCATCAACAGTGCAGCTTCCTGTTTTTCTGCTTCAACAATTTTCCATACAAAATTTAGAACGATGTCATTGTCCAAAGTTATATCAGTTGCCGGTTTGGAGCAAGGTGTCAAGGTACCTCAAATGAATATCAAAGACAAATTTAGATCCTATGGAATTCCTATTTGTCGATGCTAACGTAAATTGCTCATTTTTGTGTTGCCTTTCATCGAAGATCACCTATTGGAGCAAGATGATGCTATCACAAAGAATGGTTTAAAGCCTGCAAGTTTTGAAAATATAGTAAATGTAAGGATACCAACTACTCAATATAAGTGAGTTGAAATATTAAGTTTAACAAAACTGTTACATTCTTCTTCTTTTTTTGCCTTCTACTACCACTACTACAAAACATTAAATAGACAACTCCTAATAGACATCTGATATTCTTAACAACCGATATATAATATATAATAAACAGTTGTCTTTATAGGCTTATAGACAACTGAACTTTGTGAAAACAGTTGTCTATATATATTAGACAACTGTTTTTATAAACTCAGTTGTCTATTCTAATTTTCAGGACCACTAAAAATTGGTTGTTACTAGAGCTGATCATGGGCCGTACCGTCCGAATATCCCGACCCGTCCGGCCCGAAATTTTAGCGGGTTTGGACAGGGAATCTCGGCCCGAATTGTTAAATGGGCCGGACAAGCCCGGCCCGATATAACAAACGGGGCGGGCATGGACACTAATATTTTGAAACGGGCCAACCCGCCCGGCCCGCTAAAATATTATATACATTCTACAACTTATAATTATAAAGGAAATGAAAAATGTATAATCATTATAATACAAAAGAAAATAATTAATCTATGCTCTAATCGAGACACTTGTGATAATAGTATGATATAGCGAAAATACCTTTGAATTCTCAAGAAAAACTAGGCAACTCTCGCTATTCTCAAATTCTCATAATAATCTAATAGTTTGATCTTATCACCATTTTTTGTTCATTTACCAAATACTTTTTTTTTTCTTGTATTTTGATATGTAAGAAACAATTCAACTATGTTGTATTCTTTTTAAATATTTACGTAATTACTGCCTATCTTTATTTGTTTGATATTTTTATTTGTTTGATAGAGAAGAAGGTTTAGCTCACGTGGTTAGAGCTTCCTTACCCTGATCGAGAGGTCAGGGGTTCGATTCTCATCTGCGACTAAGTGTGCGCTTCGTTATACTAAAAATAAAAAAATAAAAAAAATAATTGGCCCGATAGCCCGCGGGCCGCCCGATTTTGCATAAACGGGCGGGTAAGGGCAAGTACTCTAGGCCCGTTAGTTAGGCCCGACCCGCCCGCTTTGATGTTAAGGGCAACTTTTTATCTTTTAGCCCGGCCCGTGTCCGACCCGAACCCGCATTTGAGCAGGTCTAGTTGTTACTACCCAACCCATATCACTTTCTCTCAAATATTTTTTTTAAGTAATCTAATAATAAGTGTAATTCAACCCATATCCCTTCCTGTAAAGGTACCTTCCGATTTCCGTCATTCCGTTCCTCCGTTTCATTTGATGTCGAGTTTTTTCCGTTTCACTTGATTTATTACGGTTTTTGTTTGCTTTTTTTTGTTTGTAGTAACGTTGGCCGATAGTGGATTGCGAACGTTAGAATTTCTCGGATTGGACGAAGAACGACAGAGGAGCTATGTTGTTGATGTAAGATTTCTAAATTGTTTGACTAATTTAATTAATTACTGTAATTAGTATTAATCAAGGAGTTTAGTCGAAGATTATGGACTAAATTGCGGTGTTTAATTTGCGTAGTGATTAAAAATTGATTTAATTATCACTGATTAATATTAAGTCGTATATGATCACCATGATCCTAAATTCCTCATTAAGTTATCGTACTTATCGACCACCAATTACTCGACTCGGCTCGTCATTAAATTATCGACCCAAAATTTCATCGAGTCAAGTTCAAATCATTCACGAGCTGTCTCGTATCAATATCAGTTTATGACACATAATTACTCGACTTAATTATCGTACTTATCGACCCAATAATTACTCGACTTAATTATCGTACTTATCGACCCAATAATTACTCGACTTAATTCATTAATTTACCGACCCAAAATTTAATCGAGCCAAGTTCAAAATTTAATCGGAACGAACGAGCTGTCTCGATCTTGAAATGCTTTTAGTTTTCCAAGCAATCATCGCCAAATAAACCAAAACTTAACTTTGCTTTGCATTTTACTTCGATCGAAACCTGTCTTCTCTTTTTCCCCCAATTTCATACGTACTTTCCCCAGATTCTTAGGGTTTCTTCACGTTTCAACCAGCAATTTCAATCCGTTTCTTTTGTTTCCAGCAGGTCCCTCACTAAACTCTCTCTATGGTAAATTTAATCATATTGTTGCGTTTTTTTTGTCAATCATTGCTCAACTTACTCTAACCCTAATTTGTTTCCAGATCCCCAATTCTAATAATGCAACATCATGAAGCTAACCTTCGTCGCCCTTCCTCGATATTCGTCGCCCTTCTTATCTTCCTTCTTCTCTAATTAACTTCGAAGCGTCCTTCGTCGCCGTTCTTCGCTCTTCGTCGTCGTTCCTTCTTCTTCTCTGTTTGTCGCTGTTGTCGCTGTTATTCGCTGTTCTCTGGTACTCACTCTTCTTCTCTGTTTGCATATAGACGTATACATTTCAGTCCATTTCATTGATATATTGATACGAGACAGCTCGTGAATGATCCTAAATATTGATATATTGGTACTCATACGTATGATCCTAAATTCCTCAGCTCCATTTCATTGATATATTGATATTGATGGCGAGTTTATCGGAAGTTGCTCTGATGATGGATCAGTTGTTATAAGCAGTCTGTTTACTCATGAAAAACGCAAGTTTGAGTATCACAGGCCGACGAAGGCCATCGCTCTTGATCCCGACTACTCAAGAAAAGCATCAAGAAGGTTTGTAGCCGGCGGATTAGCTGGTCAACTTATATTCTACATGAAGAAGTGGTTCGGCTATCAAGAGCAGGTTCGAGACTTTTATGTAGCTTATACATATATTCATGTCTATGTAGTTGATTTATTTTGCGTAGTATATGTGATAAATAATATGTGGTGTTGTATATTCATGTTGGCAGGTTTGTTGTTATTTTGACCCAAATGATACCGCTTTGGAGATAATAATTACTCCGGCTTTATCCTTGTTTTAGTGTTCCTTACTATTACTCCAATGTTTGGGGAGACTTGCTCCGAAATGCACGTTTGTTTCCTAACTAGGGCTTAATTCAGGATGATGCAGTCTTGATAATTGGCTGGGGCACATCTGTAAAGATTGCTTCGCTGAGAGTCAATGCTAATGGCTCATATATGCCCGGACCTGTATCAAGTGTCAATCGTTGATATCGTTGCATCCTTCGAGACGAATTACTACATTTCAGGTATTGCTCCTTTTGGTGATTCGTTGGCTATTCTGGCATATATACGAGGACAGGAAGACGGAGAGAAGGATTTCAGTAGCACAGCTCCTACACGTCATGTATATGTTCCTCTTAAATGTGAATCCCTGTGTACTTTGTTCCAGCCTCACATGGAGCGTAGATACGAGACTATCCTTGTGTCGGACTTGCATTCACATCTTAAATTGGCTTATACTCTCGTCATATTCACTGAATTGTTACTGTTTATTGCATAGACATGGGAAGCTGAAAGCCTGAAAGTAACCACCGTTCATGATTTCACTGAATTGTTACTCTTTACGCAGGGTAATGCACAGAGACTGGAAGTACGTGTTGTTACATGGACCAATGATGAACTAGCAACTGATGCTTTACCAGTACATGGTTTTGAATATTATAAAGCTAAAGACTATTGTCTTTCCCACACTCCTCTCTCAGGTTTTCTTTTTCCGACTTTCGTGCTCTGTTATTAGCTTTCCTACTTATTTTGTTTATGTACCGACTGAATGGAGAGGGAGTTTAGTATGAGGCTGGATATGATTTGTACTGAAGCGATATTTCCGTCTTGCTTTAAATACTTGAATAACCCTAAGAATTATTATTATTATTATTGATGTAGGGAGCAATTATATTAATGGTCGGTGGACAGCAGGTGATGAGCCACTCTACTACGTTGTTTCCCCAAAAGATATAGTTATTGCTAAACCAAGGTTTGTCTAACCTCTTGCGGAGTATTTTTTTCTCCTTTTTTTTGATCGTCTGAACTCGGGGGGTCTTGACATTTAGTTACTCTATTCCGTGTTGATAGTAATCACATCTGGTTTAGTGGCTGATTTTATTCCATCCCCCTTTCTCGGTAGACAAGAGGAAAGCGGATATGAAAAGTAATTTCTTAATTAAGGTTGGAGTGTTGTGATAGATTACAAGAAAACAATTGGGCGCACTTTTTTCCCTGTATATATATCGTAAAGTGAGATATGAAAGTTAGATCTCAATATATATATATATATATATATATATATATATATATATATATATATATATATATATATATATATATATATATATATATATATATATATATATATATATATATATATATATATATATATATATATATATATATATATATATATATATATATATATATAGAGAGAGAGAGAGAGAGAGAGAGAGAGTAGCTAAA
Organism: Agrostemma githago; assembly: GCA_958450325.1. NCBI lineage: Eukaryota > Viridiplantae > Streptophyta > Magnoliopsida > Caryophyllales > Caryophyllaceae > Agrostemma > Agrostemma githago. The sequence continues at coordinate 8,267,547 of OY288260.1, forward strand.
GAGAAGCAAACTTTTTTTTTTCACTTTTTTGTGATCAATAAGCTCGTTCGTGATCAATTTTTTAAACTGTCATCAACTTACTTGCATCTTGTACAGGTTCATTATAGATGGAACTTTGATGCGTCCCCTGATGTTTGTTTGTGATTAATAACAGGGATACTGAAGATCATATAAATTGGCTTCTTGAGCATGGGTGGTATGACAAAGCTGTAACTGAAATCGAAGTAACACACGGAAGAAAAGAACTTTTTGAAGAGGTTGGCGTTTTGCTATTTACTGATTTTTTTTTACAAAATTGTGTTTCCAAAGTGTAAGATATTCAAAAGTTTCTTGATAAATTAAACGAGGAAGTTTTATTATGGGAACCAATGGCGGAATATGTGTTTCTCACTTATCTCACTGTTAATGAATCTTTAATAGGTAGGATCGAGATACCTGGAGCATTTGCTTGCTGAGAAAAAGTATGCCGAAGCTGCAGAATTATGTCCCAAATTGCTTCAAGGTTTAGCTTCAGCTTGGGAGAGGTATTATAACCTTCAATTGCCGTAACGCCTTTTCCTCAATTGCTTGTATTTGCAGCTTCTAAAACCAGGTGTTTTGACTTCATGGAAAGATATAACCTGCATGCTGCTGTTCGTGAAAAGGTACAGTGCTATTACTAAGATGCTGCACTTTGTCTCGATTACAATTATTATGCATTTCTAAGAAAACAGGGATACAACATTAAAAAAAACTTTATAGATTAAAAATTGAGGAGTACAATGTTAGAATTCTCATTTATCTATTTACGGTATGGTTACAGGTCATCTTGTTACTAATAACCTTCATCCATGTATGTGTATGTTGTATCTTGTATTTTGTCATTTGTACGACTCTTACACTTTGTTATACTTGTTGCAATGTAGTCGGCTCCTCATGCTCGGAAATCAGAGTGCGGTTATTACGTGATGATATATGATCGAAATTATCACTCGTTCTGATTTGAAGAGAACCGTCAATGAGGTAAGACTTGGGTTTTCACACTTTCTCTTGTTTCAATCATTTGTTTTATGCACATAATTGAAACAAAATAATTAGTTCATTTATATTATTGATTTTGTAGCATTTCAACGATATGATGCCATATTCTCAAGAAGATATTGACGAGGTTCGTGGATTATGGGCGGATTATTTTCTTAATAATTAATCGTATATGATGCATCGGATTACCTTATGCGGACAAGGTGTTAGTTGGATTATGGTTTTAGGTACTTTTGGACATGGATAATGATTTTACGTGTACCTTTTGGATTTTGGATGTTGGATAATGATTTTATGTATCTTTTGGATGTTGGATTTTATAAAAGTGTAACTTCTTTTGTTCAATTATTCGCTATGGTATTCCTTTTTTATGGTTTGTTAATATGTACGTATTTAAGAATTATTAAAAAAAACATAAAATATGTATACGTATATAAGAAAATATCTATATATACGTATTTCAGAAAACAGTTGCCTATTATGTATATAGACAACTGTTGTTTTAGAAAAACAGTTGTCTATATACGTAATAGACAACTGTTGTTCTAGAAAACAGTTGTCTACATACGTAATAGACAACTGTTGTTTTACAAAAACAGTTGTTTATTAACCAATAGACAACTGTTGTAAAACAGATGTCTATGCTTAGACTAATATACAACTCCAAACTACTCAACTGTTGTAAGTCAGTTGTCTATATAGCAAAAATAACAGTTGTCTATTTGATGTTTTGTAGTAGTGTACACTCTTCGTAGAAGAGTATTTCAATTTAATTTCCCACATTTTTAGTCGTAATAGATGTTGTGGGGAAGTTTTTTGACATTAATTACTGATGTATTATCATTTATAATCTCATTTACATATTCCAATAATGCAAGTTGATTTCTGATCTACTCTTACCTTACATGGAGTCTCATCTAGGTTCGAAAAGGCAGAAGATCGAAATGCATGACTTTCGAAGACAATTGATCTAACGGTATGTTACTTATATTGTTGGCATAAGATAAAATTATTTACCTTTAGCCTTTTCAATTTACAGAAAACAGTTTAGCACTACACGCCTCAAGTTCAGCCACCCAGAAGAATTAGTCTGTTTTGCAAGCAAAGAGAAAACATAAGGATTAGAGTTCGAATACGTGTTCGCCAGGTTATAATACTACAGAATTGAAACTTAGAGAATATTAGTTTCATTATATGTACTCACCTTTGGACAACTACTTCATCAAATCATATCACTCTTGATTTATTTTGTTGTTTAGAATGACTCAATTACTAGCTTAACACAACTCTGTGCATGCCTGACAAATCTGTATCATACTTTAGAAGTGTCATGTTTAGTGTCTGTGGATCTTTAGTGTCTATGGAGCACATTAGAAAAAAAGTTGGTTCAATAACTTTAAAGAGAATACTAACAAATACTCCATACAAGGATACTCTAAACGAATTTGAAAAAAAATCAAGCAGTATCAGTTGAATAAAACCGAATTCGAGCAATTTAATGCACACATAACAAATTCGAGCAGAATCAAGAAAATCAGATAAACATGAACAAATTTGAGAAAAATCGATGAAACTCGAATGGACATGAACAAACTCAGATAAACATGAAAAATTTGAGCAAAATCAAGCGGAATTAGATGGACATGAACAAATTCAAATAAATTGAAGCATGATTGAATGAAAATAAATAGCTTTTGCACAATACGGAGTACAAAGTTTCAAACAAACCGTCTCCAAACTCTTGCACAGAAAAACGAATTCCACAGAATGTTAACAACTACAAAACCAGCTCAAATGTAAACAAAAAATCAAGTCACGTGAAATTTCTCTTGAGCTTTAAGGAGGGAAAGGGAGGACATGAGGATGGAACAGAAACGAACGGGAACATCGTCAATTTCCTTCCAAATCTTTCCAATGGTGCAAAAAGATCATATCTTGGCATGTACAGAGTATAATGGAAAAAAAAACATCCTCCTCCGCCTCCCTCCCAAATTCAAATAAATTGAAGCATAATTAAATGAAAATAAATAACTTCGAACAAAAATTGAATGTGTTAATATCGAAAAACACTCATTTACATGTAAAATCAACTACAAATTCAAAAGAAAAACATGTTTAAATCAACACACAACTTCATCAAATCAATCAATGGGGAATTACTTAGTGATTAACTCGATTGCGCATTCTCGGTGAAGTCGATCATATTATTTGGATTAACCCAGAATTGGGTATTAGGGTTTTCTTTTATTTCTGTCGGATATTAATAGGATTTTTATAGAGATATTAAGGATGAAAAAGAATATTTCACCTGAGATATGGAGGTATAAGAACGGCGACGATAGAGGATTGCAACCTGTAGACACCCAAAATTTGACCGCCAGGTGTCTATGGCAGTTTCCAAAAAACACCCGATGATGATCGGACGCAAACGTGACTTAGTGTACTCGGACTTGGGCTCAGAATCAATAATATCTGACATGGACTTTTAGCGGAGTAAAAATCTCACAAAACCAACCTCAAATTCAGGCCCAGTGGGTCGTTCCGAGTCAAACAAGACTAATTTGGGTCAAAACCGACACCAAAAACAATTCCCGTCTTTTAGCGACCGGGTCAAAACCCGGTCAAGACAAACCCGACACAAAGAGCGACCGGGTGCGTTCCCGAAACATGCACCAGGTTCACAAATCTATTCAAATCACTCACAAATCAGCCAAAATTAGACAAATCCATCACAATCAATTAAGCATAAATCAAGGGCAATCACGCCCAAAATAGCCCGGTTTAATTGATCCACTCGATCGAGTAGAGCCTCTTTGAACCCGTCCAGGTTCATTCGCAGGGGCACTCGACCGAGTGCACCCGCGCCACTTGGTCGAGTAACCCAGGGTCGGGGCTCCCTATAAATACCCCATGACCCCCATGCATTTCACAAGCTTTTGGCATACATCCTTAACCTACATTCACTAACACTTTTGCAACTACACAAATCCCATACACACAATACTACGACCCTAGCGACCCTAGGCAAGACACACCAAACCCGAGCCCCTCGTCCCTCGGAGAACCGGCGAAGCATACACACACATATACACACCATAACTCGCATACATCCTCGATACTCCCAAGCCCGTGCCGCTATTACGAGTCCATTTCCGAGGTCCTTACTAAGCATGTATGTTGAGGGTGTCCTAAACCCCATCTCAACCTCTTTTTCTAGTCTCATTTTCATTTTATTTATCGTATTTTTCATATCGTATCTATAATCATAATCATAGTAGTGACACTAGCATTAATGTTGTCATACTTTCGCGTCTTCATTTTTGTATCATCTTTTCTTTATCATCATTATCGTCATAATGTCGCATAAATACATTTTAGTATGAAAATTCGGTTTCGAATGCGTTGGACTATGATAATCAACCTAAAGTCATAGTTGAACGCATTTAATCCCATTTCCAATTAGTATGGAACCCGTTGACACGAAAACCGACGTCACATAATCCGTAAGGATAAATATTGACGTCGTGACGTAGAGGGGCGCAATTCCGTCACTAATCAAATTTTTATCTAACAATAACCTTTTTTACAAAATTCCGATAACGGTATTATAATCATATAAGACATGATTATAATACCGACAAACCGAGTTAAATCTAAATCCGTCAATATTTTTATTTGACTCGGCCAATTATCGATTTAAAACACATTAAAACAAACGAGTCACAACTCGTACAAGTGTCACTCGACCGAGTACACCTGCTACTCGATCGAGTAGCACCCTAAATTGCGGGCAGTAGCGTCTTCCAGGACGCACTCGGCCGAGTCCAGCCATGACTCGACCGAGTGGGTCCTGCAGCCCAGAAACCGAGAGTTTTTTTATATCATTCGAGCCTCGTCTTTTTAAAAGCGACTTAGTCGACACGTGCAAAGTCAATCACGTAGCTTTTCCAAAATTCATGCATATCACTTCACTTAAACGATTTTGATCGACGGTCTCACATTATTAATTTTATGTCGACGATTCTTTAGTCGTATCCGATGTAAAATTAATTTAGACTCAATTTCTCGAGGTGATAAGTCGGGACAAGGCATCGAGGTTCGAGATCGGGCTAGCACCACGTCTAGGTCTCGAACCTCCGTCCCTTGATTAACATGCAATATAATGTGTAATTAATTAAGGTTCGTCCATCTACACAAATTCACGGTCTAGTTTATACACGGGTCCGTTTATAATTATTGCTCGTCATTTCAATTGTATATTTCAATTGTTCTATTTTATTGTACGCCGTATTGTGAATTCCGGGTTGTATTCCGCCCGTGTAACTTGTAATCGATTTATTTTTGCTTTGCTTTATTTATTTGCGTTTTACCGCTCTTAAATGAACCCTCGCATGCTAAACCACTTCGACAATAAATTAGATGCATTAAATTGACGTAGCTCACATTTAATTCGCATGCTTAGCTAAAACGCTGTTTGCATAACATTTCACCGAATCACTAACGCGCATATTAAAAAGTCAAACGATGTCCTAGTAGAGGCCGCTAAGTGCGGGCGGGGTTGGGTGTCCTTAGTGGGCTTCCCAACACGTACCCTCACCCCTTACTCAGAACCGTGGTTTCCGGATGTCCGAATCCATTGGCAACGAGAGTCATTCAATATACGATTAACCGCTAAAGTCGGCATCTATATCGATATGCAAAGGGACGAGCCCAATAAACTCTCAAACCGAAATGGGCCATACTTTGTGTATGGACCATGGCGATATAGAGTGGGCTCGAATGGTTCCGAATAACCATAAAATTCGGTGGCGACTCCATTTCGACTTAAATTTCAATTCGATCCTTCTCATATGGAGGTTCATTCGCCTACCCAAACCCGCGCGTGGCCGCGTCGGGGTGGACCTACGTCATGTCCACAATTTGGCGACTCCGCTGGGGATCAACCGATGTGTGGCTTACCGTCGGCGTTCTCAAGGTGAGACTCGAATAGAAATCGCTTGATGAGTACAATATGCGTTTTAGTTTTACGGTTCATGCATAACCCCATATTTGCCCGGGCCGGTACTGGTGACCGACGTCCCACTATACCACGACGTATTCATCCTTGGATACGTTAAAGGTGTTCATGGTCGACTCGGATGGACTTTGCGGCATGTTCTAAGCTCCACTCGAGTTAGGAAGACCGTCCCGTTTCTCGACTAGACTATGAACACTGGTATAGACCCTACTCAGACCGACCGAGACTTAGTGTAAAGCATACATGGCGTCGTTATAATGCTTCCGTGACTATGTGCTACTTGGTTTTCGTGTCGTTTTCAAAAACCGTCATTCTCAAAAGTGCATCTTTTCAAAATATCCAATTTTCAAAAACTCGGAAAGCTGCCGAAATTTAGACTTAAGATTTGACTCAAAACAAGCCTATTTTTTTTAGCCGGCATGCTGCCCATTTCAAAATTCGAACTTCCGACCCACCATTCGATTTTCGAATTTTCAAAAAATTCAATTTCAACTCTCAATTTCAAAACTCAGGACACATACCGAATTTAGGACTTATGATTTTACTCAAAATAGCCTATTTCTAGCCGGTATGCTGCCCAATTCAAAACTCGAAAATATTTTCGAACCATCAAAACCAAGGCCCGATACCCTTTTTTTCTTGAAAAAAAATCAGGCCTTTCCCCGAGTTTTCTCGGACTTTCCAAAAATAATCCTTTTCAAAACCTTCCTCTTCTTAGGATTCCCGTATTTAGCAGTGTCGGGTCGTGTCGTAAGTAGTCAAGGTCTATAGCATCGAAACTCTGTTGATCTTATATCACGAGTTTCCTCCCCACCCCCAGTCTGCCTTATTAGACTAAGGCAAGGCCCACCTACGTAGGACATACTCCTACAAGGGAGGGCCCGTCTACACACTTGAGTCCAAAGTCTGGGGTTTAGTCTCACGTGAACCTTCCTTCGAACGGGACCAGGCTCACCATGGCCGAGATCTTAAGGAAGTCATACCACTTACGAGTCATCCGTCTAGATGTCTTTCTCGAGTCCTTTTTTGGGTCGCTCGGGATGTACTAGTCTTGATTCCAAGGTCTGGGTTCGGTTCCTGATTACGTGGTGTTCTTACAGATAGGCCACCATCCACCAGACTCACCCGCAAAATGGAAGCTGCTTTAGCTGAACTGAAAACCTCTGTGGACGCCATGGTCGAGAAACAGACCGACATTGATGCCCAACTGACTGAAATGAGGGCTGGTCAAGTGGCGATCGTTGCTCGCCTAGCTACAGTGGAACACAGGACCCCAAGTGTCGAACTTACGGGGCCGCTGGCTGATTTGGTTAGTTCAGTACGTCGGTTAGAGGAACAAGTTTATTTAACTGGGAATAACAACATCCATCGGAAGAATAGCCGGGATTATAACCCGTAAGTGACAAACTGCCCGCGAACCTGAATCTCACGGACCTACCTATGTTCGAAGGGACTGAGGACCCGTTACTACATGTGCGGGCCTTCAAGGAGTTCATGGCCATTAAGGGAGTGGACTCTTCTATGTTCAAGAACCTCTTTGCTGCATCTCTGGAGAAACACCCAAAGGCCTGGTACTACAGGCTAGACCCAAAGAAGTTCTCAACCTGGGACGATGTGGCTACGGAATTCGCTCGGAACTACGCTGATAACACCGAGATCCAAACCACTATGCGGTCCCTAGAGGTTATGTCCCAAGAACCTAAGGAGGGCTTTACTAAATACCTCCAACGTTGGAGGGCCGAGAGTGTCAAACTGGTCGATAAGCCCAGTGAGAAGACTTTAGTGGAGGCCTTTGTCAAGAACCTCCTCCCATCCTACCGGGTCCATCTCCGGTATGCTGTCATACCCAATTTCACTACCCTTACTGAAATGGGCATGAGAATTGAAGATGATCTAAGACTAGAGAGCCTGACTAAGGCCTCTAACAAGGGTTACCAAGGAGCTTCCTCATCCACCACCAAACCTCCGGCCGCAACCCGAAGCATCTTCGACACGGTTAACCTTTTGGATGCCTCATCCAAAAGAAACGTCCCTCATAGGGTATTCACTGATATAGGGACTACCTATACATATGCCTTACAAAGGCTATCTTCCAAGGGCCTGGTCCAGCCGATAGGCCCAACTCCTGAAATTCCAATTGAAAAACGCTCCAAGAGCTACAATGCCCAAGCCTATTGCCAATATCATCGGGGCAATGGGCATGACACCGAGAAGTGTTCGAAGCTGAAGCATCTAATTCAGGATTTAATTGAGAGCGGGAAAATACCACTACCCGGGGACAAGCCAAGCAACAAGGACAACCCCTTTAGCTCTCATGCCATCTTCACCGATGAGGTGATAGACCGTTCTCATCTTATCTCTCCTTTCATCCCACAAATCAATGGGATCTGGTTCGATGATGAAGAAGATGTATACCTCACCAAAGGGGAAGTTGTCCCCATTACCCTCGAAGAAGTCAGGAAGGCTAAATCCAAAGCTTTAGCCAGTAACTCCCTCACCAAAGACGGCTCAGTCCAGGCAACCGTCACTGAGCTTACCGGGACGGAAGAAGCCATTACCGATACGGCTCTTGTCAAACAATTGAAAAGGGCCCGAGTTAACCTCACTATATGGCAACTCTTGGTTAGCTCACAAGAACATCGACAGGCACTTACTAAGGCTCTCGATCGGATCAAGGTCGATTCCCAGGTTACCCCTCCTGAAATGGTAGCCACTATTTTACCTTACCTCAAGAGCAGGTCCGAAGGGGAAGGCCCATCAATCACCTTCTCAGATGCCGACTTACCACCGTTCGGGGCCTCTCACAATCTGGCCCTATACATCACAGTGATTTGCCGGGGTAAGTCTCTTCCGATGACCCTAGTTGACGATGGGTCCGCGGTGAATGTCCTCCCGCTAAGGACTGCCAAAGCCCTCGGGATTACCGAGGCCGACTACATACCAACTGCCCACACCATCCAGGCTTTCGATGGAAGCCCAAAAACAGTTTCTGGGGCCGTCAAGCTGACTATTGTGACCGGCCCAATCGAGAAAGAGCTAGAGTTCCAAGTGATCGATGTCACCTCTTCCTTCAATCTACTCCTAGGAAGACCATGGCTCCATGCTGTGAAGGCGGTATCTTCCACTCTACACCGAAAGATCAAAATGCCCCTGCAAGACGGTATTATCACCTTAGAAGCAACCCCAATGACCGTGGCTAGCTGTAATACTACGGACCGCACCGACCTTTGGGGGTTCGATTTTGTAGGGATGATTGAAGAAGAATACCTTTTTAGGCCCTACTTCACCACGAGCATCGACACGATGCTACAAAACTTGGGGTACTTACCGGGGGCTACTTCGAGGCCATATCTTCCAGCTGGGAAGATTATTGAGGTTCTGAATGACGGAGAATCTCACTTCGGCTTGGGGTATGCTATAACCCCGGGAAATGTGGTCCGAGCAGGAATTGAGAAGGCCTGCAACATCATCAAGGGTACCTACTTGGGCCCTTATAGCCCAAGGCTGAGTGATTACTTCGTCACACCCGTATTTGGGGCTATTCAAGTTGGCCTATATCAACCAACCATCACGCATCCCGAGGCTGCACTAGCTCGGGAATGCAACTACATTCCAGATGACATATTCACCCTCATCCAAGCTGAATCCAAAGAGGGTACTGACAATGCCGAGCCCGTGCTGGGACTCTTATTCGGGGAAGACAAAGCTGTCCCGAATCCCAAAGAAGACTTGGTGAACCTGATCCTTCGAAGCAACAAGTTCGACCCTTCGAAGCTGATCTCGGAAGTCGGTGCTGATACCGGGAAAAGAAGCTGGAAGAAGACCGTCAAGTGGGCCGACGGTCAAGGCCGAGTCTACAAGCTGACCACCGGGGAAGGAGACGTGCCAGACACCGATTCCGAGTCTGAGTCCGAGTCTGAGTCCGAGTCCGAGTCTGAGTCCGAGTCCGAGTCTGAGTCCGAGTCTGTATTCGAGTCTAAGGGGTCTGATGCTAGAGTCCAAACTGTAACCCCTCTCCCTGTAGTCACTGCCACCGGAGCCTCGGGGTCTGTCCCGAGAGCACTCCCAATCCCGCCTCTGACCAATGATCAGATGGCCGCTCTCTTTGAGCTATTTTCCAAATTCTCTATCAATAATAACGAAAACCGTTCCGCTTATGACTTGGCTTATTTTCAAAATACTTTCAAAAATACTTTTTGCAATGACATTGAGAAACCCGATGAACAGGTGTCCCTATCTCCACATCTGATCGAGCAGCTAGAGCAGAGGGAATCCCGAGACCCGGTAATCGAAGAAACTGAGTCTATCAATGTGGGAACAACCTTAGAGCCCCAGATGCTTAAAATAGGGTTATCCTTAGATCTCGAGGAGAGACAACAACTCACAAGCCTCCTCCAAGAATTCAAGGATGTCTTTGCATGGTCCTACAAGGACATGCCGGGTATAGACCGGGAAATAGCCGAACACCGTATACCCATCAAAGATGGGTGTAAGCCGGTAAAACAGAAGCTTCGAAGAATGAAGCCCGAGTGGTCTCTCAAAGTCAAGGAAGAAGTAGACAAACAATTCAAAGCAGGCTTTATACAAGTGTCTGAATATCCAGACTGGGTTGCGAACATCGTGCCGGTACCCAAGAAGGACGGCAAGGTTCGGGAATGTGTAGATTTCCGGGACCTTAACAAGGCCAGCCCAAAAGACGATTTCCCGTTGCCACACATCGACATATTGGTGGACAATACAGCAGATCACGCCCTCTTATCATTTATGGATGGGTATGCTGGATACAACCAAATCAAAATGGCAGAAGAAGACATGGGTAAAACCACCTTCACCACACCGTGGGGGACTTATTGCTATACCGTCATGCCATTCGGTCTCATCAATGCCGGGGCCACTTATCAATGAACAGCCACGACCTTATTGCACGACATGATGCATAAGGAAGTGAAAGTTTATGTCGATGACATGATCGTTAAGTCTAAAAGCCGAGATGGGCACGTTGCTGCTTTAAGGAAATTTTTCACCCGTTTGCGTAAGTACAATATGAGGTTAAACCCTCAAAAGTGCAGTTTCGGGGTAACCTCAGGCAAATTACTGGGCCATATCGTTAGCCAACGGGGCATCGAGGTTGACCCAGCTAAAATCAAAGCCATCACCGAGATGCAACCTCCCAAGACCGAAAAAGAAATAAGGGGGTTTCTCGGAAAAGTCCAATACATCAGCCGGTTCATTTCAAAGCTAACCATGGTGTGTGAACCCATTTTCAAAAAACTGAAGATCGGGGAACGAGTACTATGGGACGATAAATGTCAAGCGGCCTTCGACAAAATCAGGGAAATCCTGTCTGCTCCGCCAGTACTAATGCCACCTCAACCCGGTTTGCCTCTATCGTTATACCTAACAACGACTGAGACAGCCATGGGGGCTATGCTGGCCCAGACAGTCAATTCAGAAGAAAGGGCTATCTACTACATCAGTAAAAAGTTCCTAAAATATGAGTGCAAGTATACAATGCTTGAGAAGACATGCCTAGCTCTAGTTTGGGCCACTAAAAAGCTCAGACACTACATGCTCATTCACGAGGTACATGTCCTGTCCAAAATGGACCCGATCAAATATTTGTTCGAAAAGCCCATTCTCAACGGTAGAATGTCCAGATGGACTCTAATGCTAGCTGAGTTTGACCTCAAATTCGTTCCGCTAAAAGCTATCAAAGGCCGGGTAGTAGCCGAGTTCCTCGCCGACAGTCCGATATCTGAAGAGGGACATACCGATACTTGGGCTTTTCCGGATGAAGACATATTCCATACTGACACCGAAACATGGGACTTGTATTTTGATGGAGCGTCCGATTTTCGAGGCTTTGGGGTCGATATTCTCCTAATCTCACCCCAAGGGGAACACACCCCGTTATCCATCAAATTAGACTTTGATGTAACCAACAATGCGGCCGAATACGAAGCATGCATCCACGGGTTACAAGCAGCTGCTGATTTGGGCATTACGAATCTCCGTGTTCACGGGGACTCATCCTTAGTCATCAATCAAGCTCTTCAAAAATGGAAAACTCGGAATGCCAATCTCGTGGCTTACCAAGCACGAGTAAGGGTTCTAGAGAAGCAATTCCAAAAGGTAGAATATATCTACCTCCCACGTGAAGAAAATCAGTTTGCAGATGCACTTTCCAAATTGGCATCTCTACTGAACATCCCGGAGCATATGGCCAGTATGCCAATTTGCCTCGAAAGACGGTCCGAACCGGCATATGTCAACACCATTCAAGATATCGAGATCACCGATCCAGAACCTTGGTATCAGGCCGTTCTAAATTACTTGGCTACGGGAGAATATCCCCCGGGAACTGAAAACTGGGCTAAGAAAGCCCTGCGAAGACTGGCTACCCAATTCATTCGTACGGACGACGGTCAGTTGTACAAGAAGACGGCACAAGGGGCTTTACTCTTATGCATCGACAAAACACAAGCCGAAAAGGTAATGGCCGAAGTACATGACGGCGAAAATGGTCCACATATGAATGCCCATATGCTAGCCCGAAAAATCATGAGGCTCAGGTATTACTGGAACAGTATGGAGGCTGACTGTCAATTATATGTCAAGCACTGCCATAATTGTCAAATTTTCGGCAATGTTCAGCACATGCCATCATCCATATTATACACTATGACATCACCATGGCCATTTTCGACATGGGGGATTGATATAATTGGGAAAGTAAACCCTTCCGGGACGGGAGGTCACTGTTTTATTTTGGTGGCGATCGACTATTTTACCAAATGGGTCGAAGCTGAATCATACCGTGTCTTGAACGCCAAGCACGTGGCCAAATTTATCCAGAATAAAATCATATGCCGATACGGGATCCCACACGAGTTTATCAGTGATCACGGGACCCACTTCCAAGCAGAAACCGCTACTTTGCTAGCAAAGTACAAAATCCAGAGGCACACATCCTCGCCTTACCGCCCTCAAACAAATGGAGCGGTGGAAGCTGCTAATAAAACAATTGTCACCATACTTAAAAAGATGGCTGATAATTATCGGGACTGGCCCGACAAGATACCCTTTGCCCTATGGGGATACCGGACGTCGATCCGAACTGCAACCGGGGCAACCCCATATTATTTGACATATGGGATGGAGGCGGTCCAACCAGTCGAATTAGAAGTACCTTCCCTCCGGATCCTGCTAGAAAGCCAGGTACCCGAAGCAGATTGGATTCAAGCTCGATATGACTCGTTGGTTCTTTTAGACGAACGGCGATCCCGGGCTCTCAATAACATTCAAATATACCAAAAGAGGATCAAGCGGGCCTTTAACAAGAGAGTTAGGCCCAGAAATATCAAGGAAGGTGATTTGGTCCTTAAATCGGTTCGTGCCTTACTGCCGGTTGACCCAAGGGGAAAATTCAAACCCAATTGGGCTGGGCCATACATAGTCAAGAAGGTTCTATCAGGAGGAGCAGTAATGCTGACGGATCTGGACGGAAATGAATTTGTCAACCCGACCAACCTAGACCAGCTAAAACGCTACTACCCCTAAACCTTATCTCAATGTCATTCGCAAAAATTTATTTAAACACTTTTTCAAAGTTTATAAAGCAAGTCAATAAGTCAGGATTATTTATCCTACTGTCACACATCTTGAACTCATAGTCTTGGTGTATTTCGAAATTGCAAAAAAAAAAAACCTGCGCCCGAACTACGTTTGGTTTGATTCCACTAACTGTGGATACGTAGGCAGCCCCTCAAAAGGGCACAACCACTGCAATAACGAAAAAGACAGAAACGGTTTCACTAATATAGCACCTTTTATTATTCAAAAAAAAAAAACGGTTACAAAAGCCACAGAAAACCACAAAAATAGTAATAATACTTCAAATAATAATAAAAGAAAGACCAGTCGTATCCGGGCATCTTGCCCTTGCCTTTGTCTTTCGGGTCTTGAGGAGCCCAGGGACGTCGAGGCGGCGGCGGGGGCAGGCGTTCCCGAATGACAACCGGAACTTCCTTAACCCGAGTCCTCTTCTTCGACAGAGGATCTTCAGCTATAGTCACGGGCCCAAGTCGAGCCCGTACATGCTCCCGCAACCTATTCTTGGGACTAAGTCGGTCCTGGGCTGAAAGTCTCGGCCCTAGTCTCCTCTCCAAGTCGGTCTGGGGGCTCACCTCCCCCTGAAAACCTCTAGCATTGGACCCCCTAGCTCGAGTCCTAGTTCTTCTTCTCTGTCTTGGCCTCAGACAGGCTACGGGAGCTTGAGTTTCCCCTTCAGCAAAGAAATCCCGGTTGTCTTTAACCTCTTCTCGCCTGAGCAGGTCGAAGGCCTCGTCAACCTTCAGGGCAGCACGAGCTTCGGCAGTCTCGGCTTTAGTCCACCTTTCATAGGAATAAGACACCCAGGCAGAATGAAGCGGCTTGGGAACGGTCCAAGTGATTCGAGTGTACCACCTCTGGATCCAGGTGTCGCACAAAATGTCAGTCAGCTGGGTCGGCTCCCTCACAACAGCCTCGTGCTCCGGGATACGCTGAGTCACCCATACTGCCTAAGTATACGGTCAAGATACAGATGAACAGTCTGGCTAAAGGACAGAATCACCTGGTAGCGCGCCTTGTCATCAGGTGCCAAACCCGTCCAGGAGTAAATAGGCCACCACGGAACCACCCATCGTATCAATGGACCACGATGGAACGTTAGTTCTTCCTCCCAATATTTCTGAGTAACGAGGCAAGATGAATCGGTAGGCCGTCTCCTCGACATCACCTGGTTGAACCAATATTCACTCGGGTTGGAGGGAGGATCAATCTTGGACAGCCTTTCAAATAGCCAGAGCTGAAAAGAAAAGGTAACGCTTATGAAATTTCGGGCAAATCAGGCGTTCGCATAAGGGCACTCGATCGAGTGACACCCCTAAACGTGGCAGAACGCTCCTCTACGAGGGCACTCGATCGAGTGCCAGGGTGACTCGGTCGAGTGCCCCCTGCAACAGTATATCACGACAAAAAAAAAATCGAAAAAAAGGAAAAGCGATATACCTGCAGCAAACGGGTACTACCCGTGAAACGGGCTGACTCATCCCTCTTTCGGTTGTCCAAACCATGAATGATTTCTCCCGTAATCAACGATGCTGGACTACACTCCGTCTCCATGAGGTCAGCAACAACGAGAAGACGAACGCTCCCCATGCAAGACAGCAGGTCCATATGGCCTTCAAAGGCATACACGTGTAACATGCAGAAGGCGAATGCCCTACGGCTATGAATAGGCGTAACCCGAATGTCATACGGGTTCATGAACTTCTCGGCTAAAGCAAGCAGAGCAATGGTATCCCCATCAGCCATACGGGATACTT
This sequence comes from Agrostemma githago, assembly GCA_958450325.1. Classification (NCBI taxonomy): domain Eukaryota; kingdom Viridiplantae; phylum Streptophyta; class Magnoliopsida; order Caryophyllales; family Caryophyllaceae; genus Agrostemma; species Agrostemma githago. The sequence continues at coordinate 8,282,952 of OY288260.1, forward strand.
CAGCATGGGAGAGACCCAAAAACTCTCTCAGCTTCCTCCTAGGGTCTCGAACTGCGAAAGGGACGGCAGGGCAGAGTGATGGGTTCCACCTTCCTATGGCAGCGATTTCCTCAGGGAGAGGACAAATTTCGCCCCGGGGGAAGGCAAAGACGTGGTAGGTGTCGTCCCAGAAGGTCAGACAGGCATCAAGGAAATGACGGTCCACGTGCAACTGACGAAACGTGAACAGTTGGTATATACCAGACTGCCTCAGAGCTACCTTGCTCGCATCCTTAAAACGGTGTGCCCAATCTTGCAGCATGTTGATCAGACGGTCGATACCCATGACAAATCTTTTGAGAAATAAGAATTGTTTTCTTGAGGAAAGGATTTTTTTGAGGAGTTTGAGAATTGTGACAAAAGAAGAGAACCAGGGTGATGTATTTATAACACCAAAACCCTGGAGCATCTCCTGCAGCTGTGCCTCTTTGGCCCAAGCGGGCCTAGACATACAGGCCCAACCCATGATTCTTCAGACACAGGAATTTAGTCATCCCGAGCAGTCTGTCGAAAATTCACAAAAATTTCAAAAAAATTTCAAAACTTTCAAAAATTCAAAAAACATTTTTCCCCAGCGTGAGTCATATTTTTTTTACTACCTACGTGTTGCATACATTTTATGTGACTTATACAGGTACAACTCAAACAGGGACATGCAACCCTCTAAATCTCCCCAGCGGAAGCCCAAGGCGGTATTTTCCCCGGAATGGTACGGGATGGGCCCACATATAGGCGCACCCAGGACTTATACGACAAGTCCGATTCCCCACGGAGACACTATCATCAGCACAGGTATGATTTCTGACTTATGGCTGGCGAGCCCTTCACGCAAGTCTAATGGACTATAAACGACCCGAACGGAAGCCTACCAGGTCTTAATTGACTTGGTAGCTACTCTGACTTTCGCCTTGTCCAAGCCTCAGTCAGAGTGGGGGCTCTGTAGACACCCAAAATTTGACCGCCAGGTGTCTATGGCAGTTTCCAAAAAACACCCGATGATGATCGGACGCAAACGTGACTTAGTGTACTCGGACTTGGGCTCAGAATCAATAATATCCGACATGGACTTTTAGCGGAGTAAAAATCTCACAAAACCAACCTCAAATTCAGGCCCAGTGGGTCGTTCCGAGTCAAACAAGACTAATTTGGGTCAAAACCGACACCAAAAACAATTCCCGTCTTTTAGCGACCGGGTCAAAACCCGGTCAAGACAAACCCGACACAAAGAGCGACCGGGTGCGTTCCCGAAACATGCACCAGACTCACAAATCTATCCAAATCACTCACAAATCAGCCAAAATTAGCCAAATCCATCACAATCAATTAAGCATAAATCAAGGGCAATCACGCCCAAAATAGCCCGGTTTAATTGATCCACTCGATCGAGTGGATTGGCCACTCGATCGAGTGGAGCCTCTTTGAACCCGTCCAGGTTCATTCGCAGGGGCACTCGACCGAGTGCACCCGCGCCACTCGGTCGAGTAACCCAGGGTCGGGGCTCCCTATAAATACCCCATGACCCCCATGCATTTCACAAGCTTTTGGCATACATCCTTAACCTACATTCACTAACACTTTTGCAACTACACAAATCTCATACACACAATACTACGACCCTAGCGACCCTAGGCAAGACACACCAAACCCGAGCCCCTCATCCCTCGGAGAACCGGCGAAGCATACACACACATATACACACCATAACTCGCATACATCCTCGATACTCCCAAGCCCGTGCCGCTATTACGAGTCCATTTCCGAGGTCCTTACTAAGCATGTATGTTGAGGGTGTCCTAAACCCCATCTCGACCTCTTTTTCTAGTCTCATTTTCATTTTATTTATCGTATTTTTCATATCGTATCTATAATCATAATCATAGTAGTGACACTAGCATTAATGTTGTCATACTTTCGCGTCTTCATTTTTGTATCATCTTTTCTTTATCATCATTATCGTCATAATGTCGCATAAATACATTTTAGTATGAAAATTCGGTTTCGAATGCGTTGGACTATGATAATCAACCTAAAGTCATAGTTGAACGCATTTAATCCCATTTCCAATTAGTATGGAACCCGTTGACACGAAAACCGACGTCACATAATCCGTAAGGATAAATATTGACGTCGTGACGTAGAGGGGCGCAATTCCGTCACTAATCAAATTTTTATCTAACAATAACCTTTTTTACAAAATTCCGATAACGGTATTATAATCATATAAGACATGATTATAATACCGACAAACCGAGTTAAATCTAAATCCGTCAATATTTTTATTTGACTCGGCTAATTATCGATTTAAAACACATTAAAACAAACGAGTCACAACTCGTACAAGTGTCACTCGACCGAGTACACCTGCTACTCGATCAAGTAGCACCCTAAATTGCGGGCAGTAGCGTCTTCCAGGACGCACTTGGCCGAGTCCAGCCATGACTCGACCGAGTGGGTCCTGCAGCCCAGAAACCGAGAGTTTTTTTATATCATTCGAGCCTCGTCTTTTTAAAAGCGACTTAGTCGACACGTGCAAAGTCAATCACGTAGCTTTTCCAAAATTCATGCATATCACTTCACTTAAACGATTTTGATCGACGGTCTCACATTATTAATTTTATGTCGACGACTCTTTAGTCGTATCCGATGTAAAATTAATTTAGACTCAATTTCTCGAGGTGATAAGTCGGGACAAGGCATCGAGGTTCGAGATCGGGCTAGCACCACGTCTAGGTCTCGAACCTCCGTCCCTTGATTAACATGCAATATAATGTGTAATTAATTAAGGTTCGTCCATCTACACAAATTCACGGTCTAGTTTATACACGGGTCCGTTTATAATTATTGCTCGTCATTTCAATTGCATATTTCAATTGTTCTATTTTATTGTACGCCGTATTGTGAATTCCGGGTTGTATTCCGCCCATGTAACTTGTAATCGATTTATTTTTGCTTTGCTTTATTTATTTGCGTTTTACCGCTCTTAAATGAACCCTCGCATGCTAAACCACTTCGACAATAAATTAGATGCATTAAATTGACGTAGCTCACATTTAATTCGCATGCTTAGCTAAAACGCTGTTTGCATAACATTTCACCGAATCACTAACGCGCATATTAAAAAGTCAAACGATGTCCTAGTAGAGGCCGCTAAGTGCGGGCGGTGTTGGGTGTCCTTAGTGGGCTTCCCAACACGTACCCTCACCCTTACTCAGAACCGTGGTTTCCGGATGTCCGAATCCATTGGCAACGAGAGTCATTCAATATACGATTAACCGCTCAAGTCGGCATCTATATCGATATGCAAAGGGACGAGCCCAATAAACTCTCAAACCGAAATGGGCCATACTTTGTGTATGGACCATGGCGATATAGAGTGGGCTTGAATGGTTCCGAATAACCATAAAATTCGGTGGCGACTCCATTTCGACTTAAATTTCAATTCGATCCTTCTCATATGGAGGTTCATTCGCCTACCCAAACCCGCGCGTGACCGCGTCGGGGTGGACCTACGTCATGTCCACACAACCATGGAGTTAGAGATGGAGATGGAGATATTAGGGACAGAGATATCTAGGGTTTTAAAATTGAGAGTGGTAAGAGCATTTCCAATCATGCTCAAGACTCCCTCATCATAGTACATCCACCTCACCATTCAGCAACTTTTCAATCAATAACAAAACCCCTCCTCCATCCATGACTATTCATGCTCCTGATCAATTATTTTTTTATCTTAAAAAAATTATTCCAAATATTATCAATAGTGGACTCTAAATGTAGAGAAAAAAAACAAACATTTTAATATATTTTTTATAATTTTTATGTAATAATTTTACTTTAAAAAAAAGTTTAAATGAAATGGAGAAAAGAAAAAGCAACCGCACACCTCTCTTCCCTCTCTCCTCCCACCTTTTTCAATCTCACAATATATTATTTTAATAAATTATATCACTACTTTTGTTCAGCTCTCAACTCATCAATATATTGATGAAGCTTTACTTCATCATCTTTTAGATGATACTTCATCATTGTTGGAGGGCTGGATAAAAGCTTCATCAACTTTTTGATGATAGAAATCAACATGGTTGGAGGTGGTCTAAGTAGTTAGAATTGTAGATCAAAGACCTATCAAATGGGTCGGGCGGTCGAGTTTCGGTTTCGGAAAAAATACGTGTCGAGTGTATTTCGAGTTTAAAAAATATAGGTTTTATACGGATCGGGTTTATACGGGTTTCGGGTCGGGTTTATACCCATTCTTGCCTTCATATCATAATGTATATGCAGTTAATAAAGTTAATTGATGGTCTTTGACGAATAGGCTATGTATTAGTTTGGGGTTCCTTTCTTCATAAAATGTTGACGGTCTTTGATAACGCTATTTCTTAGTATATGTTTGACACCATTTTTCTATTTTTTGTGAGTACATATCTCAAATTCTCAGAAGATATATTTTACGTCATAACTCATGACCTCACCTTATATTATACCTCAGGCAAGTCGCTTTTTCAGCCATTTAATCAGTAGTTTATACTCCGTATTTTACTAATACAGGTATGACTTCAAACAACGTTTTACCATTTACTTCATAAATTTATTAGATCTGCTTCATCTGAATATTATGAAACGATCATGTGAGGATACCAACTTATGTTGAAAGAATTAAAAAACTTTTGTGATTATAATAATCATGTGATAAAAATATGATTTAAAACATACTACTCCGTATTTTTTTATAATAATATTAATACCGTGGAAATTTTGAAAATAGATAATAAATACTCTCTCCCCTTCTCTTACATGATCCACATTAGTTTTGGGAAGAAAATTAATAAGGTGAAAACGAAAGTGGGGTTACAAATAATAAGAACCACAAAAGACCTACAAAAAAAGAAAGTGAAAAAATAATAGAGAATTACCAAAATAGTAAATGGGTAAGATTATAGAGAAGGGGATGAAGTATTTTTATTCCGTACTATTTTGTAAAATTTTAGTCTAAAATATTAATATTTTTTAATTACTAATTTCGGTTCGGGCGGATTCCGCCCCAAAATATTTGCGTTTTAGAGGCCATAGCGTATATTATAGACCTTCTTCTTTTTTTATATGAATTGTGTCAAACACATACTATACACGTACTTATTTTGACGTCATATGTCGTTATACTTAAGAAATCTACATTTGTCATACACTCTCCAAAATTGTTATTTACCTACATATCCACGTGAGTTATTTGACTTCGATATTGAACACACTGTAATAATCATATGAAAATCATATGAATCAATATTCATTTCATTTACGTTATTTTAAGCCAATATTTTCTTTTCATTCACCCTCATATGGGTTGTGATTTACCTTTTTGACACAAAAAACGATTCAACTTCGTGAATTTTCACGGGTATTACACTTTATTTCTAACTTTCTATTATTTTCAAAAAAAAAATGTTCACAAACCCGTGACGTGTCACGGGTATTACACTAGTATACTATTAACAATATACTCCCTCCTATCCAATCCATTGTACCCATTTGACTTTTTGCGGTGTATGAGGCGACACTTTGACCGTATTTTCCTACATTTTGTCCATATTTTTTGTTGACAATAATTTTTTGTGAAACTTCACTTCATAATAAATATAAATATGTTTATGTTATATTTAAATTATATTTATTTGAATTTTTATTATCCAGATCAAAATTTAACGAGTTTGACTAAAAATAATACATGGTACAATGGATTGGATAGGAACGAGTACAAAATAAAATAAAATTGGAAGCGATAAACCCGTAAATTTTACGGGTGAGATATCTAATGTTGTGGGGGAATGCGTACAAATGAGAGTTGGTGTTTCCAATGTGATCTTCATCTTCATCTTCATCATACTGGGCTTAGAAACGTTGTGGGCAATGGAGGTTTCAAGCAAAGCCCATGTTGATACATTAGACCGTAGAAGTAGAACGCCCAATATCAGTCATATCACCATCCGCAGTTGGACCAAAACCCATCAAATCAACCAAACCAAACCAAACCGTTATTACAAGTACATCTTATCAAAAGCAGTCAACAGCGAGACAGAATAAGATATTTTGTGAGCCAAAACAAGAAATAAAAATCAAAGATCTTTTTTGCACCAACAAAATATCCTGACAATCACATCACAAGATCCATGATAAACTTAACCAGGGTTGACAACTCACCTACCCCCACTCCACCTTGAGGATGAGGATGAGGATGACCACGACGACTGACGCATGCCTCATTCCATCCTATCAAACCCTAAATTCTCCCACCCTATATATATCACCTCCATCTCCCCTCTTTTCTTCCCACCTCCTTCTTCTTCTCTAAACAAACAAATACCTACTTCTTCAACAATGGCGGATGTTGAGTACAGATGTTTCGTGGGTGGCCTCGCATGGGGTACATCTGAACAATCCTTAGGCGATGCCTTCACTCAATACGGAGAAGTCACTGAAGCTAAGGTCCGTCTTACACCGGAGATCTGATATTCGACGGATCTAAAACTCCCGATTTATATCTGATTCTCTCGTTACTCTCTCTCTCGTTACTATGTTACTGTTACTGTTACTCTTTTATTCCACTGTTACTGTCTTATTGATCTCCGGAAACGGTATGTTCATTCTATAGATAATGAATAGATCATATACCCACATAATTCTCTACGTTTCCATCGGTTTTCTGATTTCTGATGTTTCTATGTATTTGATTGTTTAGATCATCAACGATCGTGAGACTGGAAGGTCAAGGGGATTCGGATTCGTCACCTTCGGAAGCGAGGAGTCGATGAACGCCGCGATCGAGGGAATGAACGGTAAAGATCTAGACGGACGTCAGATCACTGTCAACCAAGCTCAGTCACGTGGATCCGGAGGTGGAGGACGCGGTGGTGGTGGAGGTGGTTACGGAGGTGGTAACCGTGGTTATGGAGGCGGTGGCGGTGGAGGATATGGCGGAGGAGGTGACCGTGGATATGGTGGAGGAGGTGGCGGTTACGGCGGTCGCCGTGAGGGTGGCGGTGGAGGTTATGGCGGCGGCGGTGGTAACCGTGGATACGGCGGTGGTAACTCGGAAGGTAGCTGGAGAAATTAAAATGTTTTGGGGGTTAAGTTAGTGTAGTCTCTGCTTCGGGCTTGGGCTATTCGGTTAATCCGAAACTATGTTACTGCTTTTGGGTCACTGTTACTGTCCTTTGTTACTGTTACTGTTACTGTTACTGTTACTGTTGGTTCCTTTGAGTTTTACTGTTACTGTTACTGTCCTAGAATTTTGGTGGAAGGGGTTAAAGATGTATTGCGAGGAGGTCATTGTTACTGGTTAGTCTGTAACTATGATTTATTAACGATGGTTACAACCCTGAGAATCAATGAAATCATATTTGTTATTTTAATAGCACCGTATCATCTTCTCACTCCCTTTCCTTTTCAATACGCTGTCCTCAACTGAATCTATTCAACAGACTTTTCTCCATATTATTCTAATTGCATACTACATTGTTGTATGAGCTTCGATTCCAAACCTTTGTATTCTTGTTGTCCATGCAATCGAAGATCATTCAACACAATCAACCTTTGTAGGTGAAGCCCGATGAGCAGCAAGGGTGCCTGTTGCGTCAACCCGATTTTCTGGCAGCTTGGGATTTTGCATGAGCTCGGGATTGTGTTTGCTTTCGAGTTATTAACAATGTGTGCTCGATGCAGCCTCGTTCTTGCGAAGACGTATCTTTGTGAAGGATGACTTTCTGAAATTCTAGGTTCTCAAATTTGAACTTCTTGATGTAATGTACGGAGTAATTCATGAAGTAGTAATCTCTGGAAAAATGAGTGGATTACATATTTGAACATCAGTACGTACCTGATGTATGCTAGATGTTGTTTCAAAAGGAACCTAGTCACAGTCAAGTTACACAAGGCCTAATTTACAATCAATCAATCAAATCAATCAAGGAAAAAATAAAAAACAAATTACAAAAATGACAAGGTGATAGAAACCAATGCTATGCCATATGTCTAGCCATGATTTTATTCTGGTTCTGCAACCACAATTGCTGTTGCTGCTCCAAAGCAGGCACAGCTGCAAACGATCCAAACGGATCATTCTCAAAACAAAAACTAAATTGTTTGTCCTGGTGATCCATGTCTGCACTATTAGCCCGAAATGTCGGGGCTGCTTGGAGCTTCGGACATGAGGAAAAGAAGTCGTCCTCGTCCCTTGGCTGACTGAATATAACAATGGCATTCATGTCATTTGCAGTCCCGTCCAACGCTGAACTGAAACTGTCGCTCCCAAGGCTAAAATGATCGGGTTTAGGTGCACTAGCATCTCCAAAATTACCAAAAAAATCAACCTGTAAACTCTTGTTGGTACCAATACCATTGCTCATAACTTCAGCTTGGAAAGTTGGTTTTGGAGCGATAAAGTTGCTCTTTTCAGTGCCAAAACTGTCTCCAAAATCGGCCTTAAAGCCCAGGTTAGAACGATCAAAGCCATCCACGCTAGTATTAACTAACTCAGCTTGAAAGGTAGGTGAGGTGGATAGTGTAATAGTACTACTACTTTCAGCTCCAAGCCACTCGTCCTTAAACGTAGTTGGTAAGGAACTAACACGACCAATTCCCAAAGTAGCCGGAAAACTACCTGAATCACGATCCAAGCCACTCATGTTATTAGTATTACCGTGCTTAGCTTGAAAGGTAGGTGCGGTGGTAAGGGAATTAGTACCACTACCCGTTCCAACACCTACTTCAGCAACGAAGGCACTCTTTTCACTTCCAAAATCAGCCCCAAAGTCGCCATTGAACACAGTTGGCAAGGAACTAACGCGACTGAAACCCAAATTAGTCGGAAAACTATTCAAGGCAGTCGTGCTAGTGTTACCAAGATCAGCTCGAAAGGTGGGCGGGGTGGCAAGTGATGTACCACTCCCTGTTGGTAGGCCTAAATCAGCAGCAAAGTTCCTCTTCTCGCTGCCAAAATCAACTTCAAAGTCATCCTTGTACGCAGCTGGTAAAGAACTAACGCGACCAAAACTCAAGTTAGTAGGAAAACCACCCGAAAAATGATCCAAACCATTCATTCTAGTTTTTCCAAGTTCGGTTTGGAGAGTAGGTGAAGTGGTTCCAACACCTAAATTATCTCCAAAGTCATCCTTAAACGCATTTGGTAAGGAACTAACACGACCAAAACCCAAATCAGTCGAAAAACCATCGGAGAAACCATCAAAGCCATTCAGAGTGGAATTACAAAGGTCGACTTGAAATGTAGGTGGGATAGTAGTAGTACTAGTAGATGCCTCTAAATTAAAGGCTAAATCCCCCTGAGTGAAATTAGCTACAAAGCTGGTAGATTGAGCTCCACTAACCCCATTCAAATCAGCAATTGTATCAGCTAAAAATGGATTTAAGTAATTGTTTTCCACTTGTAACGACGAGGTTAAGGTAGGATTACTAGACAAATTCATCTCAGATGAAATGTTTTTATACATAGCATCATCATTATAAACTTGAGTATTGGGTTGATCAGATGATGTTTGGTTTGAAGTTTCAAATAAAACCAACTCCCAACCCACTTTATTATCGGGCTCAGTACCCGGATTTTCCCCGTTGATTTGTGGTTCGGGTGGTGGTGGCATTGGACCGTCTAGAGACAAAAGATCCAAAACCGAGCTAAGCCCTCTATGATCAGCAGTCGGTTCAGATCTAACCGAAACATTATCATATTGATCAGGTGGGTTTTCCCTCCCCGGATCCGAATACCTATCCGGGCTAAACCCGGGAACTGATCCCATAAGATCTTCCAGTGACGTGCAGTGGGACCCACCAAACTCGGAAAGGGAGCGGTCAGACTGTCTGACCGACCCGGATTCAGAGTGTTTGGGGCTAAGTGGGGGTAAACTAGCACTAGTCCCGGGAGTAGCAGTAGCAGGAGGAAAAGAGGATTGATCCTTGAGGAATTCTTTGAGGGTTTCGACTAATTCGTCTGATATTTTCTGGACACTTGGGTACTCCGATGTTCTCCCAACACCAATGCTCTTACACACCTCGTAGAATGAGCAAAGCTCCTCGAACTGCTTCGAGGCCTTCACACAAGTTTGGAATGCGCTCACACAATTGTTGTACTGTAAATGGAAAAAACTGTCCAACAGTAATGCTAGACCATCTGAGACGTCGCGGTATAGCTCAAACGTCTCCTGGACTATGGTGTGCAGGCACGTCTGCACTAGCCGGTTTGTTTTGGCCGCGCCTGTTGGTCTCGTCGCTATGGCTCTGTCTAGTAGTCTCTGCCAATGCGATATCCTGCAGTCAAACATCCGAACATAAATCTACGTCATCATTTCATTATTTAGCATGCTTACACGAGTAAATCTTTAGAAATATAATGTACCTATGGCTAGAGTTGTTTTTTTGGTACCTAGCTAGTACATACTACTCCAATCTTATTTTAAACTACCCGTTTTTGTTTTTGGAAAAGTATTTGATAGTTGTATGTATCTTAGTAATTCGAATTACATCTCCGATTTCCATTTCTGGAATGAGTAGTTTGGAATGGAGTCGAGGCAACAATTTTTACTTGGTATATTACTAATAAAAAAGAAGAGTATCAAAAATGTCTTAACCTAGTGGTTAAGACTAAATATCTTAGGCAATAAGTCTATGGTTCGAATCTCTTATCAATCAAATAAATATTCAAATGGCAAAGTCACAATAAAACACACATTGCATGAATCAAACCATTTTCAAGAATCGAAGGAATATGTCACAATGATATACGTACATTACATGCATGTAGTGAAGTTTTTCAAAGCATTTGTGGAAATGATGATATATATATACTTACCTGTCTAGGAGCACACTGGGCTTCATGTCGCGAACAATAGGCACATTTTTTCGAGGAGGACCCCTTGTTTTGCCTAACTGGAGGTGAGACGTCCGACGTTGAAGCTTACCGGTCAGAAAGCAATCAAGGCGCTCGTCAAGGTAAAGAGCGAAAGTCCTGACAAAAGCGGTGAAGTCCCAGGGACAAGAGCTTGTGGAATCATCACGAAACCCCGAGAGATTAAGGATCTTGTAGCCACGCTTCATCGCGTGGAGGACTTCCTTGGGGAAATGTGGGTCCCCATCTTGGAAAATGCGGAGGACAAGCATGAGTGACTTTATTGCCACGACCCAGTTTCTGGTCCTCCCTATGCGGCGTCCTATGGCCCTAGCACATGACGCTGCATAGGCCCTGTTTGAGGATACGTATTGGAGGACCTCTGTCACGTACCGTTCATCTACTGCTACCTCCTCGTGTGTTGTGGCCTTGAGGATCGCGACCTCAAGGTTGGATGCACTCGACCCTCCTACCTTGGCTAGGCTTATGCTCGTTTGGTCCTTTACCGCCAATATTGCCTTCTTCAATTTGCTAGGCATTATTATTGTGCCTTTGCAATTGGATAAAATGATAATATAATTAATCGAATCCCTTCTCCCAATTGCTCTAAAACAAAAAGATATTGTACGTATAATTTGCCAAAATGGTCATAAATTGTTAAGAGGGCCCTAGAGTTAGGTTTTTTCACAAAACTTTAATTTGTTGATATCAACAAAAGATAATATGGAAAAAGTTGGATGAATGAAGAATGAGAAATTTTGTATGTAAAATGGGTGTTTGATCGTCTTTGTCAATTTGGATTCGATTCGGAATTCGTAAAGAGGGAGTAAAGGAAGAAGATGTTCAGAATTTTGATAGAGAAAAAAATGGATGGTGAAGAGAAGAGAAGAGGTAAGAAAAAGGAAGGAGGGAAATTAGTTAGTGGGAGGGCATGCATGCATGAGATGGCCCGAGAAACGAATTAAATTAAATTATGTGATGAATGTTGATGTTACTCCCAAGTTACCCGTTTCTTTTTTCAATACTATTCACAATGTATTAAGGAGAACTTTCGATATTTACGATAATTTATTAGAGGAAATATATGAGGTAAGATTTTATTTAATTCGTCGCATAATATGCAAACGTGAAAAGGTAATTAAGAGGATAGTTTGATCTTGAACGGAGGAAGGGAGGGAGTTGAATTTAGTCATTGACTCATTTTGTATTAGGGTTAGACGTGATAACGACTCCCCCTGCCTCAACGTAACTTTGACATTATTATTATTATTATTATTATTATTTATATGTAGTGTTGGTTAAATTAGTTGAGTAGTTGTAGCTTTGCATTTGGTGCCTGCAGCGCATACGTGTTGGTCAGCTTCCCATTTCATTCCTACTTGGTATTGGAAACCTGAATATTTAATTTGTTGGCTATAATTATATATATGGTTATGGAGGTCCACTTGGAATTTATATACGTCAAGAAAATCAGAATCTTAACTTTATATAGCCATTGTGGACTAAGCTAGTACAAATAAAGAACAAAGCCTACGTACCTGTCTTAGTTAATTATTACTCTATTGATCTAGCAGCGACGACGTGGGAAAGACCTATTACATACTACTGCTACACGTGTTAGAGGTCGGTAGCTAAATCTATAACGGATCAAATATCATATACATGAATGAATAAGATAAAATCACAATGTTCATATATTAGTAAATGATTGAGTTGTAATTGTGTTATATGGAGTAAATAAATAAAGGAGGATGAAGAGAAGATGAACCGGCGTAGAAATGTACAGCCTTCTTCCAGGGTGCCCGAGTTGCCAACCCCGACCGGGATTGCATGGGCCATGTCCTACACGGTACACACGCGTGTTTCATCATCCTTGCTTTGACCCATATAGACCACATGTGATCGGGTTACCAACCCCTACAAATTAAAAGTGATGTTAGCTTGCAAAATCATTCCTATGAGTGAATAAATCATACTTCGTATAAAACTTAGCTAAATAAGGGTAAATATATGAGTTTATCACTAATTCCCCTCTTTTATGTTTCTCATTTTTCAAATTACCCCAAAAAAATGTTTCCGTTAATATTACCCCCGTAAAGTTGTAAAAAAATTAGATTTTACCCCCAGACGTCATTTTCTCCTCTTTCCGGTGACTTATGCAATTTTTCTTCCCGTTTTGCCCCTCCCCTTACTAACACACTCTCTCCTCTCCTTAACCCTCTTTCACTCACTCAAACACACTCAACCCTATCAAAACCCCCAAATTCCCCCAATTTCAAGAACCCTAACCCTAATTCCCAAAATCGACGCAAAATCGATCACGACGACCAATTTGCAGTCAATCGATCTATTTCTTAAGATAATTTCTCTTCCTTCCTCTTCCCATTTTCGACTCTTCTATTTTCGCGGTTAGGGTTTTTGAAATCGAAATTTATCTCGATTTTGAAATCGAAATTATTATTATTGGGATGAGTAACTAAAGATGACGGCGGGTAAACCAATAAGCGATGCTTTCTGTAAAAACGAACACCAAAAAGTAAGGCAGCAACCAATAACAAGGCAACACCTGTACCACCACACGCCACCGTGGCAATAACCAACGCCTTCCTAACTCTCATCTATCTCCTTCCTCTTCTCCGGCGTCTCGCTCCACCACGTGTCCGCCGCCTCCACCGCCGCCGGCGAAGTCGGCGTTGGCGGCGGCGGGGATGAGACTGCGGTTTTGCCGATCGAAGAAGAGCGACATTTCGGAAGATTGCGGCGTTGGCGTAGGGAGGGATTGGAATGGGAGGCCGTGGAGTGAGGGGCGGAGGTCTCGAGCGGTGGCGAAGTCGGTGGTGGTGATTAAGAGGAGTGCGGTGGTTATGAGGTGGTTGATCATGGTGGAGAGTGGAGAGGGTTTAGAGATGGCTTCAGGAATTGGTGATTCTTCTTGAAATTGGGGGAATTAGGGTTAGGGTTTTTGAAATTGGGGGAATTTGGGTGTTTTGGTAGGGTTGAGTGTGTTTGAGTGAGTGAAAGAGGGTTAAGGGGAGGAGAGAGTGTGTTAGTAAGGGGAGGGGCAAAACGGGAAGAAAAATTGCATAAGTCACCGGAAAGAGGAGAGAAGGACGCCCAGGGGTAAAATCTAATTTTTTTACAACTTTACTGGGGTAATATTAACGGAAACATTTTTTTGGGTAATTTGAAAAATGGGAAACATAAAAGGGGTAATTAGTGATAAACTCTAAATATATAAATACGACACATACATCAGATATGTAGTGTAGAGGGGAGCGGGAGAGTAGACAACGGCGTCACTGGCAGAGTAGGGATGTAGGGTTGGTCCGGGGCGGATCCTTGAGACTAGATCGAGGGTGGTTGGGGGAGTTTATAGTCTTTCTGTTGGTTTCAATGGTGAAAGATGGAATTATTAAGAAAATTTTGAATTGATTGAGTAAATTTATACTCTATATTATGAAAAAAAAAAAAGGTAATTACGTACTTCAAATTTGGGAGTCAAAATTCAGATTGGAGTGACTCGTGTGATTGGTTTTACTTTTACCCCTTGGTGTAGGTTGATTTTGTGCCAGGAAAGTAATAAGAGTAGAACACTAAGGGGCTGTTTGGTTCGCAAAAAGGTATCGATGTGGAATAAGGAATTATACTAGGGTGGTATGGGTTTGGAATTTCATTCCTTATATCTTGCGTTTGGTTCAATTCTGAAATGAGTAATCTCGAGAAAAAAAAATGATTGTAATCTTATAGGAAAAAAGACTTTTAATTAAAAAAAATTCATTATTATCGTAAGAAAGAATTTTTTTTTAGACATTTTCAATTGATTGAACAATGATTTTTTAAATTTTTTGTTATCTTACGAAAAAAATCATTATTGTTTGTGGTAAATTATTTTATGCATATTTTCATCATTGGGAGAAAAATATTTGAATAGCAATACAAAAATACAAAGTCCGGAAAAAAAAAACCAAAGAATGAGCCATGGAGTATTAAATTGATACCAAGGTATCAATTCTCATACGAGTTTATCACTAATTAAACCCTTTTATGTTACCCATTTTTCAAATTACCCCAAAAATGGATTCCGTTAAAATTACCCCGTGAAGTTGTTAAAAAATTAGATTTTGCCCCCAGTGGTCCTTTTCTACCATTTCCAGTGAGTTTTGCTGTTTTTCTTCCCATTTTGCCCCTCCCCTCACTAACACCCTCTCTCCTCTCCTTAACCCCTTTTACTCACTCAACCCTACCAAAACCCCCAAATTCCCCCAAATTCCCGGAACCCTAACCCTAATTTCGAAAATCGACCCAAAATCGACCCAAAATCGACCGCGAGACCAAATTGCAGACAATCGATCGACTTCTAAAGGTAATTTCTCTTCCTTCCTCTTCCCAATACCTGAAACCCAGAAAATCCCCAATTAATACCGATTATCAACATCATAAGAACCCTAATTTACAAAATCAATTAATTACCAAATTGAGCAATGGAAACTTCATTCAAACAAATTCATTGATTTTTTACCCAAATATTCAACAAATTGAGCTTTTATACCGATTTTCAACATCAGAAATCAACTAAATTACAAAACCGATTGATAAAATTTTAAATTAATTAGCAAATTGAGCAATTAAAACTTGTTTCGAACTAATTAATTAATTAAATAATTATCCAAATTGATTGATAAAATTCTCAACTAATTAGCAAAATTGAGCAATTGAAACTAATTAATTTCCCAAATTTTAGCAAAATTGAACTTTAATACTGATAATCACCATTAAAATTCAACTAATTAGCAAATCGATTATTTCAAACTCAAACCCTAATTTCAATTATGTCGATTAAATACATTTTAAATCGAGAAACCGTCTTTTTAAACCCTAAACCCTAAATATAAACCCAGAAAGAGACGAAAATGGGAAGAGGAAGGAAGAGAAATTACCTTTAGAAGTCGATTGATTGTCTGCAATTTGGTCTCGCGCTCGATTTTGGGTCAATTTTCGAAATTAGGGTTAGGGTTCCGGGAATTTGGGGGTTTTGGTAGGGTTGAGTGAGTAAAAGGGGTTAAGGAGAGGAGAAAGGGTGTTAGTGAGGGGAGGGGCAAAATGGGAAGAAAAACAGCAAAACTCACCGGAAATGGTAGAAAAGGATCACTGGGGGCAAAATCTAATTTTTTAACAACTTCACCCTTGGGTATGAGAAACTCATACCTCATGGGTTTGAGGTATGGTATGAAAATAAAAAAATTGCAAAACAAACGCAAGGTATGGGGTTTGGTCCTTCCAAACCCATACTTAGTTCCTATACAGGGCGAACCAAACGGCCCATAATGTATTTAACTGACCTTGTTTTAATTTTGGTTGAGATGGTTCATACTTGTACGTGATAGGTCAAGAGCCAAGACGAGGGAGATAGAAAAAGCGCGAAAGTTTGTAAAATATTTTGGCTTATCGTCACCAACCTCAAGTCAACCAAATCAAAGTTGTGAATGTGATCCACACCAATACCCAGTCTGTTTATCAATTATTGCCTCTCGCTAATAAGGTAACAATTTACGCAATGCTGCTGTAGCCTGTAGTGTAGTGTATGTTCTTGGTTCATATGATTTCAGATCATTATCATTATCATGATACTTGTACTTCTTCATTTCATCATTTACAATCATCCTCTAACCTAACCCCAACCCTAGTTTCTCTTCCGAATTCCCTTGGTTTCTCACTTTCTCAACTCAATGATAATGATCGGATGCAAAAATTGGGTGGGGTATCCGTATATCTCACCTTTAATCACCGGTTACCGGACCTTTCTTTTTCATCATTTTACTTCAATTATTGATTGAAGATTATTTAACCAAGATCCTTTCATTTATGTGCAAAATTATAGTCGTCGGTGGTGTTGTTGTTGTTGAAACGACTCCACTGGGGATCAAACCCAGAATCTCTGGTTTCGTAGACCAGCGCCTTATCCATTGGGCCATGGAGTCCTCTTTGTTACCTTTTCAGCTGCTATGCTATTTCAATGTGCATGTCACAGATGGTTGCCAATATTTCTAACATTGTTTGTCTACCTTTATTATGTGTTGATGAAACCTGTGTTGCTTGCTTCCACACTTTCTTTATATCACTCAAATTCGACACAGGCCGGGTATGGAGCTAGGCATGCTTTGTCATAGTGTCTGGCTAAACTCTATCCAAGTTTAGTGTTCGTGATAATGTGTATCAATGTGTGTACATGTGAGCTTTTGTTAGGTACTCCTAGGCGTAGCCTGAGTCCCATTGCACATAGAGATAGAGGTAAATAACTCCGTGAAATTATAGATTGTGAAACATGCATGTTGATATTATAACAGTGATGTATGTATCTGTTGACCCAATTACTCGATTTATCAATAAATCGTTTATAGGATTGACTTGTGTGTACCCACAAGTTAGTATGGATCCCCAGATTGCCATATACTCCGTATTATAGATAAGCATGTGAACTTGACATTATTTTGTGCCTGAGCTTCCAAATAAGATCATCATCATGATATGCATGATGTTTTATGTTCTGTGACCAATATTAATTATGCGGTTTTCTAATTTAGTTGGGCCAAGCAAGGATTTGGCAATATGTAGTGTCAAGCTTGAAACATGAAAATCTTTTTTGTGTCCTTGATATATTCAAAGTGCCCACTCTGAAGACATCTTTTTTTGGGGAATCAATGTAGGTTTAGATGGTTGAGACGACGTGTAAATATGAGATGTTTACAAGCAATTTGAGAGGGCTAAAATATTCCAAGTAGTTAAATCAAAAGCAGATACGCTCAACATGTAGATGCTTGAAGTAGCCCGGAAATTGATGCTTATTAAGATTGTTCTGTCTTTAGATGGGGATGGGGATGGGGATGGGGATTCTCATATATTTATTTGGTGTAAAAAAAAGGGATGATTCGCAGGTCAATCAATAGTGAGATTTTTAGCAAGTTTGAAGGTGGAATATCTGAATATATATGTCTTATTTGGCCAATTAATTTGTTTGATGCTCAACACCCAGACCCAACCCAACCCAACCCAACCCAAGCTGCATGGGAATATCTCTTGTGGACCAGACCAGAATTTGTGATTGGTGGGAATTTGTTATTCACAAAGAAATCTCCACTGAATGGCCTGGTTTTACAAGATCAGAAGTGTCTGTCTCTTGGTTAAGGCCTAAGAGTGTGGAGCTCCCAGCCTACTGTAGTTAAGTCATCAACCTCAACAATCCTAATTGATTGCCTCACTAATATGAGGACTTCCATAATGACATGACTAATTGACTGCCCCAGTATCTCAGATCCTCCTATCTCGAAAATGGTTGGTTCTGACTTCTGAATGAGTAATCCGTATTCGTAATTGACTGCCCCAGTACTCAAAATTGGACATAGGCCTCCACCGTCATTCATCATTCAGCGCAACCATGGTATATAGTTATATAAATTTTTTGCTCCGAACTTTACAGTTACATATCATACACATATATCATACCTTTTTTGTCCGAAAGGTTAGCTTACTTGCATGCGTTTTATGATTGAAAAACTGTTTTTGTCAATAAGGAGCTTTAGGTTGCTTGTTTGAGGCTTCTTATTAAGGCTTGATATAGAGGCATTTATGTTCCAGGCTGTGAGTATTAACATGCACTATTTTTAATTACTGGACAGAAAAGCCTTTCAAATTTTCAATTGCGACATCACGACTGTCATAGGCTTTCAATTTTAAATCTGAGCAGCTTCCCTGGAGGTGTGAGGACGAGTAAGTTGTTAGTACTTTTCTACTTTTTTTTTCTCTTAGTTGTTGGCCGTTGTATTTTTTTTCCTATGATTTTAGGTGCATCTAAAAATAGAATAATGTGGAGTGAAGCTTCTAATTGCCTTGTAAATTATGTACAATCTAATTGGATGCCTGATCTTAGTAGAATTTTATCATGATGAGGAATCTTTGTCAAATATGGTAGGAGAATTTCATATCATGATATCTATCTTTTGTTCGTCAACGTCAGTTTCCAAGAGCATTTCCTTACATGAATATAATTGAGACCTTTTTGGAATAATGATTCGGCCAATCAGTAAATTTGGACATATTCCTTCGTTAATTTTCGGATATGTAAAAAAATTATTTGTTCAACTAGAGGTTAATATGCTAAGTATGATACTATGGTGTAGCGAGGAAGGAAGTTGCGGTTTTTGTTAAGGAAACAACCCAACCAAAAGCTTAAGTCGATGGTTGGAGTCCAATGATTGATTTTATACTCTAACACACCCCTCACACGAATGATCCTATTGGGCTAGAAGTGCGGATGCAACACAGACCTCCTCATACTTGGTGCTAAATATTCTACGTAGTACTTTAGAAAGGAGAAGTGGATGAGATTTGAACCCGCAACCTTGTGGTTACACGCTTTGATACCATGTCAAGGAACCAACTCAATGAAGAACTTATACTAACAGTTTTATTTCGAGAAGCCCTTTGTAGGTCTTAATGTGCCACTCATTTCTCGTGTTAAGTATGGTGCGTGTCTGAACCTTCTACTACTTAGTTACTTACTAGAGGAGACTATATAATTGAAATGTGGGCGGTGGAAGCTAGAAATTAAGACTCAAATGCATTTTCAAGGATTCTTCTAAAGGCTTGTTCCTTGTGCTATGGATGACATACCAATGAACTCTGATAGAGTGATATTTTTTTTTTGGAAAGGGGATCAAATTGGCTGTTTGACTTTTAGAAGTCTTGAACCAAGAGCATAATACCACAACTCAATGACTTTACTAGGACACCTGCTCTGGGATAATGCTGTTATTATACATGTTAACATAGGCTAAGGCTAAGGCTGCATACATGTACCTGCCTATGACATTCGCTTACCCTCGAATTTGCAATAGCATTGAGACATTTTTTTTTATATACGAGTATTTATTATAAGCTGTTAGGGTCTCTCAGATATCAGGATATGAATAGATCTCTAGGAGGTGATGAGAGTCATTAGATAGATCACCACCGGAGTTACCTCTTATATCCCTTCAATGTTCTTTCTTTTATGGTGTAAATAGAGCCAAGAGGGTAGCTTTTAATTTGATGCCAACTGGTTTCAAGTCCAAGTTAGGTGCTGTCATTTTACACATTTTACATGTGTACCATCACTTAATGTTGTCATTGAAAAGAAGAGTTAACTCAAGTGGTAAGAGCTCTCTTACTCCAACCATATGGTTGGGGAGTTCGGTTCTTAACCGCGGCATGTACGCTCATTTGAAACCAAAAAAAAAAACTGAATGTTGCAGTTTGAGTGAAATGGAGAGTTATAAACTTTAAGAAGCTGTGATATTGATTGCAGGAAGTTAGAGCATTAGAGAATCATATGTTTATATGATACTCTGTACATACTAACACAACATTACAGAAGCCATTGTTGACAATGACCATCTAGGTTACAGTTGCTATAAAAGGGTAAAGGGGAGAAGGCTTGCGTGAGAGCGAACAATGGTGTTCATCACTGCAACTTAAGTTATCTTAACTGCCTGCCTGCAAAAGTGTTCAAAGCAAAAAAAGAATTAAGGAAGGAACCTTATGCATAGTCATGTCTCATGTGTAATGTGTTGGGTCATTGTCTTATAAAAGCTGAAAGTAGTCTTCCCGGCCCCATTATTGCATCTTTGTACGTCCTTTAATGTTTTGACAACAATTTAAAAATTGGAATTGCACATGACCAAAATTTGGTGGGATCTCGCATCTATCTTTTTGAGATGAGATTTCATGTGTGTTTTCTTTTTTCTTTTTATCTCTGACTTTGAGACAGGATAAGTAGGTAGACAAGGAATATATGTAAATCCAGATTTTGTTAGTGATTAAACTAGCTATATTTGGTGTTAAAACAACTTTAGTACGTATTTGATAGAACAACTTTACTATCTATGCCATGTTGCCACTTCAACTCCACCTTCTATGTTTTTTATGCTTTCCTATCAACGTAACTTGATTCCGCATTGAGCGTAATATCGATTACGTGACACTAATGTAAGCTAATGATAACGTTTGCTTAATCAGAACTCAATAGTTTAACATGAATGATTAACTGTAACGACGTCCATTTTTGGATTCCGTCGTAGTCTTGAAACAAAACCCGTAGTAATAAGGGCCTAAAGTCTTCTTACACCATTACTATTTTTTTATATATAGATAAAATATCAGTTCTTAGGTAAATGTTATTCTGGTGTCTATACTTGACATACTAGTGCATGATCACTCGAATCCATTACACGACCCTGATCATATGTTACTCTGGTGTGTCATAATTTTGATAGTTGAGAAATGAAGGCAATGGAGCAATATAATTGATTGAGTAGATTAGACATGGATGTTGGTGAGAAAATACCTTGAGTCATCATTGAAAGCCATAAAATTTCCTGGAGGGTGTCTTGTAGTTGGGAAAGGGAACTTGACCGCCTTCAATCAAGTTGATGTCAGCGACGAGGATTTCATAATGCCTCCTGACTTCCTCGACCGATTTCCCATCCACAAACCTTGCAACATTCTGCCAGCGGTCTTTTGTGTCCTTGTCGTACAAGGCAAGTGCCCTTTCAAAATCCTTGTTCTGTTGTGGAGTCCATGACGAGCTTAAGTTCCTAATTGACCGTTGAGAATTTGATGACATTGTATATAGTTATCAAGAAATATATATTAGTATTGTGATCCTAAATTGGAAACGGAAATTATAGGAAGATGAGATTGATGCACTACTGATGTTCAGGCTTTGGTTTGTGTTGAGTTTGTTTGCATTGAAGGCTACTTATAAAGAGGAGAAAAGGTAGAATAAGAGAAGAGCAGAGAGCTAGAGTGTGTGTTTGTGTGTGTAGATGAAAGAGAGAGAGAGAGAGAGGTCCAGTTGGCGAATGGCGAATATGGTATCAGGTAAAAGGTAGTGAAAACGAATGACTAATATCGTTTCGAACCACACGATCAGAATTCCATTGGGGAACGATAGCAAGAGAGCACTCAAGGGTAAAAGAGAAGGATATCACTTTAGAAATGAGGGGCAGAGAAAAAGGGAATCTCTTCTCAGATTTATGATTCTATGAGTATGTATTTTCTTGGCGGAACCTACTTTTATCATAGGGGGGAAATGTTTGCGTTTATTTGGTTCGGAAATTTAATCGAGTCTAATAAAAGTCTTTCCAAAGTAGAGGTAAGGTCGCATCTTCTACTCCGTATAGTACTACTTGTGTCGGATTCAGTCTCGGTTTGCTCTAGACTTCTTGTGTTGTTTCTCTTTCACAGATATTTGTTGTTTGGTGCTGTAGAGACAACCCATTTTTCATGTTTAAGTTGAGAATGATGAGTAAAGACAAGCCATTTTTCATGTTTAGACTGAGAATGATCTGTGATCTGACAGGATAGTAGTAGTATAGTACTAACAGTCAGTATTCAACACCTAAGTAGTTTAAGGCAAATAGGCCACAAATGGATAAGGGTTCTGCTTAGTTTTCCTTTACTGTTAACATCAAAGTTATGCAAATTTGCTTATATTTGCATATGTGACGTGAAAGTGGATTTTCAATCTCTCTCGCTCTCTCTTTCATTATTTATTGCTATTGTTTAACATGAATTTCTTTCTGGGCTTTTTATAGAAAAAAGAAGCAAGTTTTTCATCCTTGTCTGTCATATTTGTTACTACTATGTGTCAAACGATCATTTCATTAAACACATCTTTTCACCAACTTGTGAGGTTCCACTCCTGTCACTTATGTCCAAGACAACTTATTTTAAGCATAGATGGAGCCAAACCTTAAAGTGAAGTTAGTATTAGGTTTAGAATCATCCTTAGAGGGTACGAGTTTACAACTTGATTTCTCATATCTTATGTTTGTTTCGATTTGGAGTAGTATAGGATTGAATTAGGTGTGAGAAACTCATACTACTACCTTATGGGTTTGAGGTAGTATGAGTATGAAAGTAATTATTTCGTAACCAAACCCAAAGTAATATTTAGCTGATCCAAATTCTTACCTCATATTTAAAATTGGTGAACCAAACACCTCTTTATTACACTTGGGATCGTTTTAACCAAGTTTGAGCTAAACCCAAAAGCCCACCTATCGGACTTCGCTTCCTCGTTTCTTTTCGTAACTTTTTTGTATTAACGGGGCTATAAGCGTCATGCTATTTTAAGGTGTCAATCTTATTTCAAGTGGTAACTTGTTCCTTCAGTCTTCCACTCTTCCAGCACAATTGGATATATATATATATATGAGATGACAGATTCCCAATAGACTAGATAGTATAGCATATTTGGTAATTGATTTCATTAGATAGGCACAAAAGTTTGCAATAGTACAATTTTACTGAATGCTGATGAACAAGTAGTACTACTATCTTTTTTTTTGTTTTTGGTTTTGTCATGTGCAGGAGTACTTTTTATCAAAATCTGCATCCCATCCTGAAAATGTATGTGCAGCCCCAGATTTGTCCGGACTCCTACATCCTGATTCCTGATAGCTTAAAGCTAATTAAGGTAAATGCCAAGAAACTAACACACGCATGCTATATTGATGACTATGCCACCTTTTTGGTATTTGAGCTGCGGATTTTTTTGGTCAGAAACTATCTTCCAAAACCATTCAATAGCCTAGCCACCTGCATGGCTAACTCAGCCTATTTGGACGTGGAGCGTTGATTGATGAGGTTTATGTTCGTTGTTGCTTACTGCTGCTATAATAAATTAATTAGCATTGCATATCATTCCTTTCACTGTCCTCGTATGCGATGCTTTGTTTCTTCGACACTAAGGACATTCATGACGGTCGGAGGTTTCTATCAACTTCTACTATATCACGTCAGCAACTTAAAACCATTTTTTTAATAAAAAATTAATTTTTACTTTCGGAAAAAAAACCCTCCAGAAATTTCTAATTAGGCCTCACATTATCTCTACCTCATCCATTCGAAACCTTGAATACCCAACGAACTCCCCTACTCAGAGGGCCGGGGTCATCGTTTTAAGCTGACAACCAAATTAATATGCTTATCTGCCCTGCTCACCTTGTTGATTTTGTCCTCATTCTAGTGTTGCATTGCTTTTGTTTTAGTTTCTGTACAAGTTTCGTGTATATATATATTGACCTCCCTATCAAGTAATGGCGCTGCTGTTTTGTTGTGAAGTGGTTCAAGAGAATGCAAAATTTGAGCAACGAAAAGGACATAAATTAGGACAGTGACAACGATACGAGCATGGTTCATGGCCTTGAGGTATCATACTCAATATATCTATCATGTAAACTTTTTAATTTAAATTGATGAAGAGTAGCCTAAATGTCAATAGTTTGAATACTGTGAATTTTGATACTCCTAAACAACAATAAAGTCGCTTTGCAGGTCAAATGAACAATTGAAAAGGAAGGTAGTAAAATAGACCACCCATATACAGAAAAGTTCCCTGAGGACGGATCATTACTACTTACTCTACTTACTAGTGGTAGTCTCCGTATGTTTGATGCATCTTCTTTCTAGAGTATCAAATCCTCTTATCATACACTACTATACTACTGTAGTTGGATATAACAAGATTTGAGTATCAGTTATCAACTTATTATCACCTCTTATAATAATAATAGGCCTTACAAAATGACCGCACTAGGCCCAGGGCCGGTCCTGACCTTTTCGAGGCCCTAGGCAAAATTATAGGACGGGGCCCCTTTAAAAAAATTGTAATCGTCATTTTCATTATTTTCATTGATCTCATTCTCATAGTTTCACATTTCTAGCAGTAAATTTGCCTTACTGTTATTTTCTTAAATTCACAACATCACAATTTCACTAATACATTTCTAGAACAATAAACCATAATAATTTAACAAGTAACTCAAACCAAGTCATTAAATTTGAAGGCTTGTACTAATTTGAAGTTTACAAAATTTTAAATATAATGAGTGTAATGACGGAAAAATATTGTAAATTTTACAATCCGTAATTACGGAGTACATTAGTTATCACTTACACTGTGTAATAAAATATTTTGTCGTGAAGATAAAAATAAAAATTTCGGTCATTTGTATAAATAAATATTCGTAATTAAAATAATGCACGGAGTATATATTAAGGTTAATATATTCCCTCCAAGTATGGAGGAGGTATTGATCCCTAGACCTCTCGTGTGAAAGATCAACATGTTAACCACTACACCAAAGATGAGAATTGTTAAAGTTTATAGCCAAATACCTATTATACATTCATTTTTTTCTCTATTTTTGGGCCCCTTCTAGACGTGGGCCCTGGGCCGTCGCCCCTCCAAACTAGGCCCAGGGCCGGCCCTGACTAGGCCCCGTACCCGTTCTTTGTAGTTTATTTTTAACTCCCATTCACTTGCGCGAATTTAAGCTCATTATCAGTTAAGTTAAGTTCAACTTAATTACATTCAATTTGTCTCGGTCAATTTAACCATATTCAGTTTAAGTTAAGTTCAGTGTCGTGCAGTTAAGTGAATATGGCCAGGTCGTGGGCCCACCTCCAACCCAGTTGCTGCCCAATTGTATTGGAATACGAATCATAAAAGGTGCAGAGATAAAAATAGAATGCCTTTGCAAAGAATCTTATGCAATATCCTGTGGCAAAAGGTGACAAGACGTAAGGACAGAACCAAATATACCTTCTGGTTTTGGAGCCAGAAATTGTGAGTTCGCGTGGGGGGATTGATTTCCTGATTTACTTTATGCTTCTATTCGGAATTTTTTTAAATTTGTGTGAAAGTGACTACAAAATCAACCTACTTAAAAGCCATGTTACTCCAACACTTTGCTTGGTGCATTGTCGTGTCCGATACCAATACGACACTCTGATACTTCAATTTAGACCAAAAAATTGAAAACTTTGCCCAAAATAGCCATGTTGAACACGGCGACATTGTGACACCTCATATAAGAGTCTAAGTCACGCAGCTTAAAAGTTCAATCTCTATTGTTATGTGAGTCATGGCTTTGTAAACTACCAATGATTTTGGGTATAGAGAGTTGATCAACTTACTAATCCGCGATATTTCCCTCTGAAGAGGGGATAGCATCAGGAAATTGCATTCCTAACTTAACGGAGAGGAACTTGTGTTGAGCTACACCTAAATACTTGAGCATTACTTGAGCTTATATAGCGTGAACTGCTCGGCCCGTGTGGATCGTTGAACTTCTCAGTGAGGAGAGCATGGCTATGGATTCGTCCTCTTACTTACTCCCCTTAGGAGGATATGCTAAGGGTTGGCTATACTGAGAATCATGTATAGCGATAGGCTCATTGGTGTCTAATGCAACATTCACATTTATATCATCAAATTGACCGATGTTGGCTGCATCTAGTATACGTCGTGCCTCAGAGGTACCCCCGGCGTTGTAGGACTGTATTGCTAGAAACCTAGTGCCTAGCCCGTGATGTGGACATTCCCGTTGCAACTTCTGAATGTTTCACTTTTGATATATCTTGGATACATACAATTCACTTATGAGCTACGAGTACATATTTCATGAAATGGTGTCCTTGGGCTTCATCATTGACGCTTCTGGTACGTGTTTATGAAATTGTCTTTGTACCGGCGTTTCTTTTACCTCATGCAGTTCATTTCCCAGATTGTAGTTTGGTAATTTTGGTTCGGTAGTTTATGTATTTTGTATATATTCTGAGTGCCTATTATGTTTGAACATTTTGAAACAAATCATTAGATAAAGCGTGTTTACACGAATCCTAATCCTAGTATGTAAATGACTGAGTTTCTGTTACAAGGTGTATGAAATTTGGCTGCAATAAAATTGGGTTTGAACTTTGAATTATATTTTCGTTTGTACGCTTAACTTTGCACTCAGTTAGACTACTCTAATTACGTTACGCTTAACTTACGTTAGACTCTAATTAGATTATTCCAACTAGATTAGAGGTGATAATATGGTGGATCACGTGTGAAAATTTGTCCCTGGGACAAGCGGGCAAGAGGGTTTAACGTAGGTTTATGAGAAATATTCCCGTGCAGGGTTGTTTGATAAGAGTATAACATAAGTAAAGCCCCCATTTGGCGTATTGTCAACATCAAAGGGGTCTCCAGAGCAATCTGAAAATCAGCATTCGGATCAAGTGTGTTACATGATATCAGCATACTGCAATTCACAGAGGTTCATCCTGCACCAAAATCGACTCACAACTTGAAGAGAAGCGAGCATTCCATAAACAAACGATACACAACTTAATTAACAAGGCCAAGTATGTTGATGAAATGGAGTATATAAGCATTCAGATATACTAGCTAAGTAGAGAAACAAATATTGCGTACAGTGAAAACAAAACTGTACCCCATTTCAAGAACACTTGTAAAGAATTCAATCCCACCTTTGGTGTGAAGCTAATTAAGAGAAACACAGTGCAGCCGGTGAGCCTGGTGTATACTTAAACAAGCTAAGGTCGGAATGCTTTGTCACTAAACATACAACCATCTACTTGAGTTTCATCACCATACTTGTGACCAGACCAGACCAGGCGGCCATCCGGAGTGTGGATTATATGGAGTATGAATGAATGTATGATTCAATTTCTATGTAATTCAGTATAAAATTCCTTCCGATTTATTATTCCTTGATGTCAAAATTGATATTATTCCACATTGTATTGCCATAATAATAATAATAATAATAATAATAATAATAATAATAAAGTGAATTAGTATTTCATATGGTAATGATGCTATTGATTTACCCATTATCGTTTCTTTCATCCATCTCTCTCAATTAGCAACAATGTGAATGTTGGTACAATAATGAATAATCATCAGTTTCATATAGCTAAACAATAGGAAATCTAGAATGTAGATACATGTTGATAATTGAATTGAAGCAACAACAATTTTATTTCAGTCATTTCAAAATGAGTAACAATAATGTAATTACAACAATTCAGGTGGCCTGGGTATTACAAAACAATGAATTAGGGTAGGGTAATAAACATAAACCCCCTTTGAATGAATGAATGTAGTGTCTACTATACTATACTCATACTAGGGCACCAGCTTGCTCCTCTCCTCTCCTCTCCTCTCCTCTTATTTAATGGCCTGCTACTTACTCATACTACGAGTATTACTTTTGGGCCGGCCTTCCTTCCTTCCTTTATACTCCTCCCTATCATCTCCTCCTAAATCCTAACATTTCCTCATCACATATTTGGAGATATCAAATACGAGTATATCGTACAGAATAATACAAGTATTATGATTTTTATGAATATTTAATTTTCGATATTAGAATATATATATATATATATATATATATATATATATATATATATGATATTTATAATGTTACACACTCGAATCATCAATAATAATAAACTCTCCAAATTTTAATATTTCTTTTATCCAACCCTACACAAATATATAATCGGCTCAAAGTGAAAGCTTAGTAAGTAACCAAATTAATTATTTTAGATCATTTGGTACTACCGTCTAATCATGAGGATTATCCAAATGTTTCTGAAAGGAAAGTCAATAATGACTGAATTCTATCTTTATTATATCTTTATCTTTATTACTCCCTCCGATTCTTTAGATTCGCAACGTTTACTATTTGCACAAATAATAAGGTTGTGAGTGGAGATGGTGGGTCTCACC
Organism: Agrostemma githago; assembly: GCA_958450325.1. Classification (NCBI taxonomy): domain Eukaryota; kingdom Viridiplantae; phylum Streptophyta; class Magnoliopsida; order Caryophyllales; family Caryophyllaceae; genus Agrostemma; species Agrostemma githago. Next base: position 8,311,508 of record OY288260.1, read on the forward strand.
AATAAAGTAAAAAACTTACCCAAACAAAAACTTACCTATTATAGAAACGTTGCAAACCTAATGAATTTGCCAAATATGGAATACGTTGCGAATCTAAGGAATCGGATGGAGTATATAAAAGATGGGACCAAAGCAGCCTACGTGGCGCCGTCCCATCTCACAATTCACTCACCCAAGCTCCCTCATTCATTCCGTATTTCTCACCTTAACTTATACAAATATTGCAGTATAGTCCCTTAAATTTACACTTAATTACTCATTAATCCAATCTTAATACGAAATTTTTTTATATTATCCATTTATTGATTTATTTTACACGAAAAAAAATATATTGTAATATATCTTTAATTTTATAGAATTAATATTTTAACAAATATTTTCTATATAACATAGTTTATTGAATTACGGAGTAATAACTTAACAAATACTCCCTCCGGTCATAATTTATTGCCCCATTTCATGATTATATGTGAGGTGTATTTTAATGAAATGGGGCAATAAATTGTGACCGGAGGGAGTACTCCATAGCGTAATATCTTTAAGTTGTAAATTTAAAATTTAAAATTTAAAAAATAGAAAATATTAAAGTTATATAGAAAATTTAAGATTAAAATATATTTATAATTTATAGAAAATTTCAGTTATTAGGATTGATATCATTTGGGTTATATATTACGGAGTAAAATTGATATTAAAAAAATATACTGTAATATATTAAAAATGAAAATATGCCATAATAATATATATATATATATATATATATATATATATATATATATATATATATATATATATATATATATATATAGAGTAAGGCTCTTATGAGTCCCTTACTCTTTGTGAGTCCCTAAGTCCTCATCCCATCCATTGGATGGGATGAGGATGGATGGACAAGATGCATCCAATTAAAAAAAAAAAAAAAAAAGGGAGATCTACGTTCCTAAAATAACTCACAAGAATTTAGGAAACAAATAACTTCCTATCATTCACGTTCATTTTCATTCACGTTCATTTCCATTCCACGTTCATTCACACAATCACACCTAAAAACCAAAAAAACTCTTTCTTCATTCACGCTAATTCATCGTCTTTGATCTCGAAATTCTGCTACAATGGATTCAATGACCGCATCATCGTCTTCAACGGTTGATAAGCAACTAATCGATTATAACAATGGTGAGTTACAGTGATTCATTCACGTTTTTATTCGTTTTTTCTTCACGGATTTCAATAGTAATATTGCTTTCAATCTGCGTTTTCATATTAATGTTTTATCGCGTCAAATTGCGTTTTTTTTTACGTCGATCTTCATGTTTATAGTGCTTTCATTGACATTTCGACTTTATTTGCATCAAATTTGCGTCTTTTTGATGTCATTGCGTTTTGATTCATAGTTTCGTATCAATGGTATTTTGATATCTCGATCTCCATAGATTACAGGTCTCTATGGTTTTTTTCAAGATTTTCCCTGATATCCATTGATACTATTTTTTTGATATCAATTAACGCAGATTCGTCGTTGAAGTAACATGCCTTCTGAATTAAAGTAACACTTAATTGTAATTACAGTAACACAAATGAACGTTCAGGAAAAGGGTTTTGATGATATTGATTCCATTGTTTTATGTTTGTTATTTGAGTTTTCAATGAGGTCCACTGATAATATTGTTTTGTTTTCTATGAACGCAGTCATCTCATTCATCATAGATTCATATTGATGGTTAATTGATACTTCATGTCGATTTGGCTTCCCTTTTTATGTCAATTTTCATGTTGATATTGTTTTCATTGTCATTTCATTCATTATAGATTCATATTGATGGTTAATTGATATTGATTCCAGAGTTTTATGCTTGTTATTTGGGTTTTCAATGAGGTCCACTAATAATATTGCTTTGTTTTCTATGAACGCAGTCACGACGTTGAAGTAACATACGCTCTACATTACAGTAACACTCCATTGCAATTACAGTAACACTGAATGTTACGAAATAGTTTTTGATGATGATGTTAGAGTAACGTACTTTACCAGTTAGAGTAACACAACGTAAGAGCTGAAGTAACACATTGACTGCATGGGCGTAACGCATATGTATTAACGTTACAGTAACACTTAATTGCAATTACAGTAACACACTGAACGTTGAGAAACAGATTTTGATGATGATGTTAGAGTAACGTACTTTACCAGTTAGAGTAACACAACGTAAGAGTTGAAGTAACACATTGGCTGCATGGGAGTAACACGTTGTTTACTTTTGTGCAGGTGATATTGGAAGTGATGCAAATGCACAGGACAACACTGATAAAGGTGGATCAGGATGAGGAGGATGAAGTGGATGACGACGACGACGAAGATGAGGAAACTGAGGAAGACACTGAAGAAAATAAGGAGGAACATGTGTTTTGAGAATACTTGTGTTTTTGGTCATGATAAAAATATTTTTCTTTTTTTGTTTACAAGAATAACTGATTTTGTACACATTTTTTACAAGTAGCATTGTGCTACGTAGCAATTAACTCTATATTTTATTTAATACATGTTCATTTGGTTAGAGTAACATCTTTGTTCTATTGGAGTAACACCTTCCGTCAGTTAGAGTAACAGACATAATGCATTAAAGTAACTGAGGACAGCAGCGTTTAAACAAATGATTACCAAAGTAATTGATGATAACTTGGATTGGAACCATTAATTACCAAATTAACGATTGTCGTTCTTTAAAGAACGATATATAATGCGTCAGAGTAATTGATGATAATAACATTGTTTAACCATGAGACAAAGAATAACACCATTAATTACTGGGAGTAACATCATTTGTTCATTACAGTAACACTTATAATACGTCAATGTAACACGGGTGTGTAGCCTTGCTTGAGTTGAAGATGAAAGAATGAGCGGGTGTGTGTTTTGAAAGAAATCAGAAGTCGAGAGATTGAGTTTGGGATGATGAAGATGAAGAGTTTTAGTTAGGCGGGTGAATTTGAATGAAAAAATTGAATGTAATGAAACATAATCAAGTGAGTTAGGTGGTTGGAGATAATTAAGGGAGGAGAGAGGATTTTATTATATTTTTTCCTAAATATGTTATATATTACCTTAATTACTAGCCTCAATCACCACCATCCATCCCATCTAAATCAATGGCTCTAAATAGAACTTATGGACTCAAAAAGAAAAAGAGGACTCACTTGATCTTTACACTCTATATATATATATATATATATATATATATATATATATATATATATATATATATATATATATATATATATTCAAATTTAAGAGTAATTTAAATTTAAATTTAAAATATAGAAAATTTAAGTTTGACAAAATATATTAAAATTTATACCATTGTAATATTTTCATAAAATATCTTTAAGGTTATAGAAAATATATTTAATAAATATACCGTATATATACACTACATACAAAATATACAATTATTTACGGTATATTTCAAAATTACCGTAATTTGGGACATAGTCATCATATCTTTACATTAATGGGCAAGATTTTACAAATATTACGAACTAATAGAACAACTACCATTAATACGTTCAAACTTATTGTACTTCCTCTAACTCTTTTTTATCTTCCCATTGTAAATTGGCACATTGTTTTTTGGTAGGTATGTAATAATGAAATATATTGAAGATTATGCAAGTGAAATATAATGAAGAGTAATGAAACATTGTAAATTGGCATATAATGATTAATGAAATATAATGAAGGGTAGTTTAGTAAAAAGTATGGACAAAAAAGAAATAAATCAAATGGGAAGAAAATAGAGAGTTGGACAAAAATGGTAAGTGGGAAGATAATAGAGAGGTAGAGAAGTATTTAGATTTAGATTGATAAAATCTTTATCAACTTACATTATAAAGATTATACTTACGGTTTTTAAAATCTGCGTTTTTAAAATTTATAAAGAAAACTTACGGTTTTTTTATAAGTTTACCATTAATAAAATCTTTGTCAAACAACATTATATACGATTGATAAAATCAAAGTTATTAAATTGATCTTTACGGTATAAAGATTTGCCAATTTACCGTTTTTAAATTCATATTACACGTATTTACGGTAATAAATATCATACCTAAATATTAGACTTTCTTTACATATTGAATACCCAAATATCATACCAAATTATACTGTTTTTTAAGGAAATATAAGATTGTAAAATATTTTGGATACCCAAATATTATGTTTCCCATGTATCATACTCAATTGTACGGAGTAGTTTTTTTTTTTTTTTTTTTTTTTTTTTTTTTTAATTTATTTTTGCCATATTTATTGAGATACTCATATCTTAATCTTTTGAATATAATTTATGTCATCCTCATAAATTCCCCCTTCTCCGTACATTTTACTTCCGTACTCTTCTCCATTAGATCTCTCAATTTCAATATCTGTTTCTTTATTTGAATCTTTTTCAAAACTAATTAGCTATTGGTTTTTGTAGGTTCACCATGGATTTTACTCTATTTACCATAATATCGCGCTGCGTCTTGGAGTTGTAAAACTATCAAACGAGCGAAGAAGTTGTTCGGGTTAGACGTGAATACGTGATCGTGGTTGGACATTCAATGTGAGTGGCGATGCATGTCATATGTGCCCTTGATCTCAGGGTAATGAGTGTTACATTCTTTTTCAGTTATTATCTATTTTCCGTATTTTGAATATTTTTCACATTTAAGTGTAATTATTTTAATTTGAATATTTCTTACAATCAATTCTAATTATTTTAAACACAACAAAAATACATAGTTTATTTTATTATTATTAATGACAATTTTATGAACTTGATCGGACATCTTTAATATAAAGATTAGAACTATATGTTAAGTTAATATTGATTTTCGTTTTTTATTTTTGTAGGTTGCAGTTTCTTGGAGCATGCATACAAAGATCCTCTAGAATTACAAATGAAACATTATCTTACAAATGATGTTTTTTACAAGGTTTTTTTTATTTTATAATTAGAAAAATTGATTAATTTATTTCTTAAATGATTAGTTTTTAAATTTCAAAGTCATCATTTTTATCTCTCTATGATTCATTTTGCACATAAAGCTTACAATTATTTTTTCATCCAACTAACCTTATAAATAACGACTTAAAATTGCATAGTACTTTACACATTTATTCATAATTTTTTCCGATTTCATTGATGAATTTTAATTTTATTAAGCATTTCCATAAATTTGACTTTTGTTAAGTTGTGTTTTATTAAGTTTTGTTTTATTAAGTTTTATTTGTTCATAGAGAGTTAATGGAAAATAGTTTGATATTATAGCAAATATCAAAATATTTGGTCCACTTGTTTGTAGTTTATTACTTTAATTGAATATTTTGTCAAGTTATTTTTTTTCTTTCAATACGATATTATTATTATTATTATTATTATTTAATCACATTAAGACTACAAATACGGTTCATATGTAGTTGATAAGTCGGTATTTTACCTATTTTTGGCCCACATTGGTACTCTTATTTAGTCGATTTTACCACTCGACTTGCTATTATTTAGTCGTTTTGGGTTTAATTAGTTTATTAGTCGAGTTTAGCATAGTTTAGTTATATTTATCGTATTTCTCGAGATTTCGGTACTGCGCGTCCATGTTTCCATTTGTAGGTATCGACCCGAGAATAACCGAGACAAGAAAGACGGGTCAAGACTTGAAGAAAAGGATTCGCGGTCAAGTTGACCTTGACCCAAATGGCCAAATCCAGCTTCAATGAAAGCTGTAACTCTTCACCTACAACAATCCTCCATTAAAGCCACCATCATCATCATCATCATCACCACATCATCACAATCAATCATATCCAATCACCGTCCCCATTAATCACCAATTATCAATTCATCATTTCATCAACTTCATCCCTTTAATCCATCACCATTCACCACCATACACCTTCATTAAACAACCCCCATCTCCGGCCAGATTCCAGAACCACCGTCGCGCACCCATCTCCGGCGCGGCAGCAGAGAACTCCGACCGTCACTCCGTCGAGCTCAGGCGAGCAACCACCACCCGGACGACCGTGCGTAACCGAGACAGAGAAGAACCTGCCGTGCGCAATCGACCGTGCTCAAGTTGAGCAGCTCAACCCAACTCGCCGTGCGAACATCCGTTGACCGCGCGTCACCAAATACTCCGTCGATGCTTCGCTGTCCGAACTCCGGCGACCCGAACTCAACCCACCATGCTCTCTCGATTTCTCTAGATTGATTTGATTTGGGTAGTGTCTTGTTTTGAGAAGCAAATGACCACTTAGTCCTTGCCTTTCACTCTTTGATACTCCCTCCGTTCCATTGAATAGTATACATTTGCTTTTTTGACACTATTTATAAGTATGATGAATTTACGATATAACTTATAATATACAAGATAAAATATATTCATGTGGGATCTTGTTTAAATCGTCTAACCGAATACATTTCGAATATCAAATTTTTATAACTTTTAGTAATACGTAATCAAAGATATAGACAAAAGAAAACAAGTATCGACGTACGTGCATAAAGCAAATGGATACAAATGGTTGGAACGGAGGGAGTATTCATTTAAGTGAGGTTACTTTGATCTTTCCACACTTTGTATTGTGCAATATAAAAAAAGTTTTTTGTCAAGAGGCACCTAATATTTACGCCTTTTGTAAAAAAAGCACCTAAAGTTTTTTTTTTTGCTCAAAAGTACCTTAAATTTACATTTCTTTGTTAAAAGGCACCAAACACCAACTTCCGTAAAAAAACCGTCAATATTGACGGTTTCCATCCTAATCTTCTTCCATCAACCCTTAATATCACTATCCCTTAACCAAACTCAACAACATCTTCCTTCCCTCTTCCTTTGCATTACCTTATTATCTCCTTTTTTCCATTCTCTTTATTTTTCCACAATACTCAATTTTTCCTCCCAAAAAAACTTAATTTCCATTCAAAACCCCTTTTACATACTCTCCCCTTAATTGAACCACGTTTTTTTTCACTTTTGCATATTTTCAATTAACATGTCATCTTAAGTATTTCTTCTTATATGATACACATAAAGAATGAAATACAAATGATTACTAAACCAAAAATGAATTGACAAATACAAAAAATAAATAACAGATGACTACTCAAACTCACAAATTTAAACACAAAAATTAGTATTCTTAATTTCTTACAACAGAAACTTCATTCAATTCAGTATTAACTCAAAAATTTATCTAATAAACTCTAACACATACACCTATCCTAAAATTATACTCGAAATTAAGGGTAAATAACATTAAAATGGAAATTGAATTCAAAAATTTAATTTGTTCTTAGAATGAAGAGCTATAATTAAAAACTTACCGATTGAGCGAAAACTTGGTGGTTTTTACTTAAGTAATGGGGAATGATAATTGAGATGTATGCAAATAAAGAGTAGCTAGGAATGAAGGTTAAATTAAGGAAAATGATTGATTGAGTTTGATTAAGGGAAGATGGTTGAATTGAAGAAAGAGGGTTTGTTGAGTTTGATTAAGGAATGAAGGTTGATTAAGGGTGGATGGAAGAAGATAAAAGGATGGAAACCGTCAATATTGACGGTTTTTTGACGGAAGTTGATGTTTGGTGTCTTTTAACAAAGAAATGTAAATTTAAGGTGCTTTGGGCAAAAAAAATAACCTTAGGTGCCTATTTTACAAAAGGCGTAAATGTTAGATGCCTTTTGACAAAAAAAAATCATATAAAAACCTAACTTTCTAATGAAGTAGGCTGTTAGATAGAGGGAGAAATAGCAGAGTAGCAGTAAAAGAGAAGTAGAACATGAACACGCCCCATCTCCATTTTTCCATTTTTCTTAGTTTGATTCTCATCTTTCCTCTCCATTTTAGATCTTTAATCTTTTAATTAGTTTTTGTTGATTTAATCTTTCATCCTTCAACACTCTAGATCTTATAATTTCATCCTCTTTGGTATAATTATCTCTCATTTTCTTATTTATTATTTATCCTTCTAAGTTTTATGTCTATGTTAGCGCGGTAATTAATTACTTCAAAGTTAATATCCTTATCGATTAATTGTGTTTAGTTTTATGATTCTATCTTTTTCTTGTGGGTTTGTGAGTAGTTAACTAGTTATTATGTTTGGAGTAATTAGTATTAGTATTTTATTTGCTTATTCAAAGTTTTAGTCTTTATTGTTTCATTAGGCTTATTTTTATGTTTAGAGTAATTATTGGTGTTTGTATTAGTATAAATATGAGTAGTGAGTAGTTTTCTCACTAGGGGTCGATGAATCCCGATTTGTTTGAATTACGCGTTGAATGTCTTGTATCGGTTTAGTTTGGTGATTGGATGAGGACGTGTTGGGGGATTTATGGATTAACTTGGTTTGTGGGGTTTGGGGCGAATTTAGTCCCTTGGTCATCGACGGGAGTCGATTAGGATTAATTGTCGATTCTTCCCCTTTATCTTGCCTTACCCTACTTAGTTGAACATGGGAGTGGGAATTAAGCGGGGTATTCCCCACACTAGTTTGTATTAGCGTGCTTTTCATTGACTTGGGTTAGTTTGGGGAACATCACGAGAGTGAGTCTCCGGTCTAGACCTTAGGATTCCGTCTTACGAACCCGGGAGGGAGGTAAACGGGGTAATTAGTCGTTTCACGAACCCGGGAGGGAGGTGACCGACCTAGAACGTGCATCGTCCTTGTCTGAGAACCCGACTTCCTCGATACTTGGCATTCGTTAGCGTGATTTGAATAAGTCGCGGGTGACATCGTCCCTTAGTACTTTTTCTTATATTTGATTGTATCATTTCATCTCTTTGTTTCTTTAGTTTTCTAGTTCTTTATCTTGTTTTAGATTATTAGTTTCTTTATGCATTTATTAGTTAGTCTATCTAGTTTAATCTCACCATTATCTCGATTCGCGTAGCTAATTTGTAATCCGAGACCGAACTAGTACTCGATCCCGATCTATCTGTGGATTCGACCCGACTTGTCCTTACTATTCTAGTTTAGGTTAGTTGGTTTATTTGGTAGTAAGATTGGCGACAAATCCGATTATCAGTAGTTCATATTATTTTTTCATTTGATTATAATTATTATTATAACGACAAATAAGATTATAGCTTGAAATATATATAGGATTTGAATGTCATGGATAATGGATTTAGAAGATGGAAGAAGAAACGATCACGAAGACGGAACTTTGTGATCGTTAAATGATGCATGAGATTAAGCTTTTTAATGTCATGTTTTTTTTGTACCTTTGTATTATGGTAGGAATTAAGCTTGAAAATCAATTGGTTTCGTGTGAAATCATTTGTCTGAAAATTTGTAGTTAATTTATTAAAGTTGAATGCGTGTTTTAACTACCGAGTTATTAGAATTTCAACTTAAATGTACAAACTATTTTTAATCTTAAAGAAGAAATTTTTATTTAGGGTAGACTTAATTATTATTTATTATATACTCCGTAAAAGATGAAACCACACAGACGTGGCATCACCAAATTTATTTGTATATGATTATACAACCCCGTGATTTTATCACGGGTGTTAGACTAGTTAGGTTAATTTATCGCCGTATCTAATGAATCTATTTACGTGGCCTGATCAAGTGTGGGATGCGTAGGTCTAAAGCGGAGACAAACTTTGGGATCAACAACATTGTAACACCTTCATTTGCCCAACTCATGAATTTTTATCAAAGACATTATCAACTATACAAAGGTCTTACCATCTCAGCATGACCCAATATATAAGTTTACTCTCTCCGTTCATTATCTTTTGGCCCATTTCATCAATATTTATGAGTAGTATTTTAATAAAATGAGACAAAAGACAATGAACGGAGGAAATACAATACCATATAAAAAAATCAGCCAAATTAAAACATACCCCTCCCCATTCATTCAATCATTTACATACGGAGTACTTCTTAAGGTAAGAAAAAAAATAGTGACGTTTTGTGTAAATAGAAGAAAGATATGGAGATTACTCCCTCCGTTCCAATGAATTCTTTGTCTATTCCATATTGGGGCGTCTCAATGAATTGTTTGACATTTTTTTATGTAATTTAACCCTCCTCATGTGTTTGGCTCCACATGTCACCTTATCATTGGATCACTTCCGCTTTGTGTCAAAAGTAAAGGCAAACAATTCATCAGAACGTGGATCTCTTCCCCTTGGTGTCAAAAGTAAAGGCAAACATTCATCGGAACGAAGGGAGTATAAAGTCTTTTACCAAAAAAGAAATGTAAAGAATTGATTGGATTGTCCAAATGTAAAGAATTGATTGGATTGTCCATTTATACCAAGGGTAAAGAATTGTTTGGATGAGAGGATATACATTATTGTAACTACAAGGGTGTGAGTAGAGCTGGCAAACCGGGCACGACCCGGCCCGGCACGGTGATGACGTGGCGAAAAGCACGGGCACGGCACGACCGGTCCCAAGTCGGGTCGCGGCGCCAATTTGAAGAAAAGCTCGTGCCTAGGCACGAGGCACGACTCTAAATCCCAAAAACTGAAAAGTCCTGAAATTTTGGTCGGGCACGACTGGGTCCGGGTTAGGAACCGTGCCTTGGCGCCTGTTCTCAGAGTCAGGCACAGCACGATGGGCCTGCCAGGCATGAATGAGCCGGGCTGGACGGGCACGAAGCACGGTCCGACACGTCTGATTTGCAAGCTCTAGTCGGAGTGCGTGACTGTACAACTACAACATATGAAGAACAACATAACACAACTCGTAAGCGAGGTGTGGGCCAGTGGCGTAACTGTGCATACTCTTCCCATACAATCTACGGAACACAATCATCCTACTAATATCAAGCTGAGTACTCCTAAAAAAGGTCGAAAAATATTAATTGGATCATCACAGGTTGTCAAGGACATTGGGTGGACAATTAAGGCACAACACAAGGTCAACAGAAGCCGAGTGATCAGTACAGATCAAACCGACTCAACAACAAATATGCGATACGTACGATTGAGATGAATAATGATTTGAACTGACTACACGTACAATTAGAAGCAACACCATCACCACCTTCAGTACGCCAATACCAACACAACGTTGTAACTCCAGGACATAACCAATACATCATCATCACATATATATATATATACTCTCCAAACATGGGGTAACCGTACCGTCGTTGGTGGGTGGGATGATGCATCATGTATCATGTATCATGTATCATGTATGAAGTCTGTAAGAGAAAGATTGATGTTCATTCCATCCTGATTAGATATAATTAGGAGTTATTAATGGAAGGAAGGAAGGTGGAGACATATATAGAATTAGAAATCCAAGTACAATGAACTCAAATTAAAGTAGAAGCATTAGTAATAATAGTAATAGTAATACTCCAGTTTGTTTCCAAAATTAATACTCAGTATCTAGTCAGTCCCACATTCAGATTATTGAAGAGACATTATATATATATATATATATATATATATATATATATATATATATATATATATATATATATATATATATATATATATATATATATATGAGAAGCTGTATTGTATTGTATTGTGTTCCTTAATGTGAAGAGACATACTTACTTTGTATATATGCAAATTGGAAAGAAAGGATATATAGAAGAGAAATGACGTGATTTTTGTCCAAATACCTTCTCTTCATTCTCAATTTTATTTTGTCCAACTACTTGCTTTAAGGTGCTTCAATACTAACAACCTCCAAAAAATTTACAAGGGAAATAAAAATATTTTTCAAATACTTTCTCGGTCTCAGACTTTCAGTTATTTGTTTCCCTTTAATTAAAACATTCTCACATATAATATAAAACGTGAACAAATGATCGGGATAGAAAGAGTATGTAGTATGAGTGGAATACTTTTAACCTAACTACTTGTAAGATTATCATTTCGACTTATTGTTTGTGGCATAATAAGCTAAGGAGAGTCCATGTGACTCAAGATATTCTGGACCTTATACAGAATTCCGAATAATTCTTGTAAAGAATCGATTAAGTGTGATATGTAATCGGAGTATAATATTTGAAATATAAGTAACAATTATGAGTGGAATGTGGACAAGCAAATGGAGGAGAAGAGGTTGGTGGTGATATGATAGAGGCTTGGTGTGATGAGGGGCATTATCCAGGCGAAAGAGTTAAACATAAACATACATAATGGAGGTGTTGTCAGATTGTCTGTTGTTGGTGTTGTTGTTGTTAAAGAGGGACTTCCATCGACACAAATCTTAGCTTGTTGCCCTCTCTTATCTTTCACTTCCCTACAAATCTTCAATAATACATACATTACCCTCTTCATTTACTCCACACTTCACACTTCACACCCATAGACTTAGACTTACACTTAGAGTTTGTATCACATAAATGACAAAACATCAAATTATATTTTGGGAAGTATAACAAATATTTCAATCTCAAATTGGAAATATAACAAGTTTATTATTGAATCTATGGTCTCTAGTTATAGTTGGTTAGGGGAGTATACATGCCCTTCATGTCAACATAAGAGTAGACAAGAAGTCTAGTTAATGACATTCATTAAGTTGGTTAGATCCATAGGTTAAGGCATACTCCTATTATATCTCTAATTTGATTGATATGGTACTCTAGAGTCACTACGATCAAAAGTCACGTTTTTGAATCCTCGTAACCTTCGTCACCACATAGTTCATAATGCTCTATATTTGTCCATCTTCGACGCCTACAGACACCGTGTAGACCGTTGTCCACTCATTGACGTTTACAAGCCTCAACTTTGGAGGGCATGTTAAAGAATATGGAGTATTAATTATAGTTGAAACACACAATCATCCGATCACTTTAAATTTTCATTTCTTTGCCTAGAAACACCAAATCCCAACTTCTGTAAAAAAAATACAAACACACATTAACACGACGGTGTTGTTCTTTTAATCCTCTTAATAGTCTTAATCAACCCTCCTCCCTTAGTCAAACTCTCGTTCCTTAATCAAACCTGTAGACACCGAAATTTTATATTTTGGTGTTCGATTTTTTGTTCCATATTTGTTGATATCTGAAGATATTTTCATACAAAATAAATATCTCCAGATACCAAAGAATATGATTTTATACTTTTCTTATTCTGTAAGACAGATTTCAACTATAAATTGGAATCTGTGTTTAGGGTTTGAGAAGAGGTGGAAGCCACACAAAAAAAGTCGTCTCTCCTCCCTACTACCAAATTGTAGGGAAAACTATCCCAATGCGAGATTAAGTCGATAAGACCCTCGCACGGTATCCAGTTCGTAAATAAGTCGATAAGACCTACGAACTGCACCAAATACCAAACCATACAAAAAACCCTAGAGTTGGAATCAAGAGAGTTACGGAAATTGTAATACCCACAATCTTTCAATAATAAAATTTATTGTATCCGTATTATTTTTGTTCCTGTCATTATATTATCGCAGGGTCGAATTTTATGGTTCACAAAACCTTCATTCCTTAATCAAATCCTCGTTTGCATGCATCTCAATCAATCTTCATTACTTAAGTCAAATCTACCAAGTTTTCCCTCAATCAGTAAGTTCTCAATTATGACTCTTCATCCTTAAGTAAATCAATCATTCTTTAGTTATCAACAACAAATTAAATTTTTGAGTTCGGCTTCCATTTTATGTGCTATTTACCCTAATTATTTAGTATAATTTTGGGGGTTTATGAGTTGCATCCAGAAGTGAAAAAAGTGAATGCAAGGTTTAATTAAGGAGATACTAATAAAAAGGGATTTTGGAGAGAAATTAAGTTTTTGGAAGCGAGATATTGTGGGGAAATAAAAAATATGAGAAAGAGAGATAATAAATGATAGTAATATATTTCTTCGTTCCTTCTATCTCCTTCCCATATTCCATGTTGGTCTGTCTTGCTATCTTCTTCTCAATCCAAAACTTTTCTATTTAGATCATCCTTTTTACTATAATACATCTGTCATTTACTTATAACTGCAATAATTACCAACAATTTATACCATAATTACTTTTTGGTCATCTTTTTTACTATTATCTTACCCTCACTAGTCACTACTACTACCCTTACATTATTAATATAATATACTCCACTTATAAAAAAACTAAGTGCCCATAAGAATAGGAAAAACATTAAAGATCGGAGAAAATATAAATAAAGAGGGATGACGGAGTTGATTGAGTTTGATGCAACTAAGGGATAAAGGTTTGATTAAGGGAGGAGGGAAGAGATTCAAAAGAACAATCATTGTCAATGTTAACGTGTATTTGGGTTTTTTTGACGGGATTTAAGATTTGGTATCTCTAGAAAATAAATGTAAATTCAAGGTGCTTTTAGGCAAAAAAAAAATGAATGTCTTACCCTGTATTTACATAATTCTAAACGTAAGTAGGTATCTTCTAACAAAAAAAAAACTTTAAAAAAAATTTAAAAGAAAATTTTCTCATTGGATGAAAGTAAAGAAAGGAGCCAAACAAACGTCGTAGTCCCACCATTGAGTAGGGATGTCAATTTCACTCGAAACCGCTAAATATTCATCCATCCCATTTAAATGGATGGACGAAAACCCGAAATTAACGGATGATCGATGGATGACGGATGAAGCTAAATCTCACCCGTTATCCATCTGTCACCCGATATTATTTCTATTTTGCAAAAAATTATAGTATACAATTATATAAAATTTAAGATACTTAATACGAATTAGTAAATTATTATACTTTTTATAATGTCAAACAAAGATTAAGTTACTAGATTTAGTAAGAGTTGTTAATATAATACAATTTGGCCTTATAATTTTAGGATGCATAACATTCACAGTAACTCTCATGTAAGATCGTCTCACGATAATTTTATCGTGAGACCTCTTACATGGGCACATAGGGGGGTGATTACAAATTTAGTAACCACCTCTTATATGAGCCGTCTCACGATAAATTACCGTGAGACGGTCTCATACAAGTTTTTGTGTAACATTTAATACTTTTTTTTTTTTTTTTTTTTTTTTTTATCTTTTAAAGATAATTAAGTCGTCATCCATTTACACCCGATCCATCCGTTTCATCCGTGGATGATGGATGGATGGATGACGGATGATATATTTAATGTAATGGATGGAAGCGGGTGAGCCTTCACCCGACCCGAATCCGATCCATTGACACCCCTACCATTGAGCGACATATAATTGAAAGTAAAGTAGCTAAAAGATTGATCTGATAAGACAAACTACAAACATACGTAAATTATCATTGAAATTATTACTCGTAAGGCTCGCTTGGGACTAATTGGAATTTTCGGATTAAACTAATGTATTAAGGGATAATATAGCTAAAATGAATTAGAAAATGGAGGAAGGTAGTGATGGTGCTAAATGAAAATAGAGAGAAAGAGATCAAAATGAGACTAATATGATCTCCTTTGGGAGTAAAACATTACTCCCCTCCCCCTAAGTAATACTACTCTCGTATGGAGATAATTATTACTCCCTCCGATTACCTATGTTCTTCCCTATTTCCTTTTTGGGCTGAGTTTGATTTTCTTCCCTCTTTCCATTTAAGGAAAGTTTTACCTCTTTATTAATTAATATAATATTCATCTCTCTTACTTTTCCACCCCACTTTTTCTCATTTAATTAATATAATATTCTTTCTCCTACTTTTTCATTCTACTTTTCCCATTTAATTAATATAATATTTCTCTCTCTTACTTTTTCATTCCACCCCCATTATTCTACTAATATAATTACTCCCTCCTTATTTTCTTCCCCAAAAAGAAAGGGGAAGAACACAAGTAATCGGAGGGAGTATTACTTTCTTCTCATCCTTTACGCCATAAAATAGAAACACTAACCACTTATCTTTTCCATTTTCTAATTCATTTTAACTCTATTATCCATTAATACATTACACCCAAACGAGCCCCTAGCCCAATAATAGTACTTACTCTTAACCTTATCAATCGACCTTGGAGACTCACTGAATTTGGGTGCTACTTTAACTTTAGTTGAGTGAACAGCGATACATTTAGTATCAAATATTTGGTGCAGGTTTGATCTTGCTTTTTGAGCAGGTGCATCCTTCCTTCCCTCCCCAAACTGTCACTCTGCCACTTACGCATTTTGGGAGCATCTTCACGTGTTCTTTGACCAAACTTGTCTCATCTCACTTCGTCAACTATCCACTCTCCCCCTTTCTAATTTACCATTTCTTGTGACAAATAATTACTCCCTCCGAGTTTCTATTATTGTCCCAAAAGATTTTTGGGTGAAAAATAAGGAAGAGAAAATGAGTGGTTGAAAAAAAGGAGGAGGAAGAGAGAGAAATGGGAGAGTGATTGTGAACCACATATTGATGGCCTAAAAAAAAAAGTGGGACAAAAATCAAACTCAGCCCAAAAAGGAAAGTGGGACAATAATAGGAACTCGGAGGGAGTATATATCTGTCACAAATTGATGACGGGTCAAATAATATACTCCCTCCGATTTTTATCTATCTTCCCTATTTCTTTATTGGGCTGAATCACCCTTTCTTTCCTATTTCTATTTTGGGCCATCAACATGTGGTCTAGAATTACCCTTACATTTCTTTCTCTTCCTTCTTTTATTTTGAACCACACATTTCTACACCCTTATTTTCTTCCCCAAAACCAAAGGGGAAGATAGATAAAAATCGGAGGGAGTACATGGTAAAGTGAAATAAAGGCAAACCTAGGAAGTAATAACTTCTATCTTTATCTACCTTGTATGGAAATATTTAATCCGATATTCTCATTACAAATAAGAATTTATCTTTTTTCTTTTTAAGTCACTCATTAATGGATTAATGGATATTCTCGTTCTTACGCCTTTATTTTTCACCCCCAAAAGCAACAAACAAAATCGGAATTTGTGGAGGGTATAACCTTAGACAATTTAGATGGAAGTGTCACCTTTAGACAATCTATATGGTAGTTTCGAGCTAGTATGCTATTTTTCTACATGCATATAAAGCGAATTTTTTTTGAGTATGATACATGTTCTAGCCCTTTTAAGTGATATTCGTTCTCTGTTAGCTTCTTTTCCTATCTCTACTCGCATGCATGCTAAACGTGACGGGAATACCGTCGCCCACTGGTTGGCTCGTTTTTGTAACACCGTGGGTAGTGAGATTGTACATGACTCTAACTTTCCGCCAACTACGATTAAGCTGGCGGAAGTCGATTTAATATAATGGGCCACATTTTGCTGCAAAAAAGGCGTCAGTAGTATATGCGTAGGATTTACCAGAGGTGCAAAGTAGAGTGATAGGGAGTACGTACGTAGGAGGGACAAAGTTTTAAGGTACGTATTGTGAAATTGAAAATTGGATAATGAGTTCATATACATATACGCACACACCAAGTCAGTCACCTACTTCAAAACTTACACATATTACATACAGCCTGTGTGTGGGTCAAACAATTATAGATAGTGTTTGCTTTGTTATCCCAGCCACTCGGTTTTTAGTATTGTGCTTAATGGGTTATTCACCATATTATGCTATAAATGCTCTGTAAAGACACACACTATATAGTGGAGCCTTTCTCTTGTTTATATTTATATTACTATATATAATAAGTTCATGAATCATGCCTTCATGCATAGAATCTATATATTCTCCTGATTACTCACTCCTCTGCTTTCTTTTCCGCTTTTCTCCCATCTAAAACGGACATATTTGTTTTAAGATTATAACTACTCAAATGACATTAGAATAATACGCTTAGATGTAACAATTTTTACTAGTCCCCAGTTATTCTACTTGTATCTTATTTACTCTGTATTATGTTTGGGGATTATTCTGGATTCAGTTTTCTAATTAACCACAGTACACAACCACATCCTTACATCCACCTATTAAACAATCACGGAACACATACAAGTATACAACTAGAGGGGAGAGCAAAAATTCCAAACCAAAAATCGGTTTAAAAACCCCGAAACTTTAGGTTTTTAAAGTGAAAGACCTGTGTAGTACATTAAGCTCCATTATTCCTTCCCTAATAAATTATTCTTATTCCAAGCTGAGTACATAATCAAATCACAAATTCTTGAATGAGACGGTCTCACGATAAGTTTATCGTGAGACCTCTCACATAGAAGTTAGATAATTTTATTATTATTTTATTTCTGTGAGTAAGTCTCACGATAAGTTATCGTGAGACGATCTCACAGGAGAACAACTATAATCAAATCACAAATTGGGGAGTCTTAATTTTGCGGATTTGACCTATTTATTTAGAATTATTTCTATATCAAGAGTCCCCCTCATGTGTTGTTGTCTACTTTCGTCGAGATATTTTAGAGCCCATCACAATCAGCAACAGGGGAATATAGAGAGTGCATTTACTGGGTGAAGTAGATAACTCAATGAATGAGGGGGACACAAACAAAGCTGTGATACATTGCTATTTACCAGATTTTGAAAATTCCACCATGCATATCATATTATTGGCTTTAGGGCACTGTAGTAAGGGATTATAGCAAATCGATGGTTCACCAATCACCTGCGATTGGGACCAATGCTTAATAGGAGGCACTGTGGCACCCACAAGACGATAACTAAGGTCCGTTTCAATAGAGGAAAATGGAGGGAGCAAGTTCCTTTGTTTGGTTAGGAAAATAGGGGAGAAGGATTTGGAGGGAGAGTTTCCCTCCTCAAAGACAAATCATTTCCCTACCTGAGGAGGGGAGGGGAGATTTGGAGGGAAAACTCTATGCCTTCCCGTTCCCTTCCCTCCTTCCCCCTCCCCTTATTTTACTATCCAAACACATTCTAGAGATAACATGCCGAAGAAGAAGAAAGAAGAGTCACTATGATCTTCATTCTTTTTTACAGTCATCCTCATCAAGGCATTCAAGGGTAACATAACGATCCGAGAAGACAAGGTTAACAATACCGATGACCATTTTTTTTTTTTTGGGTTCAACGAAACGCGCACTTAGTCGCATTACAATAAAGGGGAAAGGATCGAGGATTCGAACCTGTTGTCGTCCAGGGTAACTAGTCTTAACCAATAGGCTAAGACATCTTCGGTTCCGGATGACCATTGTAAGACACTGCGGTTAGTCTAACCGGTAAACGAAGGCAAGAAAATCAGTGGGATTATTACTCGACGACTCCTACGATGTTTTGGATTACCAACAATGGACAGAAACATATATCCCCTACATCTGTACTATTTCACACTCTCTAGAGTCCAGTTTCTACCTTGAGCCATAAATTTGGGAGAAGATGGGCGGGCTCATCGGATCCGCTATATTTCTAATTTTACCCCCTCTATTATTATTGCCTTCCTGATCAGATCACAGCATAGATAAGGTGAAGATGACAAGAACTTCACCAAATTTGTTCTGACTCACCCTTATACTGGTGTCTTCTGTATTATTTATTACTCCGTACTAGTATTATTTGGGTTACCGACCAAGCTACTCCCACACTTCATTTATATTTCGTGTCACTAATCCAACTCTCAGACACTACAACACTGTTTCACACTTCATTAGACAAGAGAAAATGAATTTTCTCCGCAAAATAACCGTATCCAATACTCTGGCAGTCTGGCGCTTACCGCCGAGTCAGAGTAACATAGGTTAGTCTAGCACGTAACCCGACCGACCGACCCTTTTGACATGTGTACTACCACCTCTTCATTTTTCAATTTCCTGTTTCGTGAAGTATACAACATGGTGTATTAGTTATTCCTAGTTTATCATTCTCGTGTTCGAGAACTAGTTAATATTATCCTCCTTATAACTACTACGAGTACTGAGTATTAGTCGACTATTGTGAGTCTGAATACATACTTCGACTATATGATGTCAAATATGTTTGAGAAGATACCTAGGAGGGCATTTCATTAGTATATGCATGCATTATTGTAGTAGTAGTAGTAGTACTTCATAAGACACCTGTTTCTTTTTTCAAAAATTGGTACTTGAGTAATTATTGCTGTTTCAGCCTCTGCCCTCTGGTGTATTGCACGACCTACAGGAGAAAACCTATTTACTTTCACCATAGATTCCCCACATTCATTACTCCTCCAACTGACAACCCTTATTCCTTTTCTGGCACTCATGTTTTTGCCTCCTTTCAGATATACTCCTTACTGTTGAAGATTATCTGCTTTAGACCAATTTTCCGACATCATCGTTTACCCCGTTCTCTTAATCATGCAAATTTACGATACTTTTGTGCTGAATTTATACCGTGCAATTTTTTTCCACATTTTTCCTAGAACATTTGTCATTTCTAACAACACAGTACAGAATATCCTCTCCCAACCAACGCCTGTACTGTATTAGTAATCTTATGTCCTTAATTAGAACTTAGGCAACTTTAAAAACAAAACGGTGACATGCCTAAGCCCATGTTCTTTTCGACTGAAGTGGAATTAAATGGATTAAATTTAAGCTGAAGTGAAGTAAAATGGGCTGACTTAGACAAAATGAACTTAATGGAGTTGAATTGGAGTGAAGTGAAATGGGCTGAATTAGAGTGAGCCGGAAAAAACAGGGTCTAAGCCACGATACTCTCATCATCTAAAAACAAACTCGATAAACATTATATTATCAATATCATGTACAGTAAAACCAACAACATTTTATCAATTTGGCCAAATACGCTAAGTCCAATTGGTTATGTGAAAAACTCAAGAAAGAGGTCTGATTAAATGACTCTAGTTTATTAACAAGGGTCGTTATGTGTTAATGCCTTGCAAGAAAGAAAAATGGGAGAGACTTACTAACAGAAAAAAGTAGGAGGGAGATGGACATTTGTATTTGCCAGGGCCCAGGAGTTTTGTAATGGATGTTGCCTTCATCCTCACTGGAATTGCTCCTCACCAAACAATCGTCTTATAATGACCGGATATCAGTACTAGTCCACTGCAAAACTGTAATTAAGCAAAACCTGAACAATAATTATACATGCAAGCTTGATTATCTTAACACAATACTCTTAATAAGCTAGATAAAGTTAGAAATTTTCAGTAACAAAGATACTTAGAACAGGATAAAAGTCCAAGCGTAGGTTTCTTTTGGCAGCTTGCGCTTCAGGACCCTAATTAGCTTAACATGTCTCACCTTGTTCAAAGAAATTATTAACAATAACTAAACGACGACACAAACTTCATTAATATATTGGCCAAATACTGTAGCCATTAATATACTGGGAATCTTAATATTTAAACATCTACGGAGTATCAATCAGCGAAATACGGTGGAAGCTAATTAGCACCATCAATCAGCATGTAATGAGAAAAGACATAACCTTAACTATCTGCTAATCAATATACTTAGTTTTATAAGATATTCCTGGAGTTGCTTTCGGAGCTACTCCGTTTAACATTTAAGGTAGCTTGTGTCGTCAGCTAAATTAGAAAGACGATTATGTTAATCCATCAATCACTGTCTATGCAGACATAATTAGATTGCCATGATCTATTGAATAACTAACTGAGGTTGACATCTACCCTATACGAAGATGCAGATAATTCACTTGCCTAATGATCACTAACTACAGACTTTAACTTAATTTTCTTGATTAGGAGAAGCATATGTTGAAGAGCTACCAGAAAAGTTCTGTGATGAATGAGTATGCATGTGACACTGGGAATGATTACTGATATCTTTATCTTCAATATTACTCGTACAACAATGCCTATTAAGAGGATACATGTGAGTTAAGATTGGTGTTACTTTGTTAGTGAAAAATACAGAGTATGATAGGAGTATAATTTAAGTTCAACAGAATGATTGCTCTTAGAGATTAAGGTACATATCACCCAATAAAGATCCTCTCCATTTTTTATTCCTCTCACACGCACGCCTATTTTATACTATCATTATTCCTCATTTATCTCATCAATCATTTACACCGTTAAATCGTTTCTCAATAGCATCCTGACCGCTAAGAGGAAATGGAGGGTATCCAAATCAAAGATGCTAATTTTGGTAGGTCGTCAGTGCACATTCCCAACCCCTTACAAGTTCAGTATATTCAGCAGAAAGGCAGTTCAAATAAATACTCACCTTAAGCTAACTCTCACACACCCTTACTTCACTTCGTCACCTTACATGTTAGGAGGCTGCCATATCAGAGGTGAAGGGTTCCCAGCTTCTGCCACGTGTACAAAATCATGTGGGCATAAAACCCAATCAAAGGCCCTTACTTCCTTGCAGACATCAGTGGGGTCCATTACCAAAGATACAAACCAAACTTACCTAATCAAAAACATAAATGTTCCGTTCCTTTGACTTGGCTAACGCTAAACTAATGACATTAATAAAGCATGCTAATTAACCCTAACTCACAATCAACTAGACAACTATTGCCTCTCTCCCTTTCTGAACCCCGTTTAGCAGGAGGAACTCACTTTGTCCCCCAAAACCCCGTTCTGCTATTGGCTGGACAACACCACGTGGCAGTCATATGTCAGGAGGACCCCACCTCACACTGCCTCTAGTTATGGATATATTCTATGGCTCTCTGCCCCACTTTGCTCCTATCATTATTACTTCATTTCACTCTACTTGCCCCCTCAGGTCCACCAAGACTATCATAGCTCTATTTGACAAGAGGATTAAAAAAAATACTCCTATTGTACCTCTTATCCAGACCGACGATAACATTGATTAAATATAACTTTAACATATTTAGATTTATCATGAGAAAGAAGTTTCACGGAATAATAATTCCAACGCAAAAAAAACATACGGAGTATATAAGTGAAGAAAAAGAAGGTGAAAGTAGTACTTTGGAGAGAATATAAGTCAATCGTTATCATTGATCTAGACGAGAGGTAGTATTAAAAAATGGGGGGCTTCTATTCAGTCCTATGTATTCTGGCGATTTATGTCAGATAGCAGCCTATTAAGTGCAAGGGTCAGATACATCAGTTGAAAGGTAATCTCTTTTCCTACTTTATAAATACCCTTGCTTCTCTCATTGCAATTGGCAACCACGCAAACTAAACTGAATCCAAAGATAAAGAAAAAGAAAAATTGTGAGAAGAGAAAGAGTCAATAGTTGAGTTCAGTACCTTGCGCATGAAGAACTTGTGTTAGGTACCAAAAAGCATTACAAAAGCCTGCATTATCCCTTTCTCTGCATCAACTTCCCTCTTCCCTTACCTTACCTTGGATACAAAAGCAAATCAACAGCAAACGTGTTGAGCACACATCACCAAAATATAACAACTATACCATTTTGCTTGAAATCATAGGAAATGAACAGAGCTTACCTAGACATGCTACACTGTCTGAACACAACCACAAATTGTGCCGGAGTTACTGGCATGGAAATGAGTGTCTTGGAACGTCAGAACCTGGTTTTAAAGAGGCAACAAGATCAGCCTAATAAAGTAGATCAACCAGAAGAGTTGATCTGCTACAATGACTTAAGCATGCTCCCTTTTTTAGCAGCTCAAGCACAAGATTTCCAGATCCTTAACCTGCAGTGTGCCCCATGCCCAGTGGCAGCTGGGCTGGCAATGGATGAGATCATGAAACAGGTCATTAAAGCTGATCCAAGTACGGGAAACGGGTGGATAGATTTTGGGATGCAGCAAAGTGGAGTGACAGCTGAAAACTCAGGAGCTGAATCTGTTGAGCAGGTCAATAGCCCTTGCTATGGGGTGAGTTATGCCATGTCCAGAACTAATAGTTTGGCACCAATAATGCCAGTGGAGACAGCCACCATAAATATAGCTCACAACGATATTATAGGGAGAGGAGACCTCCCTTCAGAACAGAGGCTGGGTGTAGCAGCAGGGATCGAAAGTTCCAGAAAGAGAAAGGCAGAAAAGAGTCTGATGACATCGAAGGTAATGGTCATTTCTGTCTTATTCAGTCATTAAAAGCATCACACCGGCGGTTTAAGAAATCAGGTTAAGGGGTCTGCATATACATAGTTTAACACCCACTAACGATACACGAGTTATAATTAACATGCATTAAACACCAAAATATATGCTCATTTATACAACTCTGCACATTGTGAACCAGGTAGGGGAAGCAGAAGGGAGCAAATTAAAGAAAGGCAAAGGGTGTCCAGAGGAGGAAGAAACAAAGATCTTACAGCAAAATTACAATAGAAGCAGCAGTCAAAGCAAGCAAAAAGATGGCAATAACACTGACAGGAAAAATAAAGAAACTTCGGGGTGCACATCTAAAGATAATTCTAAGACTTCTGAGGTCCAGAAACCCGATTACATTCATGTCAGGGCAAGGCGAGGGCAGGCCACTGATAGCCATAGCTTAGCTGAAAGGGTGAGCAAGCAATTTAGCTAAATAGAATAAAAATATTTAGTATTGTCTCCATGACATTTATATCATCGTTATTTTACTTAAATGGTCAGTCGATGTCAACTTTTACCATTAATTTCTCCAAATATACGTAGAAATACATTACGCGACACTTTTGATATCATTATTACAAAGTTGTAGCTTCATATATTTTGGTAACATATTGTATTAATTAAAGAGTAGATACATTTTCTTTTCTCCAAAAAAAAAAAGACATTTTCTGACCACTAGAGTTAAATGAGAAGGGGTTGTGGCCTGTGGGAGTATTAGAAACGGCGCCATCTAAGAAATAATAAGATGCTAACATAAAATGGATAATGGATGTATGACTCACGGTACACTTCTGAATTTTAGGTAAGGAGAGAAAAAATCAGCGAACGAATGAGATATCTACAAGACCTAGTTCCTGGGTGCAGCAAGATCACAGGAAAGGCTGGAATGCTCGATGAAATAATTAACTACGTGCAGTCCCTTCAAAGACAAGTTGAGGTAACTAAGGGTCTTGAATTCTTGATAGTGAACAAACAGTATCTATATGCTAAGCTTTATGATAACAATCAGCTAAGGAATACCTTGTTCTTTTGAAACAGTTTCTCTCCATGAAACTGGCTGGTGTCAGTCCCAACTTTGATTTCAACATTGACGACTTACTTGCCAAAGAGGTAAAAACTTGTTAGAAGAACTCTATTAGAAAGAAAATAAATAACAAGCTATAACATACAGCGTTACTCACATCTCAATCACGTTTCAACTATGAACAGGTTTTAGCAGCTTGCTCCAGCAGTGTACCGTCAGTGGGAGTGTCACAAAATTTGACTAATCCCTACTACCTACCATACCATCCCATTCAACAAATAGATCCGGTCTCCGGTTCTGAGGTCATTGCAACCCCGATTGATATGGAGCTACGGAGGAACATCAGTGTTCCTGTGTCAACGCCAGAGACTTGTCATGACACATCCTACTTCAATGTAAATCATCAACCTTAGGTGTAACCTTTTCCGGCCCTTGATTATCCCCTAAATAACTTAGTTCAATTTCGTATGAACAGCAGATCGCAAATCCTTTACAATGGGATGCTGATTCACAGAACATCTACATGGACTATCTACAAGGAAAATCGACCACTTTTCCATATCAAGCATTCACAGGTAGATAGCACTCAAGTCTACAACGAAATTTCCTTGCAAAACTTTATATTGTTAAAGGTCACCTACACTTTACGAACCATACACCAATAACACCTAAGAAGTTCAAGTGATTAACACTTTGAGAAGAACTCGTGTAAGCCTAGCCTAATCATTTGGCCATCAATCACAAAAATTACCAGAAAAGTTGCCTACAGTTAACAGATTACAAAAACAATATCTAGAACGAAACATAGATAGACACTTGATAAGCCTCGTAATGAATTATATTAATGCAGACAAGTATAATAATCAATGAGCAATGCTTGCAGAATGTAGATACACCCAAGAAGCCTACTAACTGTCATGAATTTCTTCTGCAGGCACCCCTGAGCTCAGTAGTCTAAAGATGGAGATGTAAACGCGATTACAAAATTAGAAGTTACCGTGAGACTGAATTAGATGGCTTTAACAACAATTCTTTTCCAATTATGTTTAGTATAGAAGCATCTATATATATGTACGTAAAAAGCCAAAGGCAGTGCGGATGTAGAATCAAACTGATAATCTGAGCACCTCTTTTCATCAAGCTTTCGATTGTGTATCCCTAAATAGTAGTCTTGTAAAGAGCCATTAACGCATGATAATTTCAATCAAGCAATGACTCAGGGAAGGAAACCCCAAATCAAAGATAGAAACAAACAAAGATACTAGTGGGGCGGGGAGGATAGAACAATACAGATAGTAGAGAAAAGGAATGTAGACATTGTTTTCAACCAACCACATCCTTTTGTATCACTTAACAACCTAACTAAATAAGCAATAAATGGAGACAAAGAAATTAGGATAAGAAGAATGTGATACAGTGATAGCAGAATCTTTTAAACAAGAAGATAACGAGACATAAATATACAAGCGGCGAAAGGGATGGTGTTTTCAGCTTGAAGTTGATTGGAACATTATAGGGAAACTGACGGAAATTATCAGGTAAGGCGTGAAATTAGTAGGACAATCACCACTACTGCACATTATAGAGATGACTATATAAAGACATTATGCAGTATCTAACAAAGGAAAGATGCTACTCTCAAGATTGCAATTCCTTGGCTTTGACATACTTGATTGCCTACTAAAATTGAGGATCTGTACAGGGTTGACGAACTAAACTGGTAAGTATATATATGCGGAGTACCTTTTTATCTTTAAAGACTACAAGAAATGCTACCAAACAGATAGAAGACAAAACAAGTACATACAAATGGAAGATGTTTTAGGGTTTCGCATATCGAAACCCTCATAAGTAACTGGGCAACCACGTACCAGCTTTTACCCTCAGTCGGTTAGGTTAAGGATTAGATACTTATAAAAGATGCTAAACAAAAGAATTTGGCTGTTTCCAATGTAGTTTCACCACATTCTAAAACATTCATTCGGAGCTCTCATACAGGAATACTCTGTGCCGTATGGCGTATGAGCTTCTCTTTTTATTTGCTTGCTTGCGCTTTTTACTTTTTCTTCATTCGAACTGAACTCATCAATATATTTTTACCAATGAAATTGTCCAAGGAGAACGTAATCTTTACTACTCCCTCCCTTCAATTCCAATTTATCCATTTGGGTTTTTGACACTATTCCGAACCCAAAAGAATCTTCAAAATTCTACCTAATCTATAAGACAAAATATTATCAAGTGGGATCTTGTTTGATTCGTCTTGACGAGTAATTTTACTAATACGTAATGAAACATATTAACGATTTAAAATGCATCTCGGCAAGTGTGTATACAGAAATGGGTAAATTGGAGTTGGGGAGGGAGTATTACCTAATGGACATGATAAAAAAAAAAAGGGTCAAGTTCTCTGCTCCTGATTCTGAGAGTACTCTTTCCACCTTTACAGCAATAGAAGAAAATCTCAGCAAAATCAGAAGATGTTCTCTAGCTCCATACACATTTTACGTTGCTTCGGTCTAATGATCACAAAGGAAATGATATGCCAAATCTAGTTACCGTGCCAACACACACACACAAATGCTACAAGACGGATCACATCAGCACAATCAAGGCAAACATGTTTTTAAGATGCTAAAACTAATGGTCCTAGGAAGAGTAAACTGATACGGCTCAGCCAATAATCTTATCATGAAAGATATCCAATGTACCACCATACTCAGACCTAGACTACAAAGCATCATACAGGTGACAAGCATAGTGTTTGACATAACAGCTGATAAAGTTTGGTGGATGCCAAGAGAAAGGGTAACTTAGGGACAAGCAACAGTGTACCAGTTAGGCCCACAATGGGTTATCTATACTTATAATTGATAGGATCTTCCTCTTGACATTACTCTCCCAATCACATCGGCTTGCCTCTCATCCATGGTGTATAAAAATAGTACTTTGATGGTCCAGGCTGGTAATGTCCTTGTTTTAGCAAAACCACAGGATCACATTTCCCTTCTTGCAGTCTTCCTAAGCCACCACAGCACCACTCAATGATTTTTGATTTTTTATCCCATGGCCCCATTCTAAGCCTACAGGAGTAAAAGTTCCCTCTACTACACTCTCTGATGCTGAAGAAGATAGGGTAAGCGGATTTGGTTATAATGCAGAGCTAACAAATATGTACTTGATAGGGACCAGCAATAGTATACCATGTTAGTGTGCATTTGCAAGGATGCAGAACTGGTCAAATACAGGG
Source organism: Agrostemma githago (assembly GCA_958450325.1). Taxonomy (NCBI): domain Eukaryota; kingdom Viridiplantae; phylum Streptophyta; class Magnoliopsida; order Caryophyllales; family Caryophyllaceae; genus Agrostemma; species Agrostemma githago. The sequence continues at coordinate 8,339,644 of OY288260.1, forward strand.
TAGCCCATTTAGGCTGCTTAGTAAGCAGGTCTGGGAATGAAGAAACATAAAAATAGGGTAATGTTTTTCGCAATATATATTTTACTTAAAAAAGTACACGTGTTCTCATATTGCCCATCCCACTCTTGAGAAAAACACGATTAGATGTAAGGTAGGAGGCTTTAGAGGGGTTGATGTGTTGGCATCAGATGCCAACTAAGTGACACAGTTCGAAGCACGTGCCACGTGAGCAACAAAAAAATGAAGAGGGGTTTGTGTGAAGTGGAGCGGCCAAATAGGCGGCAATTTTTTTTTAAAAAAAAGGTAGTCGCGTAGGCAACCAAAATTTATAAGAGCGGCCACATAGGGGACAAAAGTAGAAAAGCAGTAGTAGCGGGGAACCAAGATAGGCGGCAAAAGTAGAGAAGGAGGTGGTCGTGTAGGCAACCTTAGAAGGGGCGGCCACAAAACGGCAAGTGCGGGGCGGCCACAAAGGCAGCAAAGTCTTGAATGGATTAAATATAATCAATAAAGCCACGGGGTATGTTGCTTGTGCATGTTGCTCGTACATGCATGTAGGAGGATTGTGTGTCAATCTTGCTTGTTGACATACGTGAACTAAGCTCTCAATATTTTGATTTTGGATCCCAGGTAAAGTTCCTAGGGGAAAGCTTAAGAACAAATAGGACGAGGATGCTATGTTATGAAGGGTGTATCAGTGTATGTGAAAGATCATGAATTGAAATGCAAATCTTTTCATACAGATTCATAAATGTACTACACAAATTAACATCATAACAACATAGTACATTAAATACAAGAAAATGCAACAAGAAACTTAGAATACCCAACATCTTATCACTTACAGACTCCTTTATTAACTAGAGAGTTGACGTCTCACCAGCCTCTGCAAAGCAAAAAACAGCATTGAAGGATATGTGCAACGCAACGAGAAAACTTAAGTATAAGTAAAATTAATAGTACCTTTTCCAGGAACAATTATGATAGGTGCTGTTTTACAATGATGAAAGCAATATTCGCTCACACTCCCTTTCAGCACACTAGTGAAAATGAACAAGGAAACCAGCAAAATAAAACTTAAAAACATACACAAAACAAAACATGGCAATATAGAGGTGTATGTGTTTTACGAACCTTTCAACCAGACCTCTGCCTCTGGTACCCATTATCACAGCAGCAGGATGCAGCTTCTCTGCTTCCTTGCAGATAACCTTCCCAGCATCGCCTTCCACAATCCTAGCTACAGACTCGACCTAATAATACAAAAAATACCAGGATATTTCTCAACATCGTTTCAAAGATAAAAATGCTCTCAGTAGCGGCATGGTGTTTGACAGATAAAGACAAAAGTTCCCACAGAAATAATTCTTATTCTAGATGAGAACGTCCCCCCCCCCACCCACCCACACACACACCTTTGTTTTTGTGTGGAAATCACATCTACGATTTCCTAATTTCCTCAAGGAATGTAGATCCAGAGATGACTAATGATGCTTTTAGGCATTGCCTATAATGGCTAGTTGACTCCAATCTCAAAAAGAGTAACTTATATGTTACTCGTATTGAACTCTTCTTAAAAGCTGCCTATATATGCTTCAGCCTACAACATAACTTTATGCATCTCGCATACACAATCCAAAACTAACAATGTGATGCATAATGTTTGTACATCCATCATCTCATGCATATCAGAAGTAATCTAAACCGTCGTTCTGTTAGAATCAAATGTAGACGCTTTAATACTATTACCACTTTGCGATTTAGATTAATGCCAAGCAGCAGAGAGCAATCTGCTCCACAAGACTACGATTAATCAATGAAGTGAAACAATAATCAACAGGATGTTTCAAGTGCTTATTTTTACTCTTCTATACATGATTTTCAAACAATTTTCTATGATAGATCGTGACAACGATTCCTCTAATTTATACTCCGTACTTTACAAAGTAAAACACCCAAATCACCCAAAGTAATTTATACTCTGTACTTTACAAAGTAAAACACCCAAATCTCAACTCCTTATTAGTACAGTTTCAAGTTAACATGAAAAAACAGCAAATCAACAACTTACTACCTACTCTGCAGTTAACAACCAAATCGCGACAATAACTCGACCATCCCTAAAATGTCATACCAACTACCAAATCTCAACTCCTCTCTAGTGCGGACTGCGGACTACGGAGCACACTTCAAAATTAACAAGGAAAAACAGCAAAATCAGCGTGTTGCTACGTAATTACTAATTAACAATCAGTTGGCGATAATAATCCCTAAAATGTTGGAGTACTTAGAACTACCAAACATAGGAAAGTTTAATCAACGAGTTACCCCGTAATTAAGCATTACAGCGCGATAATAAGTCCTAAAGTTTCATGATTATGAAATCTCAAATCCGGCCTTAGCTTGTACGTTTCACAATTAACATGAACCAAAGAAACAACAAAATCAATGAAGTAGTCGTCTCTACTCTCTACTCGATAGTCAAGAATTGAACTCAGTAACTCACCATGAGAACCTGGAAAGCCTCAACGGCTAGTTTCTCCATTAAAACCTGAGTTGCTTCATAAACCGCCTCATTTTTCAGACCTAATCGCCATTAAAACATTGATCGAACAAATTAGTTTGTAGATTAAGAATAATGGCGAATGATGAAGAGGCGAGGCGAGGCAAATGAATAATTAACGTACTGGAAACAGCATGAAGAAGGTGAAGAGTATCAGCGAGTCGGCAAAAGTGAGAAAGAGCCCAATCAAAAGCGTGTTTACTGTTAGGTCCGTGATCAATGGCTATGATTACAACACGGCCTCTTCTTCGCTCTCCAGTTTCTCTCTCTAGTTCTGGTTCTGGAACCTTGGGTATCAGCGATGGCAGTTCAACTACTCGATAATTGTACTCTTCCTCCATATTCTGCATTTTTGCAATTCCTTTGGACTTAAGCTTTGATTGATTTTGGAGTGTTTGTGTTTAAATTTGGGAGTGATTCTTGTTGATTGTGCTTTTGGTTTGGTATCAAGAAGATGATTAGGTGCGGCGTGCGCGGTAAAGTGCAATAGTAGACAAAGGAGCCGCCATAATTGAACCAACGTTCGGTCATCTTTAGTATCTAACGTGCTTCAATTTTGTGCTGCGTAGGCCGTACCACTGTACCACTATTACGCTATACAACTATACACGCACAAATAATTAGGTAAAATATATTCTTTTCGATAATTAAATGGAAAGATGTTAGATGACTAGGGAAAGTACAATATTATTTTTCATCAACTCCAAACTATCTATTTGTTTTTTTGCGGTTTATGAGGCGATATTTTAAACATACTTTCCATTTGTGTATTAGTATATACTCCGTAGTATTTTTTTGTCGACAATTTTTTTTTTCTTTTGTAAAACCTTACTTTATACGAAATAATAAATATAAATATGTTTGTATTATATTTAAATTATTTTTATTCGATTTTTTTATTGTTGATGTATTGTCTCAACTTTTGCAAAAACTACGTCATTCTCATATAGATGTTGCTTTACGTGTGTCATTAAATATTTGAAAGGGTGTCCACGACAAGGTCTACTTTTGGGCGCTAATTAATATATAGCTCGCTCGGACGCTCGGTATGGTTGGTTGGTGTGACCCTGATTGGGTCGACAATCCCCTTAGTCATCGCTCCATTATTTTAGGTTGGTTCATTTCCTTGTGTGTGGTTCTTCGTTCTATCTGATCTATTTCGTGGATGGAAGATTAAAAAGCAACATACAGACTCCCTTTCATCCACTGACGCTCAAACCGTAATATGATTGTCCTTATCTGTGAGCATAAATGACTTAAGGCGGAGTTTCTTTCACGTTCAGAGCTTCCGTTCCAGGTCTTATGTCTCTTTTTTGTAACAATATATATACTGTATATAGTAGGCCATTTATATCTCCCCAAACCTGTTTTTCATGAACGTGCGTGCGTGTTATATATGCACATTAAAATTGTTTGTCATTTCGTGCGGGATGTTATTGTACTGTGTTGAGAGTTTAGTTCAACTATCTTACGTTCCTACTGATCAAGAGCTATTAGGAATCATGTTGTATAAGCGGGTGTTTGGCTAGCAGCCAATTAAGTACAATGATTCATTCCCAGATTATTGACAACAAATAACCAGATACAGGAAAAAAGAGACATAAAGGAATAAGGATACTATGGAAGAAATAGGAGGTGAGATAGTTCAGTCCAAATCATGACGGTGCCTCATCCTCAAGACCTCAAGCAGTACGTACGTGTATGTACCAAATCGCGGTGAAGGAGGAAGTGGTTGAGTTGAGAATACGTTGTTGTCCAAATTCTAGAGAGAGTGTGAACCGTAATATTAGGGGGATTATTATTAATAATTGTACAAGTTAGTAATTTACATTAGGTCATTACATTTCGTTGTTAATTTACATCAAGCTAAGACTTTTATGCCTTAATCATGTTTTTTATATCTTGTATATATTCCGGATCGGAGTCTATACTAAGCCAAATGAAAATTAGAATTCAAAAGCTTCAATGTTACGCACAACATCCTGTAATGGCATACTACTTAGACTTGCAGCAATTTAATTAATTAATTGTATTATCTTTAATCCCCGCTGTTTAGTCGCCTATGCCCCGTGTGTACATACTCATTAATACCAAATCAGATATATTTTGGTACAGAGTAGTACGTTATTCATTATAGTTAGTACTCATCCATACCACACCACCTCAATATTATATTTCACGTAAATTAAAAAAAGTGGAAAGATTTTAGCGGTATGAAGGGAGTATACTTTATTACTACTCATTAATTAATACTAGTTCCTAGTATTTTTTTTCATCTCGATCATTTATTTACTTTATTTATGAAATATTATTTGTGAAAGTATTTTAATAAAGGTAAATAAATGACCACGATGGAGTTTGACTTAATTTTAACTTAGAAAATAAGAGTTTCTTTGATTACTCGGTACACGGAGTATAAAATAAGGGTGCGGTGTTTAGAATAATCCCCCTTGATACGTGTTTCATTATTCAAAAAGTTACTTATTAGAAAAGTTAAACAGTAATTTGGCATGTTATGTTAATGTAGAAAGTGTAAATTCATACTGAATACGGAGAATAAAATAAATATTCATAGGAAATAAATAACTCATTGATAATTTAATTCAATACTTCCTTCGTACCAAAATGATTTTCACATTCAATACTGTTACGATACTAAAATTATATAATTAATTAAAATTAAGGGGCTTACCACCAATTAATGGTGGAAGCCCCAAATTTTTTTGAAGGCTAGGGTTTTTAGAGAGGAGGAAGAAGGTTGAGAGGAATGTTGTTAGTAACCCTTCATTGGTTAGTTGCACATTATTGTCGTCTCCTTCTACCCTTAAATTATACTCCCTCCTATTCTATGGAACCTATCATTTACAAATGGATTAACTATTAAGAAAAGTGATAAAAAAAAAAAAGATATTTACCAAAGTACCCTCCTCTCCCAAAGATGGGTTGGTACTTGGTAATACGATGATGGTAAAAATAAATAAATTTGGGTTTATTTTTGTCACTTTAAAAAATGGTAGAAATTGAATGAATGGATCGGAAAAAAAAAATGATAGCTTTCCATTATATGAGAGTCTGGAAGGGAGTACAGTACAATACTGTATTATCGACAAAAACTTTAAAAGATACGGAGTAGTACGGTTTGTCAATAATATTAACGAGACATCTAACTTTTACATGTTAGAGGTAACTTTTTACTCTATTTTGTTTGTCTTTTTAGTATGAGATGACTGCTTATGTGACATAGTCAATACTCAACAATTTAGTTAATTATGCTCAATTGAATTAAATTTGGATGCTACTCGTAATACATACGTATGGTTCAATAGGTTTAGTCCGGCGATGGATTCACATCGTATCATCAATGTCAACAACTATTGGATATATGAGCTTTAACTACCTACGTTTCTAATATCAATCAATAATCCAACTAAATGCAATTAAAACCACATAATTAAAATCTTCATTTATAATAAGGAGTATTTCTCCATATACTCACCCGGTCACCCCCATCTAAAAATGAAAAAAGGGAGTGGAGAATCGAATCTCAGATCAGATTATTTTTCCAGCTACCGTATGTACCTTCATCTTAACAACTCGACTAAGAAATATTCAATTATCATGTATATTGACAATAATACAATGAGTATTATTTATATCCCACCCGAAAGTTACATAGAGTACATATGGGACAAACTACTAAGGTAATGAGTGATAAATGACGCGTTATCAGAATGATGAATCATAAAGTGTGTTACAGAGCAGTATATCGGATGCTGGAGATCAATTATCACTTTAAGATTTTAGTTGCGATAATTCTATCTCAACACATTTTCCAAAAACAATGGATGTATGTAATTAAAATAATAATCTTCATAATGAATACTAACTCTGTCCCACTAAGGTTGTTCCATTTCATTAAAATATTTCTTACATATAATAGAGAAATGAGATAATTTTTTAGGAACGGAAGGTGTATAAAAGTCAAACAAATAAACTAAAAGGAGAGTACAATTATTTAATAGGAGTAGAACTGAACAGGAAGAATAGATTGCCAATAATATTTTGAGATATTACGAACAATTACAGTAGTTGAGCGTGACGACATCATCATGAATAGTTAAATTCAGATATCATTGCCAACGAACTTGTTAGTATAAGTTCCTTGGAGATTTAGACGTAAACGTGAAAGCTTAGCTTCCATGTTTTGAGTTTAATCCACAAGAAATCGGCTGATGCGTGCTAGCTAGCTATACATTCATTTCACCATTAACTTAAGCACACTAGCTAGCTAACTACAACAATTTGCATACATACACACACATACTCCGTATTATATACTCCGTAGTATATATACACGCACACATATTAATGTAGTATACATTCTACGGCCATACTATATATCAAGTATTGAGCCTAAAAAACACCTTTGCTTGTTGTTCTACACTGAAAAAAAGAGAAACACACTTTCCTTTATTGTTGTTTTTCATTGCACTTAGCTTGCATCTAACAAGGAGTAAATTTCTGCAAGTTAACCAATTACCCGGCTACTCACATGCGCACATGCGTCTGCATGGGACGACGTCCTCCTCCTCCTCCTCCTGCCCTTTATATTCCCATGAAGAACAATTCTTCCACCCTAAAACATCATTATCATTATCATTATCATTCTTCTTCTCGTCATATTATTGCCTTCCGATTTCCTTACGACAATTTTATTTTCTTGCTCTTCATTATTCTATCAATTCTCATGGCTTCCTCCTCTTCTTCCATTAATAAGTCCCTTGTTGTTGCTGCTGCTGCTGCTCCCACTGACCCCAGCACCGCAGTCCTTATACGCGTCGATCAATCCGGTCGTGGGGACTTTACCACCATCCAAGCCGCCATTGATGCCGTCCCTTCTAATAATGACCACTTTGTTTTCATTTGGATCAAGCCTGGAGTCTACAAGTAATTATATACTGTCCTTGACTCCTTTCGAATTTCTGCAAGTTTTCACTTTTGTAAACTTGTAAATTTCCAAAAAATTATGCTTTTATAAAAATACTAGTTACACGTAAAAGTTTGAAGTTTGAAGTTTCGAGATACGTGTACGTTACATGTTGTTGTTGTTGTTGCTGTGTGTTGATTATTGTACTTGTACAGAGAAAAAGTAGTGGTGCCGGGTGATAAGCCATACATAACACTGAGTGGAACCCAAGCTAGAGATACCATAATTACATGGCATGATCATGGAGACAATATATACGATTCACCCACTGTCTCCATTTTGGCTTCTGGTTTTGTTGGACGATACCTCACCTTCCAGGTACGGACGTAATCATCATCATCATCATAAAACATTGGTACTCAATCGTAAACCTATTATATATGACCGAGCAGCAATATATATACTCCGTACAATAATAAGAGGCCAATTAAGCGAGTTTTGATTTAAATGAAGAACGTTAGGTTTATTAAGATCGACCGTCTCTACTAGCTAACCACTCCGATCCTGGTCCCAGCCACTACATGTATCATGTATCATGTATGTATATTGATTGTACGTACGTACTGGATGTATGTATGTGTAGAATTCTTATGGATCAAGAGGGAAAGGTGTTGCCCTAAGAGTATCAGGAGACAAGGCAGCCTTTTACAGCTGCAGGATCCTATCTTTCCAAGATACTCTCCTTGATGATCTTGGAAGACATTACTACAGCAACTGTTACATTGAAGGAGCCACTGACTTCATATGTGGCAATGCTGCTTCTCTCTTTGAGGTACGGTCCTCTTTCTTTTCCAACTAATACTAGTATTTAATTATGTTGCGAGATTTAGACTCGTTATCAGGATTCAGGACCTACCTCGAGTGTAATATTTTTTTGGTTGTTTAATTGGATGGTATATATATATATATATATATATATATTGTAACAGAAATGTCATCTGCACTCGATCAACGAAGTGGGATATGCATCAATTACGGCCCAGAAAAGGAAGACACCATGGGAGAACACGGGTTTCATATTTCTAGGTTGCAAGATCACGGGTGCAGGAGTACATAAGGCTTTTCTAGGGAGGCCGTGGGACACCTATTCTCGAGTCATTTATGCATATTCTTTCATATCTACTGCCATTGCGCCACAAGGATGGAATAACTGGGGAGACATTACCAAAGAAAGGTACGGAGGAGTACTATTGTATTTGTATTATGCATCCAACTCCCACAACATGTTCATTTTAATTTAATAGTCATTCTAAATAAGGAGCTTGAATTGCAAAAGTTTGTCTATATTGTCATTGAATATACTCGTACTATATGGATCAATTTTAATACAGAGTAATACTCCCTCCCCCCACTAAGATCTTCCCACTTTCCTTAAAAGGAAACTCCACTAAGATTTTCTCACTTCAAAACTTTCCTTATTCATCCATTATACTCTCTTCTTATTGGTTACTTTTTGTGATTTGACATGAGTATATACTAGTGTACAACATGCATATAGATGTGTCCGTCCTATGCAAAACTAATCGATAAATTTCTTTCTTTCAATTTATTTTTCACATGCATATTCTTGTATCTAATTAACCACATACGAAGTACTTGGTACTATGTCTTTAATTTGCCGGAAATGATGAACTCCATATAAAAACACAATTTTTTTTTTTTGTAAAGTCTTAAATAAAAACTCGAATAAACACAATTATTTATGGAGTATTCTTAGATTTGTAACGGGTGATACTTGACCCACAATCAAGTGAGAGAAATATTCTTAAGAATGCCCATTTATTTATTGGGTGAAATTAAATGTTTTATTAGTGAGAAATGGTAAGTGTGTATGTATTTGATGATGATAGGACGGCATACTATGGGGAGTACAAGTGCTATGGAGCAGGAGCAAATAGAAGGGAGAGGGTAGAATGGTCAAAGGATCTAACAAGTGAAGAAGCTGCACCATTCTTGAGCAAGGACATGATTGGTGGACGTGGTTGGCTCCGTCCCGCGCCTACCACTTTCACCAAAGGTTTCGCTAATATTGCTCCCGTTTCTAGCCCCCAACAATAAAGCAAGCCCTGCAAATTACGAGTATAATAATTTATATATATATATATATATATATATATATATATATATATATATATATATGTGAATTTCAATTCATTCATTCAATTTAGCCTACTTCTACATTTATGTCATTGCATTTATGTATGTGTATATATAAAAAAAATATGGAACTACAAAAAAAAATGTGTAATTTTATGATAATTAATTTATTTTGACATGTGACAATTCATATTCACTTTGTAATATAGTTGATGAATAAAATGACATTTATTTAGGGGATCGTGTTTTATATGTACTTTTTTTTATCATCGTGAAGGAGAGTATTAAGTATAATTTGCAGCCATCGCCAATGATGTAGGGTTCTAGTCGTCGTGAACCCCTAATCAACAATAAAAGAAACAACGAAACTAATAAGTTAGGTAAAGATAGGCCGTATTTAGTCATGGTTATACAGACGATTTAAGTGTAATTAGGTTGACTAATTAAGTTAGGGGTGTTTGGTTGAGGGTTTAGGTGTGGATTGGAATGTATATATAGGTCTCTTGTAACCTTTATCAAGATAGGCAAAATATTATCTTCTTATATGGTATCAGACTAAAAACGATCCTCTCTTCCGCTCTTATCCTTTCTTTCTCGTCTGCCTCACCACCTGCAATCATGGTAAACGACACTCCCTCCTCATCCAAACCCACTTTTCACCCCGCATATTCCGTTTCCAACATCAAGAATTATGTGCCCATCATCCTTGAGACGGAAAATGTTCATTATGCTTCTTGGTCCGAGCTATTTCTTAACACAGCTAGTGCCTTCGACGTCAATGATCACCTTGTTCCTCCCAAGGACAAGGAGATACAGAAAGACGATACTTGGAACCGTCTCGATGCCATTGTCAAGCAATGGATCTACAGCACCATCTCGGCGGATCTCCTGCACATGATCATCGAACCCGACTCCACTGCTAAAGCCGCGTGGGATCATCTCTTCGACATCTTCAATGATAATAAGCACACTCGGGCAGTCATGTTGGAACAGCAGTTTACTAACACCCACATGAACAACTACCCGAATGTGTCGTCGTATTGCCAAACCCTGCAAATGATTGCCGACCAACTTGCTAATGTTGGTTCCCCTGTCTTCGAGACTCGTCTTGTCCTTCAATTGGTCACACACGTCTCCGAAGGGTTTAAGAAAATCGCTACTATCATTCAACAAGCCGACCTCTGCCTCCTTTCTATAAGGCGAGATCGATGCTCGCCCTTGAGGAGCATAATCAGAAAATCACTGCTGCCCCTGATTCCACGGATACCGCACTCATGGCCTCCTACTCGGCTAAAGAAATCGGTTCTGTCTCTCACTCCAATCACTCTAACTCCAGGGCCGGTGGGAAATCGAACTCGGCCACAAATCGAGGCAAAGGTGGGCGACACAACCGCGGCCAGAGAAACAGGAAGAACAACAATGACGGCAATTCCAATACCGGTGGCCGCAACAACAATCGGAATGGACAGCAGCAATCCAGTACATGGACCCGGGTTCCCTTTAATCCGGTACAGGGCTGGAATGCGCCGCCATGCCCCTATCCCACGACCGGATAGTCCGGTCCTACTCCTCGGTCTCAGCAAGGGATCCTCGGGCCTCGACCAACACAACAAGGACAAGCTTTTATTGCTCAACCGAGCACTGGTGCATCGACAGGAGCTCTCGTTCCAACGGACCTCGCTGCCATGATGCAATCCCTTTCTCTACAGCAGCCGGATGACAACTATTATATGGACACGAGCGCGTCGTCGCACATGACATCCAATAATGGTAACCTTTCTTCTTATTCTTCTTTGAGTAAAAATCTTCATATAATAGTCGGAAATGGCGACGCGGTTCCAATTGTCGGTCATGGTGCTATGACTCTTACTTCCCCTCACCCACCTCTTACCTTAAAAAATGTCCTTCACCCACAAAAGACAAGGTACCACATTCGTCCTATCAATTTCTTAATAATGACCCATCACCCTATATCTTACACCAAACTGCCCAGCAAACAACCACTCCCGGACCCATTGCCGAACACAGTCCCCCGACCACCCCTGTCCGCGACGGTCCATCACCTGCCCCGACAGACCCCAGCCCCATATCACCCCCTCACGGCCCTGACTCTCCCCCCCACCCTGGCTGCCTCAGCTGTATCTCCGTCCCCTACCCGTGACCCACAACCGCCACAAACAACTAGCCTAGCCCCCTCACATCAAATGAAAACCCGGACTCAACTTGGCATTTTCAAACCCAAACATCCCTTTAATCTTTGCTCAACAACCACGTTGTCACCCGTCCCAAAAAGCCCATTTCTTGCCCTTATGACGGTAGTGTTTGTCGTCTATCCTACCGGTCAAATAATAACCAACGAACCTAAGCTGGGTAGTTAGGGTAAGTCGAGTCGATCCACAGGGACGAGGTGTGGGACTAAGGTGTGCTACGGTCAAAGACTAGGTTCAAGACAAGCTAATCTAGGGGATAGACTAATGACTAAGCTAAGGTCTAAAACACGAACTAACAAGGCTAAACAAGTAACTAATGACAAAAGGAAACAAATAAATCAATAAGAAGAAACTAGGGCTAGGTCGGGTTCATGGATGTCAAGGAGATAAAAAGAAGAAAACGGGGTTACTAGCATGCTTTCGTAGCCTAGGTTCCGATCGGGCTCTCGCTACTTAAACGGCCTATGGGTTTCCTCACCACGCTCTCGCTACTAGTGAGGGAACCAAACCAACCAACCAAACAAACATATACAAGAGAAGAGGCAAGAAAAACAAGGATTGATCATCTCTAGTCTAACAAGCAATTCATCAAACATGTGGAGTGCAAGGTAAATGGGAAACAACAAAAACAACTTCTAGTACCACCCATCTCACCCTAATCATCCCCAATCACAACCAATTCTCCTAATAACCCTAGCAAGAGTCTACTCAAACATATCTAAAGGAAAACTAACAAGAACAAGAGAAACTAACACAAAAACAACCCCATTCATTATGAAGAACAAATAAGGATGAACAACAAACAATAACAAAGATGAAAACTTGATTAAATATGAAAGATTAAGAGTAAAAAGAGAAGAAAGATTATACCAACTAGAAAGGAATGGAAAAGATGAACACTTGCATAAAAGAATACCCAAACATCCACCAATGTTGTCAAGATTGGTAGATTCTTCAAGAATCCCAATAATACAAGAGTAACTAACTAGATTAAGGAGTAATTAAGGACTAATATACACTAATCTAAGCTAATCTAACCTAAACTAGTCTAGGGTTTAGTGGGTAATGTTTAACATAACATAAGATTACAAGAGGGGGGGTATATATAGGGTTACAAGAACAAAGGAGAAGAAAAGAGGAAGCGCGGGCTGTAACTGCACCTTCCCGGCCGGGAAGGGTGATGATCCCGATCGGGATGGTGGTACCGACCGATATGGTCCTTGATCTCGGCCAGGATGGGCCATCAGTGGCCTGTCTTTGCTCTGCTTCCTTCCCGACCGGGAAGGATACTCTTCCCGCCCGGGAAGGGTCTTGTAGGCCTCAAATATGATCTCAAGGGTCCCTACTTGCTTCTCATGTGCTTCTCATCGATTCTCGGTGCTCGGGATGGAGTCTAAGGGGCTCGGGAATGGTCCCAAGGTCTCGGGATCGAGTCTAAGCCAACGAGTGATCGCTGCTTCTCCTAGTTGGCTTGATCAACGTATTTTATATCGTATTTTGTAGTCCCCCGATACCTATTTTTGAGCTTTTCTTCTTCCATAATTATTTGATTAATGTCGATTTCTATTAGAAAGTCGATACTGTCGATCCTCGTGCTATTTTGTAGGTTAAGTGCAATTTTGAGCATATTTAGAAGTGATAGCCCAGATAGCAGAGACGAGGACGAAGGACGAGAAAGAAAACGAAAAGACGAGAATCAAATGAAGAACTCAACCACGAGTCCAACAGCACCCACTCGATCGAGTAGTGCTAGGCACTCGATCGAGTGCCTCATATCCGAACTCAATCTGAAGCATTCACGCATCCACTCGATCGAGTGGCATTGCGTGCACTCGATCGAGTGCGTTACACCCAGGCCGCAGATCAGTTTTTAGCTTATTAGAATTATGGGCCTGTTTTGTAAGTCCAACTGATTTCTTTTAAATCAGTTGGAGAAGGATTGTCAGACATCACTTTTCATTATATTCCTACACACATACGTTACATTTTTCTTAGGCTAGAAGACGCGTTCTTTTCCCGTTTTCCTTCGCTAGGTTCATCGAATTCCGTTCTTCCCTTTTTAGATCTCAATTGTTTGGTATTGATAATCTTTAATTCTAATTTTTATTTTTATTTCAATTCTCTAGTTTAATTCTTGTCTTAATTCTCTAGTTTAATTTTCGTCTTAATTCGTTCTTAGTTTTCATAGTTATCTGATTTCAGACTTGTAGTTTAATTTAATTCGCATTCATCATGTTTAATTGCAATTCATATTTTGTTAGTTTAATTATAATCATCATGAGTAGCTAATTTCTATCTAGGGTTTAAGGGGATCGATGGGTGTTAATTGGGTTATAGAAAATTGACCTGTCTCTGATCATATGAACTGTCGCCTGAATGTTGTTTTAATTCTGATTGATTAATTACTGGCCAGGATTAATTAGTTAGTATCGCAATTAGGACTTTTCGCCGACCGGGTTAAGGACTAATTAGGTCACGACATTTTGGGTAGACTAGCTTAATTCTAGCGACCGCAGGTTAAGTTTAGTTCTAAAGTTTGTAGTAGTACCGACCGGACCTACACCTTAGACAGTTCAATTATTGACCTGTTAGTTGACTCCCTCACCCGATTGACATTCATTGTGAACCTGAGACCCTAGACCTTTTTATTATTGATTTACCTTATAGCAGTTAGTTGTTAGTCCACTTAAACAAACAGAAAAACAGTGACCCGTAATCTTTAGTCTAGACCTTAGAACAAGTATTTAAGCCCGTCTCCTTGTGGTTCGACCCCTACTTCACTATCTGCATTAGTTAGTGTACCTTAGGGTATCTTTGACTAGGGATACGACTACCCCTGTCAAATTTTGGTGCCGTTGCCGGGGAAACGGTGTTATTTATTTACTTGTTTTGTGTTTTAGTCTTTTGATTGCTTGTCTCGAGGAACTTCAGTTCCTTGAGACCGTTTCTCACATTTTTTCTGTAGTTTCCTCGTATGCCCAGGTCCTCTCGAATTTCAGGCTACGTACCACCATTCGATCCTGAACCAGAGAGAACTCTCCGCAGGTCTAGGAAATTCTACAAGGAGATTGCTGAGACAGAAAGATCAGAATCAGTGGAACATTCGGACGACGAGCATATATCCAAAGCACTGTCCTTTGAAGAGGATAATTCCACTACTGCCCCCGAGACACCGCTAGTCAAGATGCCTCCCAAACTTGCTAGCCATTCCGAGCCGGAGCAAAGTTCCCTACCGAAACCGTTGAAGAGGCCCACGACCACTACAGGTACCTTTGAGATGCGCCCCGCTTTTATCACGTTGGTGGAGCAAAATCAATTCGGTGGAGGACCCGATGAAGACCCGGCGAAGCACATGAAGCTCTTCACCGACTACTGCTCAACTATCCCACTCCTCGCGGGAGTAACACAAGAAGAGGTGATGGAGATGCTATTCATGTTCTCCCTACGCGATAACGCGAGAGACTGGATCACGGATCTAGACAAAGAGACCGAGGGAATCACAGGCTGGAACTCCCTAGCCTTAGCTTTTTACAAGCACTACTACACGCCGTAGAAGACCAACATGTTGAGGAGTCAGATTACTAACTTCCGACAGACATCTCACGAGAATATCTACGAGGCGTGGGTAAGGTTTAAAAAGCTAGTCAAGGAGTGCCCACATCACGGATTCTAGGTATGGTTTTTGTGGAATCAATTCTATAATGGTTTATATGACGATTGCCGAGCTACGCTCGATTCTGCAGCTAATGGCAGGTTCCAAAACAACGTTGATGCTGATAAAGCATGAAAATTGTTTGAAGATAAGGCTACTCATCACTCACGTAGGGGAAATCCACGAGGTAACACCCGGGGAAATAGTGGTGACTCCGAGTCATCAAATGCCATAGTTAGCCACCTAGCCGCTTTAACTAAGCGGATTGACTCCATGGAGCTTGCTAGAACCCAAAACCAACAACAACAAGGCGGTATGTACCAAGTTAATGCAATGTCTGAGGTTGTTTGTGAGAATTGTGGGAATATGGGTCATTATACCCAAGAGTGTGTGAATTTAGAAACGGCGAATGCATTTCAATCCATGAGACCACACCAACCATATACATGAACCAACCGGGCTATGACAAGTCCTTGTTATCTTATACGAGTCAAAACGTGCTTAACCCACCACCACCCGGTGGTAACAAAACCGTCCCATATGTAGCACCCCATAACCGACCTTCCCAAACCATAACAATAACCGACAACAGTTTCAAGGAGGGCAACAAAATTGGGGTAACCAACAACAGTGGGGTAATAACCAACCTTGGGGTAACCAACAAGGGTGGGGGAACCAACAACAATTCCAACCGATCCCACAAAACCAAAACCAGACCCAAGCACAAGCTCCAACCAACACCGAGTTTGCCGGAGATTAAAGCATTGTTGATGCAAGGTATTCAAGCTCATCAAAAGCAAGAAACCCAGATCAACCAAATACTCGCCCATAACAAGATCTTAGATACCCAAGTAGCACAACTTGCCGCCCAAAAGCAAGCTAGGCCACCGAGTACTCTACCTCCTCAAGGAGAAAAGTCGCATGAGCAAGCCAACGCGATAACGTTGAGAAGCGGAACTCATTATGAAGGTCCGAAAATGCCCGAGGAGTATGTTGTGGTTGATGAAATCGAGTTGGAGAAGCAAGAGCTAGCCGAAGAAGCTATGAGCAGGCCACGAATTGAGGCTACTCAATCGAGTAACACCACCTCACTCGATCGAGTAGACCCCCTAAAACCTGGCAGAGAGCAGTCAAGTGTACCACTCGACCGAGTCATGACTGACTCGATCGAGTTGAGGTCACTCGACCGAGTGGTATCAGCCCACTCGGTCGAGTAGACCCTCTAAAAGTGGTCAGTAGCCCCCCAGTGATACCACTCGACCGAGTGCCTACAGGTGACTCGATCGAGTATGATGACACTCGACCGAGTCAGCCTTTACTCGATCAAGTGGAGACCGTAACGCCTAACTCCGCTTCTTTTCATCCCCAGGTTTCAATTAAGGATGCTAATTCTGCTCAAGCACCCCCGTCTCAAGCCAAGGAGCTTGCGATTCCGATCGTACTTCCATTTCCCCACCGACGGCGTAAGACAAAGGTCGATCAACAGTTCGGTAAGTTTATGGAAGTCGTTAAGAATCTGCAGGTAAGTGTTCCTTTTACTAATTTAATCACTCAAGTTCCTGCTTACGCGAAATTTATGAAAGAAATACTAACTCGTAAGCGGTCTTTTAGTGAGACTGAGACAATTGCTTTCACAGAGGAATGCAGCGCGCTACTACAGAGTCATACTCCGCCCAAGCTCAAGGATCCAGGGAGTTTTTCTATCCCTTGTACTATAGGGACATTAGCTATCGATAAAGCCCTGTGTGACTTAGGAGCTAGCGTCAGTGTCATGCCATACTCTATTTGTCAGAAATTGAATATGGGTGTCTTAAAATGTACCAATATGACTCTGCAAATGGCAGATAGATCGGTCAAGTATCCTCTAGGTGTCTTAGAGGATGTTCCGGTCCAAGTAGGGAAATTCTTCATTCCCGTTGACTTTGTAGTCTTAGACATGGCTGAGGACGCCATAATCCCTATTATCCTCGGTCGCCCTTTTCTACACACGGCAGGGGCGATCATCGATGTCAAAAATGGGAAGCTCACACTCTCCGTAGGAGATGACACCGTGACTTTTAGTCTCGATCACGCTCTTAAGAAGCCCATGATAGGAGAGTCCTGCTATAGCATAGATGTCATTGATTTGGAAATAGAAAATTATATTGACGACTATATTGGCAGGGATCCTTTGGAGAAACTGCTAACATCCGGCGATGCTGATGCAGAGAAGAGATCATGGAGCGCGGAAGTAGACGAGCTGGAACTCATGCTAAGCGGAAAGGAGAGCACTATTGAGAAGGTATACAGTCTAGGCACCCCTAAAAAGGAGGTCGAGGTAAGTAAACCTGAACTAAAACCCCTCCCCTCTAATCTGAAATATGCATTTCTAGATGATAAGGGTCTAAACCCCGTAATTGTCAACGCTGCACTCACAGATAGCCAACTTTCGGAGTTGTTAGTCATCTTACGACGACATAAGAAGGCTATTGGGTACAGTATTGATGACCTACGTGGTATTAGTCCCGAGTTTTGCATGCATCGCATTCACTTAGAGGGAGACCATAGACCATCCATTCAGGGACAACGTAGGTTGAACCCGAACATGCAGGATGTGGTTAGGAAGGAGGTTATGAAACTTCTAGATGCTGGCATTGTCTATCCCATTTCCGACTCTAAATGGGTTAGTCCAGTCCAAGTGGTCCCTAAGAAGGGAGGGACCACGGTCATCACGAACGAGAAGAATGAGCTCATTTCTACTCGATTAGTGACTGGATGGAGAATGTGTATTGACTACCGTAAGCTGAACGTAGCTACTAGGAAAGACCATTTCCCACTCCCCTTCATTGACCAAATGCTAGAGCGTCTTGCTTGCCACAAGTACTTGTTGTGTGCTAAATTTAGACCGTTTTTCCTCCCATTTAGACATGTTTTTCCCTCGTTTTGCGAGTCTTGAGTGCGATTGTTGCCATATTTTGCGTATTTCTCGCATTAGCGTCCCTCTTGTGTGTTTTACGTGTTTTTGGTAGTTTTTCTATCAATTTTGATAGGTTTTGCTACAAAAATCACGATTGAGCTTCCACGAGCACAGGAGAAGGGAAAACCGTCCAAAGAGCAAAGCACACAACTTAAAGTTTAAAGCCATCCGATCGAACAACGAAGAATGAGACAAGATTCGAGGCCACGAAAAATGACCGGACGAAATTTCACCTGGTGAGACACCACCGGGCGAAATTTCACCCGACGGTAAAAGTGCCTCCCGAAGATTTTCCGAGCTTACCCACCGGGCGAAACTGATCGGGCGAAATTTCGCCCACCGGGTGAAATTTCTCCCGATGTGAAGAAGTGCCGAAAACGCGAAAAAAAGAAGAAAATCTCACCAGGCGAAAATTTCACCCGGTGGGAATTATCGTCAAGTCCGCAGGGCGAAGTTTCACCCCATGGAGATGCAAAGGGAGATTGTCTCACTAATTGAGCATAAAGTTGGATTAAGCCTTTAGGTTAAAAACCCATTAAGAGATTACTATATATATGTTACCCTAATTCATTGCCTAAGTCACCTCTCCATTGTGCTAAGGAGGGAAGCCATTACACCACTCCACCATCCTATTACACCATCCATTAGTAGTAGTAGTAGTAGTATTAATCTAGAAAAATCCTCCAAAATTCTAGTAGTTTACATAGTAATTAATAGTAGATCTACAAGTTTCCATCAAAAATTATCTAGATTTCAAGTTTGTAAGAAGATTATTAAAGTTTTATTTGAAGATTTGTTGGGTTTATTGGAGGATTAGTGACAAGTTCTCCATTTTATTCATCAAAGATTCAACCTTTACTCATGATATCTTCTTATTTCTTATAGATCTACATAGTTGGTATAATTCTTTTCTACTCTCTAATCTCTAGTTTAGTTTTTGTGTTGTTTTCTCATCATCATCTTGTTTAGATCTAATTAATATGCATGTTGTGATGATTTCCATAATGATGTGTGAGTAGATTTCTTGTTGGGGAATTTAGGGATGAGGGCTTGGATTATTTGAATATAGAGATGTTGGTGGGTTGCTTGCATGTTGATTTATCTTATTTATGGTGTTATGTCATTGTTGTTTTAGTCCGGCCAACTAGACCGACCTTGACTAATTTCTATCAATATGGGGAAACTCGGGGTACAAATTACCATGACTAGGGACTTACCCTCATTCGCCGCGAAAGCGGGATTTTAGGTGAGTTTATCAATATTGCGACAAAAACTCGATTCCGACCTTCTTAGACTCCAAGTACCGAATCCCGACTTCTCCCTAACACCTTTTCCCTAGATTGACCACCCTTAGCCATTTCTCTAGATATTCCCTTAGTTTAGACTCGACCCTAGAAAAAACCCCCTCTAGACATCGAACACGACACTTTAAGCTTCACATCACACACCGTTCCCTGTGGACCGACCTCGACTTACCAAGATTACTTTAGTAGTTTTTGTGTTATTCTGAGTCTTACAAATATCGTTTGATCCCCCGTCCTTCGTTAACGACCGATCCGATTGGGAGGCGATCAAAATGGCGCCGTTGCCGGGGAGCGGCTAGTTGATTGTGTTTTTAGTTGTTGTGTTTGATTCTTTTCCCTTCTCTCTTTTTCCTAGTGCCGCGAGGTGCTAGGAGTCTTACCGTTTAATTGAGTTTTATGCCCAGGAACACGTCATCACCCTTGTGGTTCGATCCGGAGCCGGAAAGGACTTTTAGAGCATTGCGTTTTCGAGGAAATAACTCAACCACCATCATTCCACATCCTTCATTATCACCTCCTAACCTTAATCCCATCCTACCACATCCACCTTCTACACCTTCTACATCACATAACCCCATTCCAAACAATCCTTCCATACCTTCCACTTCACAAAATTCACCACCACCACCACCACCACCACCATCACCGAGAACACCACCACCAATTCCATCCCCTCCAAATTCTCCAAATTCTCCAAATCCACCAAATTCAAATTCACCATCACCACCAATCCAACCAATGGCGACTCTAGGTTCGCACTCTCAACTCACACATGAAGAAACACCTTCTCCCGTCGATTTCGGAGAGATACCCGAGAACTATGAATTGAAAGCCTCTTTGACTAATGCGGTCCAACAAGATACATTTCACGGTTTTTCTCAAGAAGATGCTCAAGAGCACATTGCTTCATTTAAAGAAAAATTAGTAGGAGCCCGTCTCAATGGATTAACTTCATGTCAATTGCATCGTTTATTATTTCCGAAGACCTTGAGAGATGGAGCTCGTAGATGGCTTCAAGGCCATTCCGCTAATACTTTCACAACATGGGCTCAACTATCTAATGCCTTCTTGGAGAAATATTTTCCGCCGTCAAAGACTAACCAATATCGCATGGAGATACAAACCTTTAAGCAAGATGAATTTGAAAGCTTAAGCGAGGCTTGGGAAAGATTTATAGATTTGTTGCGCAAATGTCCACATCATGGAATACCCGATTGGCTAACTACCCAAACATTTTACAACACCCTTTCATCGAGAACCAAGGAAAACCTCAATTCGGCCGCCGGAGGAGACTTCTCTTCTCTCACCGATGAGGCATCTAAGAATCTTATTGAGAAGATGGAAAGGAGTGATTCTAGAATGGGTCAATCGAGGGATTCTAGAAAGAAATTTGAAGTGAACTCATCTACGAGTTCTAATGAATTGAAATTCCAAACGGAACTTGAAGAATTGAAAAGGAGAATGGATGCCATGAATTCTAAGCCCACTCCTAGAGGTATGTACCAAATTCAAGGGAGTGTTCCTCCAAGGCAACCATCACCTCCAAAGCAATTAAAATGGGAAGTTCAATGTGATCATTGTGGCAATCATAGTCACGACTCTAGCTTTTGCATTCCTAATGAAGAAGTCTATGTTGAAGAGCCAAATGAAGTTCAAGCTATACAAGTATATGGGCAAAGACCTCAATTTGATCCTTTTTCTAATACTTACAATGCCGGCACAAGATTTCATCCTAATTTCTCTTATGGAAATCAAAATGTTCAAAATCCGATGCCGCGCACCCAAGGGAGTCAAATGAGGCCATTCAATCAAAGTCAACAAAGGCCCTTTAACCAAGGTCCTCCAAAGATGCCCCCATATATGCCTCCTCATCAATGGAGCAACTTCAATCAACAAGGTAGCTACTTCCATGTTCCTAACAACTACAACAATTACCAAAATCAATATGGTAATCACTTTAATCATGGATACAATCAAGGGTTCCAAGGTAACTCTCATGGTAACCAAGGTTACAATAACCAACCATTCAATCAACCCCCTTAATCTTATGGCCAATCAAGCAATTCTCAATTTGGTCAAGGAGGTCCTTCATGGGAGAACTATAATGATTTGCAAAGAACCGTTGGCTAACTATGGAATGAACATCAAGATACTAAGGCAAGGCTAAAAGTTTGGGAATCACAAGAAGCAACAAAAGTCTTAGCCGCACTAATTCATCCACCCCATGGTTTGCCTGGTCAACCCCAAAACCCAAGAGATCCTTCACACCAAGCAAATGCCGTCATTTTGAGAGGTGGCAAAGAACTTGAGGACCCATATAAGAACTTGAACTTGAACACCAAGAATACCCCATCCAAAGTGAATCAACCAAGTGCACCACAAGAATCATCTCCCACTTCCCCCAAACAAAACCGGGGAATACAAGCGGAGTTTGATATCCTCCAAAATGCGAAGAATGAATTAAGAGAACAAAGAAAGAAGAAAGAGCAAATGGAAGCCGAAGAAGCCAAAAGAAAAGAGGCGGAGCGATTAGCCGAAGAAGAAGAAGAATCTAATGTTCCACCGCCTCCCACTTTTGTCCCTCCATTGCCTTTTCCCGAGCGAGCTAAGCCACACAAAGAAAATGCTCAATTTAGCCATTTCGTGGATATGTTGAAGAAAGTAGAGGTAGCTTTACCTTTCACCGAGGTAATTTCTCAAATGCCTCTCTACTCTAAGTTTTTGAAAGATGTCTTGACTAAAAAGAGAACAATAGAGGACAAAGAATGTGTCTCTCTCACGGGTCAATGTAGTGTCATTCTTATGAACGAAATGCCAAAGAAACTAGATGATCCCGGTAGCTTTTCCATCCCTTGTCGGGTAGGAAATGTTGTTGTTAATCAAGCTTTATGCGACATAGGGGCTAGTGTTAGTTTATTACCTTATTCTATTGCTAAAAGACTTAGTGTGGGGGAGATGAGACCCACTAGCATGTCGATTCAACTTACGGATAGGTCCGTCAAGTACCCACTTGGGATACTTGAGGATGTACCCGTTCAAGTTGGTAAGTTCTTCATCCCCTCCGACTTTGTTGTCATGGATATGCCCGAAGACACTATTACCCCCATTATCTTAGGTCGACCTTTTATGGCTACCGGTGGTACTATAGTTGATGTTAAGAATGGAAAGTTATCATTTAACATAGAGAACGAGTCGGTAGAATTTTCCCTTTCTCAAGCTCTTAAACAACCAATGATTGAACAAATGCATTCCATTGAAGTTATTGATAGTTTGGTTGAGTATAGCTTGATAGATTATGATAAGCAAGAAGAGGAACCATTTGACTCTCCACCTCTTGAAGAAGAATGTTTGCATGATGAAAAGGTAGAACCACTACCGGTGGGTAAGAGTATGGTATCTTCTCCTCCTAATCTTGAACTTAAACCACTCCTCTCTTCCCTCAAATATGCTTTTCTTGAAGGAACTAATTATCCCGTTATCGTCAATGCTACCCTTGATGGACCTCAATTGGAAAAACTTTTAATTGTTTTAAGAAAGCACAAAAAGGCCATCGGGTATAGCATTGCCGACCTCCAAGGCATAAGCCCAAATGTTTGCATGCTGATATGGGTTAAGTCGTCTCACCCAATCAAGATAAACCTAATGCTACTAACAAGAAGATAGCGGCAAGCAAGGTATCGAATCCACAGGGAAACAGTCAATTTTCGTCTATTAGCTATTGCGATTCTAAAATGCTCTAAACGGTTGATTGATTGAAAATATATAAAAGACTACTAAAAGACGATAATAAAAATAGAATCTAACAAAGAGATGAAAACCAAGGTCACGGGTTCACGATGGATGCTCAAAAATTATGCGACAATAACAATAAACACATAAACATGCTAGTCGGCTATAACACGTTCTCTCGAATCGTGTCAACCTAAGAAGGATCTAACGGGCTCTCGCAACTTATTAGACTCCCTACCAAATCGCGCGTGATCTAATCCTAATTCGGCTTTCGCACGAGAACTAGAATTTCCCAAACAGATTAAAATGTTGTGGTCTTTAACAAATTATCGACAAATAAAACACGCGAAGATGGTACTAGCATAATTATATATTTAGTATCGAAGTAGCATAATCGTATAATAATCCATCGATCCCCCTCGACCCTAGCGAGAAAATTAGCTACGCATGATGATTACGAAACAACAAATTGCATACAAATAATTCATGATGAAAGTGAAGCAAATAAGTCTAACGATAAACGAACGGAAATCTAACGAACTAAACGGAGAGCAAAAAATTCCAAATAAAGAAAATTACGATGAACTAAGTAATTTACGATAAAGATTGAAAATATAAAACTGAAAATTGCATAAACGAGATTACCGAATTCGAGTACGAGTGAAAACCGAGTGCTAGAATCCTAAGAGTCACGCGCTTTTTCTAAGGAAAATCTAACTAAGTATCAAAAAGTCATGATAGGAAATAATACAAAAATCCTTAGTTATACAAAATTAGGCGGAAATGGGCTGCATGTCACGCCGACCGGCTGGCAGGCCGCCTGCCACATGCAGGGGCCGAGGCACACTAAAAAAATCAAGCTTAAAATACTCTTGTGTCATGCCGGCCGGCTGGCAGGCCGCCGGTCACATGCATGCTGGCGTGCACGCACTAATAAAAGAAGTAATGGGCCGCTTCCCATGGCCCGATGAATCGACACTTCCCATTTCTTTTTCGCCTAGACGTCCTAAAGCACGGGTTTTGTCCCGGGATCGTTCTTTTAACCAGATATGAGTGTAAATGCACATAAAGACCTGAAATCGTGTAGAATCTACAAAAACACTCACTCAAAGCAAAATGTTAGAAGAAACGGCTCTAAAGAGCGCGTTCCGACCATAAAAGACAACGGAATCGAGGGAATAAAACTATATAAATACGACACATCAAACTCCCCCGAACCGAACCCTTGCTTGTCCTCAAGCAAGACCCGTAAGAAAACAACTAATATAATACCGAAACAGCTCAAAGCAAATAATAGACAACCAAATACTCAAGTCCGTCATAGCGAACATCTAACCAAGTTTAAGAAACGAATTCCAAGACGGGAAATAGGAAAAAAAAAATCCATCAACAAATGCACAACTTCACCAAGCATAATATGTAGAAACCACATTTTCAACCAAAGCCCTTGCATAGGCTACTCACAGAGCCACTCATCGCTCAATTAGGAAGGGTGTGTATATGTGAAATAAATATGTGAAAACGCTCAACTACTCAAACTCATGGAAATATGCCCACAATCTAGTATGGTATCGACCTCTAAATTTTTACAAAACATGCTAAGATCACATAGGTAGGCAAGGAAGGTGATAACAAGGTAGAAGGTGGAAACCGATATGGTCATGTGAGGTTAAAGCCAAGCTAGTGAACTAACTAGTACGATAATGCTCAACTCAAAAATTCCTCCACTTCCATAAACAAAACATACAAATCACCAACCAACGAGAACGAGTCCGGGGTTAAAAGAGGGCGCTCAAATTTCATCAAGTAAACGGAAAATAAAAGTAACGAGAATAACATATTTTTTTGTTGTTTTGATTTTTTTTTCTTCTTTTTCTTCTTTTTTCCGATTTTTTCAAAGCTTGATGAAATTAGAATCAAAAATATATACAATAACCGAAATTGACCCGGACAAGATCTACAAATTCCCTTGAAACAGAGTCAACCACATCCAATCATCCATCAAAAATCTCCATAATCGCACAATAACGAGCATAGAACGCACTAGGTGACCTACTTCATCAAGATTGGCTAGGTAGGCAAATTTGATTTTGTAGTTCATTTTGTGAATTCTTTAACATTTTAGCCAAGGATAAAATGGATAGAAATAGATGAAAATGAAAATGTCCCAAAAATGATCACTAGGCAGATTAGTCAAAATAAAGGGGAAAACACCATACTTATGCGTATTGACATAACATATTCCACGAGGAGACCTACACACACAACCTAAGTGGTAGCCAGGTATGAATGTACTGGCTACAGGAGGCTCTAAATCTCACCAATTTTGTAGCTAAAGCCTAAATGCAAGGTCGGTCTAAATGGGAATCACAAATTATAGCTCAGTTGATTGCATACTTGTCGATTAATTATTATTCCACATAACAAAGGTCAAATGAATGCCAATTAAGAATGAGTAGGTAGCCTAAAGAGTGAAAATTATCATCATTGTTGCATAATCGGTATCATAGACAGACGCTAAGACTCAAGGAAATAAAACTAGAAATACTAAAAATTCCCCCACGCTAGACTCGCCATTGTCCTCAATGTCCATATCATACAGACTCAAAATTGGTAGGGGGGACACAAATAAAAACCGAGGATAGAGAAAAGACATACCAAATATATACACGAAGAGGTAGCGGAATCAGCAATCCGCTACTGATCATCATCATCGTCATCATCACCGAAATCATCATCCTCCATATCATCATCTGCAGCAGTCCCGGAGCCAGATGCACCACCCGTATACCAACCACCTCCCTGAAAACCACTAGCGGCTCCAAAAGCAGGGCCCGTCGGGGCACTGAAATAGCCGGTGTGAAGATGGAAGCCGCCATAAATCGAAGGGTCAGTATAACCACCCACGGGCCACGAAAAGTACGAGGGGTAAGGGCCCTGTGGTGGCACAGCCGCACGCCTAGCATAGTCATCATAAACGGGATACATCCCGAGACACTGATCAGCATATAACCTGTCTAGACGAGCGTGAGTAGCAGCGGTGTCAACACGAGTCTCCGTGCGAAGAGTATCCAAATCAGAACGGGACGAACCGGCACTCAAATCCATGCACTCCATCCAAGAAATCAGATCGGGATGGAGGGGAGCATACTGGGGTGGTGGAGGAGGCTGCTCAAAAGCAGTAGTGGTGGTGGGCTCAGAAGCAGGCTGAGATGGACCGGGCTCAAGGGTGGGCTGGGAGGTACTAGGCTCGCTCGTCGGGCGACGAGTATAGGTAACAGCATGCGACGAGGGAAGAGAGCTAGGAGCAGCGACGGGTAATAAATAATTAGGCTGATCAGCCTCAAGTGACAAAACCGACCCGGCTTGCAAAATAATAGTCGTCTGCTCATGAATAAGCCAAGCCCAACGATTCTGATACCTAGAAGAGATCCAGTTAAGAGAAGCCAAATATCGGAGGCTAAAGGTAATCTCGCCCTGGATCGGATCATGATCCGCTTCACGAAAAGCGGTCAACCGAAGAGCTAATTGCGTGACTAACCCGCCAATATAAATAGGAACATCGGCAACGGCCGTAGCTATTCTCCTAAACTGAAGGACGAGGTGATAGGCAATATTAATATGCCACACCTTCGGCTTACGCCGCAAATACGAGCCTAAAATAGACACCTCCTCGGTGCGCACATTATGTGGCTCCTTCCTAGCAAAAATCGTCCACCCCATAAACCTCCGCCAAACTTTTATGACCGGATTATGAATATTAATTGAACTCATATGCCCCGCGGTAGTGTACGGGGCATCAACAATACATTCCCAAAAATCACCCACCCTAAAATTAGCATGCTCGGGTGGTGTACGGTCATCATAATCCTTAAGGTCAAAACAATTCCCAAACTACGTCAGGCTCAGCGCAAAACTAGTATTCAGTAAACGGAACTCAATAGAAATATCACCAGACCGTCTATTCTTATGTACCTCAAATGAACTCAGAAATTCCAACGTAAGCTGAGTATACGTATTACGACGCATCGTAAAAATGTACCCATACCAACACCCTTAAACAATAGTTCCAAAGCAGAATCTAAGCCTAAAGTTCGCATAGCATCACGATCGATAAAATGAGTTGGAACAATAGACCACTTTCTCAAATTTTGAAACCGTACCTTTTGGTCAATAGTGGTAAAAATTACACCTGGAAAAACTGGATCGGGCTCAATGTCGGGTTGAGCATGCTCGTTCCTGGTGCGCTTGTTCCGAGGAGGCATTGCAAATCGGCTGAAAGTAGTAGACTTGGGGAAAAAATGGGGAAATTTGAGTGAGAGTGAAGATGGGGAAGATGAATGCTGGGAAATGGAAAATTGGGGTTTTGGGGGGGAGGTGAGAGAGAAGAGAGAGAGTGAGTTGGGAAGTATGAATGAATGAATGTCACGAGGGATTGGGGTTTGGGGGTCTGTAAGGCGACCCGGCCGGTCTGGACCGGCGGCCGGCTGGCCGGCTGGGAGAACATTCGAATTTTTTTAATATATATAGTGTCTAATAGCCGGCCGGTCTGAACCGGCGGCCTGGCAGCCGGCCGGACCCTCTTTTCCTTCATTTTTTCGAGATTTTTGCTCCAATATCCTCTAATTTCGCATGTACCTCGGCCCCTGAAGTCAATAGGGGGCCTGGGGGCAGGCTGAGACGCACAAATCACTCTATTAGTACTCAAATTCACTTCGCGCCTCGGCCCCTAAAGTCGATAGGCCCCCAGGCCTAGGCTGAGGCGACCTGCTATATTATCACAAACATGGTGAATTTCTCCTCTCTTTTTTTCCTAAAATCTTCAATTCAAGTCATTTCCGATGATTCTACGCGTCTCCAAAAACATTAGTCCCTCCTCTCGTCCTCACTAAAACAACTAAAGGAAAAATAAAAATAAAACGAGAATGAGGGAAATTATTTACATACTCGGGCTGCCTCCCGGTAGCGCTGGTTTAGAGTCCCGCAGGACTTGATGAGTTTCAAGATTTAGTGGACTGAGGGAACGGGATGAAGTTTTATAACTTCAATCGCTCCAATGTGAGCACCTTCATGATATAACTTCAATCGTTGACCATTCACCTTGAATCGTTCACCCGAATCATTCTCGACTTCAATCGAGCCAAATTTACCCACATGGGTGATAGAAAAAGGTCCGGACCAACAAGATTTCAACTTTCCGGGAAACAACCGGAGTCTAGAGTTAAACAATAATACCTTATCACCCACATTGAACTCACGGTGAAGGATATGCTTGTCATGCCACCGCTTGGTGCGCTCCTTATAAACCCGAGCAATATCATAGGCACCAAGACGGAATTCTTCTAACTCATTCAATTGCATGAGTCTCTTATCCCCACTCAAATGTGGATCCAAGTTAAGCTCCTTGATCGCCCACCAAACCTTGTACTCTAGCTCGACAGGTAAATGACATGACTTGCCATAAACCAATCGGTAAGGGGAAGTACCAATAGGCGTTTTAAAGGCGGTACGATAAGCGCATATCCTTTGGAGCCTTTGACACGACCTTCTGGAGAATAGACTTAATTTCCCTATTGGACACCTCAACTTGCCCACTCGTTTGAGGGTGGTAGGCAAGGCCGGTACGGTGAGAGACACCGTACTTAGCAAGTAAAGCATCAAGTCGCTTCTCATGAAAATGGCTTCCACCATCACTAATAATCGCTCTTGGAACACCAAAGCGGGGAAAAATAGTCTTTTTAAACAGAGATATTACCGTTCTCGCATCATTAGCAGAAGATGCTACTGCCTCCACCCACTTGGAGACATAATCAACCGCAACCAAAATATATCGGTTGCCCTTGGATGACGGGAACGGGCCTTGATAGTCTACACCCAGACATCAAAAATTTGTACTTCGAGAATCCCATTTTGAGGCATCTCATGCCTCCTAGAAATATAACCGGTCCTTTGACATGCGTCACAGGACATAATAAAAGCTTGGGCATCTCGGAATAAGGTTGGCCAATAAAAACCCGACTGGAGGACCTTAGCCGTGGTTCGGCTCGGTCCATGATGGCCACCATATGGTGATGAATGACAACTCTCTAGAACTCCCTGAACTTCCCACTGAGGGACACATCGACGGAAAATATCATCGGCACACTCAAATAAATAGGGGTCATCCCAAAAAAATTGTCGAACATCATGTAGAAATTTTTTCTTTTGTTGATAAGAGAGATCGGAGGGTAATACCTTGCCAACTATATAATTGGCATAATCCGCATACCAAGGTCCTTCGCTTTCACCGGTAGTTAAGGCCATGAGAGAATCATCGGGAAAAGAGTCATCTATGGGGATGACAACTCCTTCCTCCTCAACTCTAAGCCTCGATAAATGATCTGCAACGGCATTTTCCGCTTCCTTCTTATCCCGGATCGATAAATCAAACTCTTGGAGGAGGAGGATCCATCGAAGTAATCGGGGCTTCGCTTCTTTCTTAGCAAGGAGGTACTTGAGAGCCGCATGATCGGTGAAAACAATGACTTCCGATCCAACCAAGTAGGTTCTGAACTTTTCCAAAGCATACACTATAGCTAGCAATTCCTTCTCGGTAGTTGCATAGTTAACTTGAGCATTATCAAGTGTTTTGCTAGCGTAGTATATAGCATGCAAGACTTTGTCCTTCCTTTGGCCCAAAACCGCTCCCACAGCATAATCACTCGCGTCACACATTATCTCTAATGGCAAATTCCAATCCAGTGACTGAATAATCGAAGCAGAAATGAGAGCCTGCTTAATCCTGTTAAAAGCTTCAACACACTCATCAGTAAAATCGAAAGGGGCATCCTTTAGGAGCAATTGTGTAAGTGGTTTAGCACTTTTGGAAAAGTCCTTGATAAAGCGGCGATAAAATCCTGCATGACCAAGGAAACTTCTCACTCCCTTCACATTAACCGGCAAGGGCAATTGCTCAATCACTTGCACTTTTGCTTTATCCACCTGAATGCCCTTTTCGGAGACCACATGACCCAAAACTACACCCTCAGTGACCATAAAATGGCACTTTTCCCAATTCAAGACCAAACTGACCTCGACACATCGGTTTAAAATGGTATCCAAGTTAGCTAAACAAGCTGAAAAACTCATACCATACACACTAAAGTCGTCCATAAACACTTCCATAATGGACTCGATGTAGTCGGAAAAGATGCTCATCATGCGTCTTTGAAAGGTGGCGGGTGCGTTACATAGCCCGAATGGCATCCTGCGATATGCGAAAGTGCCATAGGGACAAGTAAACGTAGTCTTTTCTTGGTCGGCGGGGTGTATCGGGATTTGGAAAAATCCCGAATATCCATCTAAATAGCAAAAATACTTGTGAGAAGCTAGTCTCTCAAGCATTTGGTCGATAAAGGGCAATGGAAAATGGTCTTTAAGTGTAGCGGTGTTCAACTTCCTATAATCGATGCACATTCTCCATCCCGTCACAATTCGTGTAGGGATTAATTCATTCTTCTCATTCGGGACCACAGTAGTCCCTCCCTTCTTAGGTACAACTTGTACCGGACTCACCCACTTTGAATCGGGAACCGCATAAATAATTCCCGCATCCAACAATTTCATAACTTCCTTTTTAACAACCTCTTGCATATTCGGGTTCAACTTACGTTGACCCTGTACACAAGGACGATGACCTTCCTCAAGATTAATTCTATGCATACAAAAATCGGGACTAATTCCCTTCAAGTCATCAAGACTATACCCCAAAGCTTTCCTATTTTTCTTCAAAACAACTAACAAATCAGAAAGTTATTGCTCAGTTAAATCAGCACTTACAATCACGGGGAAGCTCTCGGTATCGTCTAAAAAGGTATATTTTAGGTGAGACGGAAGTGGCTTACGCTCCGGAACGGATATGTCAATAGCAAATGAGGTGTGTACGATGTTGGTTACATCGACACCTTGCTCCTCCGTGAGCATCCTTCCTTACAAAGCAGCTTCCAAAGCATCAACAACAGCAGAGTCAACGGAAGCATCACCTGCACACGCTTCCAAACATATCAAAGCCTCTAAGGGGTCCCGTATAAGGGACGCCTCCATAGAATCATGAACTAAAACATCCACAACATCAATCATGCAACAAGAATCCGTTACCATCGGGTTCTTAAGTGTACTATCTAAGCAGAAAACAATGGTGTCTCCACCCACTTCCAAGGTCAATTTACCGTTCTTGACATCAATCACCGCGCCGGCAGTATGCAAAAAAGGCCTTCCCAAAATTATGGGAATTTGGGTGTCCTCGGCCATGTCAAGGACAATAAAATCAACCGGGATAAAAATTTTTCCAAATCTAACGGGCACGTCTTCTAAAACTCCCAAAGGGTGTTTTATGGAACGATCCGCCATCTGCAAAGTTACACTAGTACACTTAAGAGGACCCATATTAAGTTTTTCACAAACGGAGTAAGGCATGACACTTACACTAGCTCCTAAGTCACATAATGCCTTATCAATCGATAAGGTGCCAATAGTGCAAGGAATCGAAAAACTACCGGGGTCCTTTAGCTTTGGTGGGGCCTTGTTCTGTAAAAATGCACTACACCCTGAAGTAAGAGCGACGGTTTCTACCTCACCAATGCTTCTCTTCCGAGTCAAGATGTCCTTCATAAACTTGGTGTAAGACGGGACCTGCATAATGAGCTCGGTAAATGGGACTGTAACCTGCAAATTCTTCACAACCTCCATGAACTTGCCAAATTGGGTAGCCTCCTTCCGATTCTTCAATCGACCCGGGAATGGTACTTGAATTGTTGGACTAGTCGGGGTGGGAACGGGAGTAGTGGGTGGTGGAACTTGATCTTCACTTGGAGTTTCCACAATAACGTCCTCATTGACATCTTCCACCAGAACCTCCTCCTTCTCGGCCGGTGTATCATCTTTAGGCATCGACGGACCCTCATAGTGTGTGCTACTACGAAGAGTGATCGCATTAGCCGTATCATGCTGTTGATCGATCACCTTGAGAAGGGAGTTTACCTTGTTGACGCGTTGCTTGTGACGCGGCAAGGTGTCCCACTTGGTTCTCCAAATTCTTGATGGCATTATCCTTAGCTTTATCATTCTTTTGCATTTGTGCCATCATAGAGTCCTGGGTCTTGGCCATCATCTGCATCATACTACGAAGCTCAGCCATTTCATTAGAACTCGAAGAAGAAGAAGAATTACCTTGAGCTTGTGCTGAGGATTGACCAAAATTCTGCTGACTATTACCGAAATTCTGGTGAGAATTCCCGAAGTTCTGATTAGTATTGCCAAAATTTTGTTGAAATTGACCTGAGTGAGGTCGCTGCTGAAAATTTCCTTGATTCTGGAAATTCTGCTGATTCAGGAAATGCTGCTTTGGCGGGGGTACATAAACTGGTGTAATAGGCGGGTTCAAGACATTAGTACTCATGTAAGACAAAAGAGATGCATCATAGCCTGGTTGGTTCATATACGGATAACGTGGGCGCATAGAATGGAACGCATTCACCTGTTCTATGGAGCCTAGGCAGTCCTGAGCTTGGTGGTCCGCGGCACCACAACGCATACATGTGATGCGCGCGGATTGTCGCCTATCCAACGCGGTCAAACAATATTTATAACCCCGGAATACTACTACGTAGTAGCGGTAAGTCAGGGATCGATCCACAGGGACGGTCGAGGGGTAGTCGTTCAAGTCAAAGTCTATGAGTGATTGAGTCTAGAAGGGGGGTTTGGTTGAGTAGAGCTAGATTTACTAAATGAGCTTATGTGACTAAGGTGAGAAACTATTGATGGGAAAGGCGTTAGGGAGAGTCGGGGAATCGGAAATAAAGAAAAGATTCTAATAATGCAAGAATTATCACAAGATGTATAAGGGAGGTTCCACCTTTCGGTTTCCCTACCAACCAAATCTAAGCTCGCTTTCGCGACGAATAAACTACGGTCTCTAGACGGTATTATCCAAACCCCGAGTTTCCCCATATTGGTCTGGGTGAGTTAAGTTAACCTAGGTGATCAAGCTAAGTCAAACATAACACAACAATCCCATAAAGACAATATCACCCTCAAATGCAATAATCTCACAAAAGATGAAATCTTTATCTATTATTCCTCCTCCCCTAACCCCCTAACGAAGAGATCTACTCACTAATCATGGTGGTTAACAACAAAGCATTCATTAAGAAGAAAATAATTAAAGCATGTATAAAAACTACACTAACAAATATACTAATGGAGAAGAGGGAGAGAAGAGAATTTTACCCACAATGGAGAGATCTAAAGAGGAAGAAGAAGATTAATAATAATAAAGATTGAATCTTGAGAGAAATACACAAGAATTTGTCACTAATCCATGCATAAATCTTCAATCTTCAATAGAATAAATAAGAATCTTCAAGAAATAAAGCAAGAGTTTTGTCACATAAACCCTTGTAAAACCCTTGAATCTTCAAAAATAAAACCAATTCTTCAATAAAGATGGAAGCTTTACTATTAATAATGGAGTAATTGTATTAATACTAAGTAGATCTATGATTGTTTGTAGAGTTTTCTAAGAGAGTTTTACTACAACTACTATCACTACTACAATGGAGATTTTCTATCCTACTCCTAAGAGGCACACTTAAGGCTCACTTTGGCTCAAAACCCTAGGAGGGATATATATAGAGTTGCTTAATGGGTTGCACAAACATCAAGGCCCAAATTCGATTTCTCTTCATTTTGCTAGACACTCACCCTTTGCATCTTCATCGGGTGGAATTTCGCCCTACGGCTTGACGTAATAATCCCACCAGGTGAAATTTCACCCGGTGAGATTTTCTTCGTTTTTCGCGTTTTCGACCCGTCTTCACCATCGGGCGAAATTTCACCCGGTGGGCGAAATTTCGCCCGGTCAAGTCGCCCGGTCAAGTCGTCGTGAAAATCTTCGGGGATGAAAGGAAATGTCGTCGGGCGAAACTTCGCCCGTTGATGACTCACCGGGCGAAACTTCACCCGGTGGTCCATTGACTCTTTTCCGGTCTTTTTCTTCGTTGATCAGTTGGATTACTTGAACTTTCAGTTGTGTGCTTTGCTCTTGGACCGTATCTCTCTCTTGCTCGTAGAAGCTCAAACACGTTTTCGGTCGAAAATCCTATCAAATAGACAGAAAACAACCAAAAACACGTAAAATGCAAAAGAGAGACACTAATGTGAGAATTACGCAAAATATGGCGATAATCGCACTCAAGTCTCACAAAACAAAGGAAAAACGGGTCTAAATGGGAGGAAAAACGGTCCAAATTTGGCACACAACAATTCCCCCACACTAAACCGTTGCTCATCCTCGAGCAATGACCCAAAAAGAAACTAGCTACTACTACTAAGCTAGACTATGCTAAGCCGATACGAGGCAATTAACGGGCCCGCTCCGTCCCTTCAACTCACATTGAGATATCTATGAGGTAAGGTACCTCCATGCAAGGCAAGTTGGGGCTTGCTCAACATTGGGGTTGCGACTAACACACACACAAACACAAAACAAAGAAGACATACACAAAAAGATAGT
The DNA here is from genome assembly GCA_958450325.1 of Agrostemma githago. NCBI lineage: Eukaryota > Viridiplantae > Streptophyta > Magnoliopsida > Caryophyllales > Caryophyllaceae > Agrostemma > Agrostemma githago. Next base: position 8,374,693 of record OY288260.1, read on the forward strand.
CGCAACCAAAGAGAAAATAAATCACCGAATTCCTCATCGAAACGGCGGAGAAAGCACCGATTCGAGCTTAAGACAAGCGAGAACACTACCAAGCTAGTAACACAAATTGACATGGACAAGATCCTAATAGGACGACAATCAATCAATAAAAACATTGAAAATTTACCAAGGTCCTTCTAATTCCACTAAAGATGCCTACAACGGGACGATAAATGGAGTGGATAAGTGAGAACCATGGAGTTAGTAAGCACTGTAGGTAAGTGTTATGCCGTCTCCTAAGCTAAGCCTGGAGGGTCGTTCCAAACTCGAGAAAGCCAATTAGACCAAAAAGATGGATAAGTGTTTGCAAAATGGTAAGGATTGCCAAATTACCGCTACTTTCCTTCCTCGGGACTTGGTCCTCTAGTAGGCATTTCACGGCAATAAGACAACCAAGAGATTATTTGGGTTTGTGAACGATTTTTTTTTGAGATTATGATTTTCTTTTCGGTTTTTCTTTCTTTCCCCATTATTTCAATCGAGGGCTTTTTTTTTTCTTTTTTTTTTCACTTTGATTTTTCAATGCCCTTTCTTCTTCATTTTTCCCTTTTTCTTTCTTTGAAAAGCCCATTTTTGGCTAGATGATTCATTCGAGGAACAAGGTAAAGCATATTTTTGCAAGCTTATTTGTGGAAATGGATGTATGGTAGAGAAATAGGCTAGTCGGGTGTGCATCCCCTTCGAACCCATAAAAGGATGAAAGTTTTGGACTAAAAGTGGCTTCTCAAGTAAGGTCACCTAAGAGAACGGGGAACGCTAACCAAGGCCTTATCACTCCATGGGTGGTCAAGGTGGTCAAATGCAAATCCCGATGTAGACTCCTAGTAGAAAAGATGGACTCATGGTAAAAATCCAATGCAAAAATTGGTTCAAGGTCATTCTACTAGAATTATGTCCAAAAATCAAAAAGGGTCACTAACAAGTGAGTAATAAACACTCGGCCTAATCTCAAAATCGGGTTTTCGAAAACTTTACCTAGACAAGCTATACACAAAATAAAAAGAATACAAAAAGAACAAAAACACAAGGAAACAAAACAAAATAAAATGCACAAGTATAGCCAAACACTCCATACTCCATTAAGTCAACACAATCCACAACCACCAATTCCAAAATGTTCACCAAGTGAACCTCCAAATAGCATATAAGCCCAAACTCCATGCATAAGAGAAAGACATAAAACGAAGGTAGAAAGTATTACCGCGCGGTCTTCATTTCATTTCCGCTACCTTACGTATCCATGCTAAATGGTTGGCGGTGTACCTACAAGATGGAGAATGCAAGATAATACAAGTAACACAAAAACGAAAATAAAAGAAGAGAAAACTAAAAAGAGAAAAAAAAATTGATTTTTTTTTTTTGGATTTTTCGGTTTTTAAAGGAAAAATGAAAAAGAAAATGAATAAAAGGATAGTAGATCCCTCCCCCACACTAAAACTGTGCCCCCAATGCACAAGTAGGAGAAGAATCGAAAAAGAAAAAGAGAAAAGAACGGAAAATCTTTTTGAATTTTTATGGTTTTTTCAAATGTTTTTGGATTTTTGAAGATTTTTCGAATGTTTTTGTATTTTTGAAGATTTTTCAAATGTTTTTGGATTTTTGATGGTTTTTCAAATGTTTTTGGATTTTTCAAAGTTTTTCAAATGTTTTTGTATTTTTCAAAAATTAAGGGAATAAAAAGAAAAGAAATGAAAGATGAAAAAGAAAGAAGAAAAATAAGAAAAATCAAAAAGGGAAGAAAAAGGACGTAGGTGTAATCACATCACCTCGCCCGGATTCTGCACAAATCGGGAAAATTAAAAGAAAAAGAAAATTTTGGATTTTTCAAATGGTCTTGGTGCGATCAAGTCACCAAAGACCGGGAGCAATAATCAGGTCCTTCTTCTCTAAGGCACCTGCAATAAACCTCACGTGTGTAACGACCCAAGTAGGATCACGGAGGGGCTTACAATTCCTCAAGTCAACAAAATAACTCATTATAAATCAACCAACAACATAATTTCAAATGCCAAAAATTGACGCTGCAAGGACTGACAAAGATTACTGAGACAAGAGAACAGACGATCGACGACCGACAACCGACAACTAACACCCCCACACTGACATTAACAACACTCGACCACTCACATAGGACCTAGGGGACGAGGTGGTGGTGGGTAGTAAGACCCGGGCGGAGGCATACCGAAAAATCTATCAAAGTAGCTCTGTTGCTGCTGCAACATCCTTTGGTTCTCCTCTGCCGCCAACCTCGCCGCTTGGGCATCCCTAGCGGCGTCCCTAGACATCTCAAAACTGGTCCGGGCGTACTCAAAACCATCCCTAGAGTACGCGTACGAGCCATGCGCAGTATCGCGCGCATCTCGGGCCAAATTGTAGGCATCTTGGGCCAGGTTTAGTGAGGTTGTCGAGTTCTCCCAAGTCTGACGTGTACGGTTATAGACTTACCCCCATTGGTTGTAAAAGTCCTCTGATCCAAAGAACGAGGAGTGTCGTGGAGGACTCATGTTGACGTCCTCCTGAAAACCTGGGGTAGACTGGGTGAACGTGGAGTGTCGGTGTGGTTCAAAGTCTGAGAAATTTGGGGTGAAAAATTGTGAGGTCTGGGGTTCGGGTTGGCGGGAGGAAGAGGGTGCATGTGATGATGACGGTAAAGTCCTATAACCCTCATCCCGAGAGGTTCTAACCTCTAGTTCCTCCTCCGACGCATCTACGACCTCTATATCATCGTCGCCAAAGTCTAAGGGTCCCTCGGGGTATTGAACTATACGAAACTTACCTCGGGTGTTATCTCGAACGTATTCCTCGGACCTCTTCGGCGTGCCGAAGTTCTCTTCAATATCTAGCCTTACCCAATCGGGGTTAGGCATTGCAATGGCGCGTAGCTCAGTAATCTTATACAGAAACAAACTGTTATAATCCCCTTTCTGGGGCCACACAAGAAAAGGACAATAAACTTCATCTATGTAAATTCCCGCTCCATCAACTGGTGCTAAATTGCTAAAATCAACTTTCAAGGCTCTAGAACATCGTTACAACACCGCCACAAGAAATTCTCTTGCGGCCGCCCTTCGCAATCTGAGCGAAATGAGTAGCTAAGGCCTCTGACAAATCGATCGATGGGCCTCTCTCCGAAACTGCATCCTCTAAAAGCTGAACAGCTGTAGCGCTACAGTTGTGATGTGTATCATAGCTCGACAAGAACGAGTTAGCTATGATACGCGCCACATACCGGAGGATGGGGTTTCGGATCGAGAAAGAACGCATCTTTCCTCCCTTGAAAGGCCTCTGGCGGGCTATTTTAAACCAGAATCGATCTCGGCCGAATTTATCGTCCCGAGTCTGTCCCGCCCTAGGCTTTCCAAGGACTGAAGAAGGTAACCCAAGCAGTGCACCGAAGTCTCTCAAATTGAGGACGTACGAAGTTTCTCGCAACTGAAAAGAGACAGTGGTATTATCATCACCACTTAGCTCAAAAGTTGCGAAAAATTTGCACGTCAATTTCTGAAAAGTTTCCTCCTTAGAGGCATAAAAATTGATGAGACCAAGACTTCGGCACATTGCTCGTACCTGCGGTTCTATGCCCATACGCTCAAGTACATCTCGAGCCGCCCAACGAGTTGGCTCGAGACGACAGACCCAAATTTTTTTAAATTATCAACATGAGCTTTTCTAGCGAAATATAAACCAGACAAAGGTTCACGGAAATTACGACGGATTTTCGGGTAACATACCTCGAGCGGAACAGGTTGTTCGCTCGGTACGGCTCCTTGCGTTTGAACAGGCATCGGGACAGATTCGTCCCGAGCCTCGGCCGGTTGCTCCTCGGACCTCGAGGATGATGTTGACCCCGAACTACGATTAAGCATTGATGAAATCCTTTTTCTTGCCATTTGTTTCACTCTCTTCATCCTTGATGCTTGAAATTTGATGATTATGTGTTGACGGTCTCGATTTGGGGTTTGTCGGAACTTGAACAATTTCTCAAAACAAACTCCAAGGAAGTGTTAGGAATGTGATGGGGATGAAGAATATATAATTTGATTGAATTTTAATGTAGGAATGAAAGGATTAAAGATGGTTTAAGGTGGAGGATTTGGGGTTTGTTTGGGTTTTTGGGGTTTTGGTTGAGGAGAGAGATAGGAAGAGATGTATAATGAAGATGGGAAGGGTGGGTTTGGCTGGGTATAGGACGCGGGGTGAGGTTTCGCCCGGTAAGTCACCATCGGGCGAAATTTCGCCCGACGGACTTCAGGTCGGTTTTTGTCGATTCCGTGCAACTTCACCACCGGGCGAAATTTCGCCGGTCAGACTCCACCGGGGGAAATTTCACCCGGTCGGATTTCCGTCAAATTCCAAGTCGCAAAATATTTTTACCGTAGGGCGAAATTTCGCCCGGTGAGATTCCACCGGGTGAAGTTTTGCCCGACGGATTTTCCGTCAATTCCTTATGTTCGAGCAAGTTGCCATCGGGTGAAGTTTCACCCGACGGACCTCGGGCCACAATTCCACCAAGCAAAACGTTGCCCGGCGAGATCCTTCACTCCGAATAAGCTTCTTGCTACGGAAATTTTTCTATGACACGGTCCAAACATCCTTAGCTTCTTCAAAAATACAACTCATCTTCTCAATCCAATTTGTTTATAATCGTTTAAAGCGCGATTCCATAAATTATCGAGAAAAATCTTCATGATTCCTGCAAGTACCAAAGAGAAAACAAACTCCCAAAAGGAAAAATCTAAAATCTATTGTCCAGAAAGAAAAGAAAAAGGAAAAGAATATACAAATATTTACAATGGTGGTTATTATGGACACCACCAAACCGAATTAAGTGTTTTGAGTTTAATCGGGGTTGCTTGAAAAGCAACCCGGAGTACCATGCTCCTTGTCCTTGATAATAACGCCACCAACCATTTCTCTTCTTGGCCTTGGCAAACCCATGAGGCGAGCTACTTCCGGTAGCATACCCCACTCATTTAAAACTTCTTCTTCGGGGGCTTGTCCAAGTATAAGAAAAACACCATCGTCATCACTATCATTATAGTGGACATCTTCTTCGGATGGTTCCTCGGTGGCATAGTCAAATGTCAGTGTCTCGGAAGTTCGGTAATTATCTTGGCCTAGAAATTCGTCATCGGCTTGTATTTCCACCATATGGTCCCATAATTCCTTTGCGAAAGGGATATTCGGCAAGAAGTCGGGTAATACAAATTGAACGATGCTATTACCAACATTAAAAGATAATTTCCCCTTTTTTACGTCGATAATCACCCCGCCGGTTGCTAGGAAAGGTCGCCCTAGTAAGATAGAATTTCGTTCTTCAATGAGCATGTCAAGGACCACGAAATCGGTAGGTATGTATAGGGGACCTACCTTAACCATAAGATTTCGTGCTAACCCAATTGGCGCTTTCGTAGTACCGTCGGCCATCTGAACGTTAACGGAAAGTTTACCATCCTTGGAATATTGATTGTCTGAGCAATGATTAATGGTATAAGGCTAATATCCGCCCCGAGGTCACATAATACTCGATGTATCTCAACATCGTCGATCGAACATGGTATGCAGAAACTACCGGGGTCACCAAGCTTAGTAGGTATGGTAACTTTTGGAGTGACCCTAGGTGGTAGTGGAGTTTCCTTCCTTATGGTAGAATTCATAATTATATCCCTTATATACTCGTTCGGAGTTGGCATGGAGGGACTAGTTTCCAAATTCTCTATCAAATCGGTGAAGGTTATATACTCCAAAGCGTGACCATAGAATGAGATTGGTGGCTTGTCATTCAAGGGGGCACTTCGATCCTCGAGACTAGATTTGTGTCCTCTATTGGGATTTGCTCAATAACAAATGCAAGGTCTCCTACAAGGTACTTTGATGGATCTCTTCTCGGTTTTTCGGTTACATCATTGACCACATTCTCAACGAATTCATTGATTGAGGGATGAGATGTAAGAGCTTGTGAGTCAAAGGTTTTCACCGGTTCCTTTTTGCTTATTACCTTAATGGCATTCACGGATGCTTGATTGAAAGAATCGGTCGGCTCTTGAGGTGCTCGAGCTCGCGACATGGCTCGTGCCTCTAAAGCTTCAAGTCTAGCTCGGTTTGACGCATTCTCTCTCAACAAGAACTTGATTGTTTCTTGAATGTCATGAAAAGGTTGAGAATTACCTTGGAAGTTCCTTGGAGGGTCTTGATTAGGTGGTGGATAAGCTCCAAAAGGAGGACCTTGATTAAATGGAGGATGAGTTCCAAAGGGAGGTCCTTGATTGAATGATGGATGAGTTCCAAAGGGAGGTCCTTGATTGAATGTAGGATGAGTTCCAAAGGGAGGACCATAGTTTGGTCTCGGTGGTCCTTGATGATGGGAATGGCCTTGATAGAATTGGTTTGTGTGAGGAGGCCTTGGTTGATAATGAGGTTCATATGAATTAGGATAAACCCTTTGATTGGGGGCTCTTGGAAAAAGATGTGATCCTTGAGTCGGCGTGGAACGAAATCCGGTCCCCAAATTAGGATTGCTCGTTTGAGGCTTTTCATATGTCTCTTGAGTGTTTTCTTGATGAACGCTCTCCTTTTTCACACAAAGGTTGGAGTCGTGGTTGTATCCTCCACAATGATCACAAGGGATATCTACCCTATACGGCTTGGGAGGCGAGATAGATGTTCGCCTAGGCGGTGTAGTTCTTCTTGGTGGGGTGATTCTTCTCGGTGGAGAGACTCTTCTTGGTGGAGAGACTTCTCTTGGTGGAGACCTCGTTTCGGGTTGGAAGGTGTCCCTAACAACCATAGCTTCAAATCTCTCAAAAAGTTGAGCGAGTTGTACTTCAAGTAAGGTCTCCATGTCATTCGATGATTCCGGGTCTCCACTAGATTCACCCTCTTGCAATTCCTTAGCATACACATCACTCTTGGCTATCTTGTCAAGAAGTTCATGGGATTCATTCTCGTTGAGTAGGAAGAAGTCGCCCTTTGCGGTCGCATTAAGAATGTCCCTAGCATCGGCGGATAAAGAATAGAAAAACGTCTGGAGCATAAGCCAATGAGGGATACCGTGATGCGGGCACTTCATTTGTAAAGTCTGGAATCGATCCCAAGCCTCGCTTATATTTTCATTTTCGCCTTGTCGGAAAGTTTGAATCTCCATTCGATAATGATTGGTTTTGGAAGGAGGATAGTATTTTTCTAGAAATGCATTGGCTAATTGATTCCAAGTTTGGAAGGTATCATCGTTGTGGCTTTGTAGCCATCTCCTAGCATCATCACGAAGGGTTTTGAGAAACAAAAGTCTATGGAATTGGCATGAAGTAAGTCCATTCAACTTCATTCCAATTAGCTTCTCTTTAAATGTCGCTATGTGTTCTAGAGCATCTTCTTGTGGAAGCCCATGATAAGTGTCTTGTTGGACTATGGCAATCGAAGAAGTCTTGAGTTCAAGGTTATCGGGTATGTTTCCATATGCGACGGGAGAAGAAGTTTGTTCATGGGTGGGTTGGGAGTGAGATCTTAAAGTAGGCATGTTTGTTTGTAGAGGTGATTTTTGAAGAGGGAAGAAGAAGGAAAGGGAATTTTGTGAGAGTTTTGAGAATGGTGGATGGGTGAAAAGTTGATGTAAGATATGGATGAGGGTTCACTTTGGTTGATTTGAAGTCCGAAATAACAATATCGTCTCGCTTGCACCGGTATGGAATAAGCAATGCCAAATATTGATTGTTCCTGAACACAACTCAATTCAAAGATGAGACTCCTAGCACCGAGCGGTACCAGGGTAAAAGGAGAAGAAAACAATTACTCAAATACAATGACAAAAACTCAACTAACTGATCACCGTCCCCGGCAACGGCGCCATTTTGATGTGCGCGGATTGTCGCCTATCCAACGCGGTCAAACAATATTTATAACCCCGGAATACTACTACGTAGTAGCGGTAAGTCAGGGATCGATCCACAGGGACAGTCGAGGGATAGTCGTTCAAGTCAAAGTCTATGAGTGATTGAGTCTAGAAGGGGGGTTTGGTTGAGTCGAGCTAGATTTACTAAATGAGCGTATGTGACTAAGGTGGGAAACTATTGATGGGAAAGGCATTAGGGAGAGTCGGGGAATCAGAAATAAAGACAAGATTCTAATAATGCAAGAATTATCACAAGATGTATAAGGGAGGTTCCACCTTTCAGTTTCCCTACCAACCAAATCTAAGCCCGCTTTCGCGACGAATAAACTACGGTCTCTAGACGGTATTACCCAAACCCCGAGTTTCCCCATATTGGTCCGGGTGAGTTAAGTCAACCTAGGTGATCAAGCTAAGTCAAACATAACACAACAATCCCATAAAGACAATATCACCCTCAAATGCAATAATCTCACAAAAGATGAAATCTTTATCTATTATTCCTCCTCTCCTAACCCCCTAACAAAGAGATCTACTCACTATCATGGTGGTTAACAACAAAGCATTCATTAAGAAGAAAATAATTAAAGCATGCATAAAAACTACACTAACAAATATACTAATGGAGAAGAGGGAGAGGAGAGAATTTTACCAACAATGGAGAGATCTAAAGAGGAAGAAGAAGATTAATACTCCCTCCTATTCACTCTTTTCCTCCCCAATTTTTTTTGGGGGGAAACCAAGGAGGGAGTATAATAATAATAAAGAGTGGAGATAAAGTAAGAGAGATGAATAGAAAGTGGGGTATGAAGTGTAAAAGGTGGGGTATAAAGTGAAAAGGGGTTGGGTTTAGGTGTGGAGGAAAAGAATAAAGAATTGAAGGAAGAATAAAGAATGATTAAAATTATTTCCAAAAAAGGAAAGTGAGAAGAAAACCAAACTAAGCTCAAAAAGGAAAGTGGGAGGAAAAGAGTGAATAGGAGGGAGTAATAATAAAGATTGAATCTTGAGAGAAATACACAAGAATTTGTCACTAATCCATGCATAAATCTTCAATCTTCAATAGAATAAAATAAGAATCTTCAAGAAATAAAGAAGGGTTTTGTCACATAAACCCTTGTAAAACCCTTGAATCTTCAACAATAAAACCAATT